>JAOANJ010000017.1:3007613-3017807 GCA_026413345.1 Ariopsis seemanni
GGGAGAACATGCAAACTCCACACAGAAAGGCCCTCGCCGGCCACGGGGCTCGAACCCAGACCTTCTTGCTGTGAGGCGGCAGCGCTAACCACTACACCACCGTGCCGCCCTAGGCCAAAATATGCCAAATGAATTACGGAACAAAGGGTTCCTGAGGGAACCAAAAACAGCTCTAGTGAAGAAGCCAAAAATAGCTGGTCTATAGCTTTAGAAGATGTCATATCACCAAGATGGCTGCCATAATGTTTATCATGTCACTTTATGCATTCATTTTTGTAATGAAGGGCATTTGCTGCTGCTGCTGTTCTTAGTTCATCCGGCCGAAAGGTGATGAGTTTATGCCTTCATGCATTGTTCTTCATCCATCCACCGTTGTCCACATTTCACATTGTTCACATTTCTTTCAATTCTTCACCGATTTTTATTCTTTTTTGGCAGGAAGGTACAGTAGGTCTGCCTGGGGTGCACATAGCTTCGACCCAAATTTGCCTAATTTCAATTAATAATAAAGATTTGGACTAATATTAAGTCCTAGTGAGCAGTTTCCACACAAATCTACATGCTGCTTTTCCCTCAATTCTTCACCGATTTTGATTCTTTCTGGTATGAAGGTAGGGGTACCTATCCAGATTTGCTTAATTACAATTCTTAATGAAGTTATGGACTAATTAAATCAACAAAAATCGCTTCTTGGTCAATTCCTCGCCGTTTTGGATTTTTTCTGGCAAATAGGTGGGTATTCCTAGGGTGGATATAGCTTACAACATTTATTGCGCAAGGTGGCCCACTTTAGATCATTCCTTCTGTACTAGATGGGGCCGGAGTGAGCTACGTCGTCATTGATGGTCTTGTTGGTGATGGTGTTGGTGGTGTTGTAATATGAACTTAATGAAAACTCTGATAACACAGGATACGGTATACTGCTTTATACTAAACGTGACAAAACGATAGTACTAAGTAGCCACAATGTAAATGAGACAACACCCACCAAAGAATCGAGATATTCTTCTACTTCTTTTTCTTTATTCCTCTTCATATGTCAGTTTTGTGCCATTTTCTCTTTCTTTCTTTATTTTCTTTTCTACAGGACGCACTGAAAACAGATATCGGTACTCTGTTACGACGAACGTCATGATGGAACGCAATGCCGTTAATGTCAATATATACTGTACATCAGAAATCGAAAGAGCTGATGAAACACTTTAATCACTTGTCATAATGTAACGAAATGGAGCTAACTAATTCTGTTTATTTTTTCTGCTTTATACAGACATTGTTTTTACAGTCATTATACTGATATACATCCAACTTTCATCTTGATTGGCTTTGTGTATGTGTGTGTGTGAGCATACCATCTGTCACAAACTGGAATATTTCTAGCAGTCGATAACTGCTAACACTCCTAACCCAGCGTGATCCAGATTCCAGGCTGAGGTGTTGCTGATACAAAAGTAGCCCGAGGTGGCCAAAATGGATCCGCTCATCGACAAAGCCATATCTGTTTGTTTAGATAAAATGAGAACCCAGTGATCAGAATGGAAAGAGATCCTCCCTCCAAGCTGGAACGTCAGCTCACTAATGCCATCTGAGTTATCGATACTGATCGAGCTGTTAATATAATATTCCTGAAATATTATAAAGGAAGCTTGTCGTACGTGCTGATATTAAATTGTCCTGTACCAGTAGCAGAAGTGAATAAACATTATTTAGGGCTTGGAGTAACAGGCTCTGCTTGCCGTATGCATTGAAGGTGTCTTCCTGCACTGAACACAAGAGTACTGATGACGTGACATGACATTTAAAGTCCTGCAATCACATTTACATGGTAAATACTGACATTTATACCGCTTGAATGTTCACAGACAATGTTTGTTTAACATTTATGGAAGGAGTCTCCAGTGCAAATTTGTCTTTAACTAAAAAGAAAATAGAAAGGAGCGACGGAGTGAATGTTTATAGCTGCTGGATATCATGTGAGAAGACTTTATGGAACGGAAAAGTGTGTGTGCAGTGATGTGAGAAGTCACCTCACACACACACACACACACAAACATCCCAGTGTCCCATTTGCCTGAATCCCAGTTCTCCACCTATTGACTTATTCAGCGGTCCATAGCATTGACTGAGAGCTAGTTAGCCTGTGTGTGTTTGTATGTGTGAATGAAATAGTGTGTTGGAGTTTTCCTTCTGTAGCTCTTTCAGTCACCTTTTTCCAAGCTACATTCATGAATCCCTTTGATTAGCGAGAATCCTACTTCACTCTGTTGTTCAGTCTCTTCAGGTGAAACCAGGTAAGGCCTCTTGCTTACCGTGAGTGTGTGTGTTGTCATATTTAAATATTTAAGAGCTGATATACACTCTGCACTCACCTTTGCCTAGGCTTGAGGAACAACCAGGTTGTAGATCCTGTGCGTATATGGTGATTATAATCAAAACACATCGTCTTGGTTCTAAAATCTGTGGGTTTAAAAAAAAAAAAGCCGCAATATACGCACACTTGTGAACATCACAATTCTGTATTAATGCACCAGGTTTTGTAATCCGCAAACCTCCCACTACATCACTACAGCCATTTTTCTGTGCATAGTATACGCTACGTTTCGTCCCTTACGTTGCTTAGCAACCAAAGCTTCCTGTTAATATATAGTACTCCATTGTGTTTTGCAGAAGAATTGTTTACTGCAAATTAATTATTGAACTGACTTTTATTCCTTTGTTTTTGTCACCGTTTTATAAAAGCAGTAACTCCAGGATGTCTGTAACGGTGGTTTATTGCTTCAATAATATCTCTAAAACTCTAGTTTTACTAGGAGGATGTAATCCAGACGTATGTTTTAAAATGGACGTTTCAATTATTTTACTTGAACTAACCAATCTCGGTGCTCTTTCCTTTATCTCATGAGCCTGTGTCATGTGACATCCAGAGACTTTGAATCTGAAATACTTTTATATGATTATATCTTTACTTCAGATTATTAAACAGTGAGAGCAGGAATGTGTTCGTCGGTGATTGAGTCCTTTGAGAAAGATAATTTGCTTATCGTAAATGTTCAAACTGTTTAATTACTCTTCGACTGGACAGGTACAGGACAGCAGATTTATACGACCACACCAGTCCAAGTGGCCTTTTAAGGCTATAAATGTCATCGTATTTCATTGTAGACAATAAAACCTCTTTAGGTAATGGTTTCCATTGAGACATGCAGTATAAGCTGTCATGTTGAAAATGATGTGTTTACCTAGAAGCTTCACAAAGCATACAACAGAACACTGGCTCAGTTCAGCACCCCTGGCTATTTAAGATTATACAATAGTATGTTAGCTGCTAGCTGGTACTGAACAGAAATCGAATTATGATACAGATTTCAAAACAAAATGAGTAATACTGTATATGGCAAAAAAAACTCAATTGAAACTTTTAGAATGATTTTGTTAAAACAAATGCGATTAAAATATTCTAGAATCATGTGACTGAAATATTCTACAATAAAAAAACAATGAAATATTCAATACTGATATGACCAATAATGAATTATTCTAGAATCAGCTAACACACATGCTGAAATCGTCTCAAATCATATGCTAAACATACTGAAATATTCTACAATACAGAGATGCCAAACGTACTTATTTTAGGATCCTGTGACACTGAAATTTCTAGAATCATTTTTACAGTCGTGAGAAACAATGAAATATTCACATTAAATATCACATGGTGATACTTAATATGCTGTAATGTTCCAGAATGAAATGAAACTGAAAAAAAGAAATTTCAAGAACCATATCACCAAGAATTTTCTAGACTTAAATTGCAAAGAAAGAAATGTTCTCGAATCACATGCCAAACAAGCTGGAATATTTCGGAATCATATGAGGGGGGAAAAAATTCCCTATAATATGAAGTAATGAAATGTTCCAGAAACACATGAGCAATGGTTACATTTTCTCGAGTCAACTGAAACATTCTGTACAGATATAGAACAATGAAATATCCTTGAGTCATATGACAAGAAATGTTCTAGAGTTGGATCAAAAACAAAGAAATATTCTAGAAACATAAGCGATGAAACATTCTAGAAATATGCTCTATTGATATAAAACATGAAATATTCTTGTCATATGACAAGAAATATTCTAGAATCATATCACAAACAACAAAATATTCTAGAGTCAACTGAAACATTTCTGTATAGATGTAGAACAATGAAATATTCCTGAAGCACATCACAAACAAAAGTTTTGGAGTCATCACAAAAAAATGAACTATTCTTGAGTGAAATGACAAGGAAATGTTCTAGAGTCAGATCACAAACAACAAAATATTCTAGAAACATATCGCAAACGAATAACTATTCTAGAAATATTCTGTATTGATATAAAACAATGAACTATTCTTGAGTCATGACAAGGAAATGTTCAAGTCGTATCACAAAGACAGCTGAAACATTCTCTATAGATATAGAACAATGAAATATTCGAGAAACATAAGAAATGAAATATTCTTGAAATATAGTCTATTGATATAAAACATGAAATATTCTTGAGTCATATAACAAACTGACATTTTCTAGAGTCAACTGAAACATTCTGTATTGATATAGCACAATGAAGTATTCTAGAAGCACATCACAAATAGAGAAGTTTTGGAATCATCACAAAAAATGAACTATTCTTGATTCAAATGATTAGGAAATGTTCTAGAGTTGGATGACAAACAATGAAATATTCTAGAAACATATTACAAACAGTGAACTATTCTAGAAATATTCTATATTGATATAAAACAGCAAACTATTCTTGAGTCATATGACAAGGAAATGTTCTGGTGTTACATCACAAACAATGAAATATTCTAGAGTCAAATGAAACATTATGTATTGATATAAAAGAAGTGTTCTAACATCATTTCACAAACAATGAAATGTTCTAGAAAGATCACAAGCAATGAGATTCTAGAAACATTGCAAACAATGACAATGAAACATGAGCTAATAAGACTTTCTAGAATTGTGTGACAAACAATGAAATGTTTTATAAGCACATGCCAAATGCACTGAAATTTCACAAACATCACAAACAATGAAATATTCTGGAAACATATCACAAGCAATGAAACGTTCTAGAAATATTCTATATTGATATAAAACAATTCTTGAGTCATGACAATGAAATGTTCTAGAGTCTAATCACAAACAAATATTCTAGAGTCAACTGAGACATTCTGTATAGATATAGCACAATGAAATATTCTAGAAGCACATCACAAACAGAAATGTTTTGGCATCATCACAAAAAATGAACTATTCTTGAGTCAAATGACAAAGTTCTAGAGTCCAATCACAAACAATTAAATGTTCTGGAGTCAACTGAAACATGTATTTATATAAAAGAACGACGTGTCCTAATGTCATTTCACAAACAATGAAACGTTCTAGAAACATCACAAGCAATGAAATATTCTAGAAATGTATCACAAACAATGACAATGAAACATGAGATAATAATACAACATTTTACAATCGTGTGACAAACAATGAAATGTTTTATAAGCACATGCCAAATCCACTGAAATATTCTAGCCCCATGGCATAGTCTTGAATCATATTACAAACAATTAAATATTCTAGAATATTTTTGCTTTTGGTGACAGAACACCACGTGTCAAAGCCACGTTCATGTGCATGACATTATTGCTCTTATTCTAGAAGTCTCACAGATTGAGTGATGCACGTGATTCTAAGATTCTCCAGATGTTTACTATATGTTTCTCAAGTCCATAGTACCATTCTAGAATTCTCCATGACTTTGAGGTGTAATTTTTGTATATGGCTTTTAAGTCAATTTGGGAAATGATTCTAGAATGGAACTTGGTATGGGATATGGGAATTGAGGCATTTCTACCTTCCCAAATTAATCGAATTATGCTTTCATGTGAAAATGTGCCATTACAGAAAATATTTTTTGACATCAACGTCAGCCATGATGTTATTGTTCTCGGCAATTTAAATGAAAAACGAGGCGGCAGTGCAGAGTTCAGGTGGTAAAACATTCATCATGATGTCTGAGTGGAAGTGTTTGCTGAGGGGAGAAAAAAAATCCAAAGGCTTGATACTTCACTGATTAATGACTGTGAGGATCCTGATCAGCGCTCACTTTTTCATGTAGGACGTTTTTTTTATGGGAAATTTGGACAGATGGCGAGAGATGAGAGTGCAGCGATTTGTGTGGAGGAATGCATTCACTCGTCAAAAAGGCCTGTCCCAGCGCCTCGCTCTCTCTCTGTCTCTCTGTGGCGCTCCCTCTGAGGCAGCGAGATACTGATTGATGATGTGACAGGATGAATTACAGGCCAGAAAACTGATGAAGCAAAGCCAGTGCCAGCACCGTCCCCATATCCATACAGCTGGAACATCTGTAACATATACAGTACTGTGCAGAAGTCTTCGGCCCCCTATTTTTTTCATACGATTTTTGTTATAGATTTCTATTTTATGACTTCTACATTATCGAGTCAGTACCAAAACATGTTAGAGTTCCAAACGTTTGTGTGTTTTCCAGCACAAAATTAAATATTACAGAAAAAAAAAACGTTTGTATCTGAGCAGCATATTCCATCAGAGAGCACGTTTCAGGTTAAAAAAGAACTCACTAAAGGCTTAAAAAAGATGTCTGATTTCAGACATGCTAATTTAGTAGGAACGTGAGAACTCCTTAGATAGCATGATGATAACTCTGATCATACAAGCTAGCTGAATGCTAATAGCTAGCTGTCACAGTGCAAGCTGCAGAGGAGATCTGGCATGTGCCACGTGCTGCACGGGTTCTCACAGTGGTTTTAATCACATTGTGCTTAATCACGTGTGTTTCCACTGAGCCTGGGCGAGTCTAATTATGTTAAGTATCGATAGGAGATGGGACACAAAACCACGAGGCAGATCGATACTCTGAGTCAGAGCCTCGAGGGAGGAGAACTGCCACAAAACCACATTTAAAAAAGTCTACTAATGAGTTTCTTCATTTATTTATTTATTTCAGCAAGAATATTGTTGTTTATTATGACAAGGTAGTTAAGTATAAATTTCGGGCGTTGACATCTACTCACCAGAGTATAATGTAAAATCTAGGTTTGTAATCTTCCTCCTTCATTCTACATTTTCACTTTGACATTTAAAGAACTCATAAAATCATTAATCCATTCTTAATAAAGTGCAACAGGTTTTTGTCTGTTGCTCATCAGCCAGTCGTGTTTCTCAACATAATCTTTATTATCTAGATTTAAAACCTCCATATAAATGTGTAAGCATTCGGATCAGTGATCTTTCTGAAAGAACAATATGCTCTTCAAACATAAACAAAGACAAATCAAGAAAACGAATCGTATTTAAAACAAACTCAGTGATGTGGTTGAAATTTCTTCACTGTCGTGTGTCATGAAATAAAATGTCATCCGTGTTGGAGTTCTGTCCTGTTTCCTGTAGTAAATTATCTGCTAGAAAAGTTGGTAAGATATTGCAGATTTATTTTTTTTAAACATAAAATCTCAAACAGATTTCTGCTGAATGGGAACAAATGGTTTTGGACATGTTGGGGAATAATAGAGGAATCTCATTTAGAAATGACATTTAGCCAAACATGTACTAGCTCTTGGTAATTTTCTTTCTTTCTTTCTTTCTTTACTTACTTAATTGTTTACTTCCTTCAATACTTAATTTATTTACTTACTTATTACTAACATACTTATTTCTTACTTTAATTACTTACATTACTTACTTACCTACTTACTTTACTTATTTACTTACTGAGTTACCTACCTACTTACTTTTTGACTGACTGACTTTCTTATTTACGTACTTACTTGTTTACTTACATATTTACTTACTTATGGTAGTTACCTACCTACTTACTTATTATCTTACTTACTTATTGACTGACTAACTTACTTTACTTATTTATTTACCTACTTACCTACCTACTAGGTAGGTAAGTTATTGACTTGCTTACCTACTTACTTATTGGCTGAATACTTACTTACCTACTTGTTTACTTACATATTTACTTACTTAGTTACCTACCTACCTACCTACTTACTTACTGACTGACTTACTTTACTTACTTACCTACTTACTTATTGACTAACTGACTTACCTACTTGTTTACTGACTTATTTACTTACTTAGTTACCTATCTACTTACTTTATTGACCAACTTACTTACTTACTTACTTACTTACTTACTTACTTACTTACTTACTTATTGGCTGACTGACTGACTGACTTACCTACTTACTTATTGACTGACTGATTTACTCACTCACTTACTTGTTTACTTACTTATTTACTTACTTAGTTACCTACCTACTTTATTGACTGATTGCTTTACTTACTTATCTACTTACTTATTGACTGACTGACTTTACTTATTTATTTACTTACTTGGTTACCTACCTACTTACTTGTTGACTGACTGACTTACTTTGCTTACTTATTTACTTACTTACCTACTTACTTTACTTTACATACTTCTTACTTGCTTACTTATTTACATGCATTACTTACTTAACTTGCCTACTTATTTATTTATTACTTACTTAACTTATTTATTACTTTCTTTCTTATTTCACTTATTTATTGTTTAATAAATGGATGTTTTTATTTTCTAAGAATCAATTTTCCCCAAGTTATATTTTATTTACTTTCCTTTCTCTCTCTCTCTCTCTCTCTCTCTCTCTCTCAGGATGGACCATGATAGAGGGATGAGCAATGGTCGTTATCGATATGATGATGAAGAAGAAGGCAAGACTTACACACACACACACACACACGCACACACACACATAGAGAGAGAGAGAGAGGCAATATTTCATTATGCAATAAGCCTAAACATTAAAACAGATGTTGTTATTATTGGCCAATCAGCTCCGTGTGTGTTTATGTTCGTGATGGCAGTGTTAAGGGCCCTCTGGATTTCTCTGCATCATAATCAGCAGTCAGCCGTGTCGCACAACCAAAACCCATCCCGCCTCAGCGTTTCTGTTTTAATAGGCTGTTTAATCACATGGATTAGTGTAGAAGTGATGCAGTGAATAAACTCGATAGGGTGGTCATGTGACGAAGCTGCATTACTGTTCCTACCTCGGATTATTTTCTGATAACAGCGTGTCCTGAAGTGTTTCATTCCACATTGCAAATATTTTTAAATTAGTTCAATTAAAAACAGCACGTCATGCAAACTGTCAGAGCTGCTGGTACAGAAAATCTTCATTCTGACCAGTCAGGATTGAAACTTTTGGTTACATGCTTTCAATAGAGATTTATACGAGGAGACGAGAATAATTGAAAACAAATAAGAACATTAAAAAAATCAGTTTGTGACATAGGTTTGCTCTATACATGTACAAAGCTCTGAAGTTATCAGTCCCTAATTTCTTAATTTTAATGCATTATGATCGTTAATAATCCACTCAAGGTCAGAATCGTAATTCATTCACAGCCGAAAGGACGCTTTAAACCTCGTGCTCTTCTACTTATCTTCTGACCAACATGTACCACAAGTAGATATTGTAATGAGGTGGATTTTGCTCGAGGCAATCCTGTACAAGTGTCAATGGGATGAAGTTTTCCCTCGCATGCTTATTTATACATACCATATTTTCTCCACAAGCCCCGTGAGAGTTAATTAGACCGAGAGAAACTCGGAGAAGAGAGACCTCACTAGGTTCGGAAAAGGTTCTCATCAGAGCCAAGTCTTTCATCTGGTCTGGTCATGATGTGAAATGACGGAAAAACCTATCATTTTAGCTGGAGCATGAAATTACCAGCCATGATCAATGTCTCTGGGGCTAATCATCGTTGAAGAGATGGCAACGAGACCTTTATGAAATATTGATAAACAAATAAAATCGGTCAGACTTGAGAGGCATTGTGTTTATTTAATCTGTTGTTTGTTGACACTGTCTGTCGTTTACTGTTAATTTGTTCACACTTTTAGGTCAGTGCTTTTTGTCACTTATGTCAAGTCATGTTTATTAGCGCTTTTAACAACAGACATTGTCGCAAAGCAGCTTTACAGAAAATTAAAGGCTTTAAACACGAACTAATTTTATCCCTAATCTATCCTTGATGAGCAAGCCTGTGGCGACGGTGGCAAGGAAAAACTCCCTCAGACGACATGAGGAAGAAACCTCGAGAGGAACCA
>JAOANJ010000017.1:3742563-3758356 GCA_026413345.1 Ariopsis seemanni
AGAAGCCTTTCGGATGAGAGGTGAAACGTCTTCAAGAATTTCAAGCAAGTCCAGTTGCCTTCTTTAGCACCTACAGTGTACTATGACCTGGATAACTGAGAACCTTCACAGACACAAGGTTTTTTTGTTTTATTTATTTATTTTTTGCTCTTAGATACATTCCCGGATATGACAAAGCTGCATCTTTGCTTTTTCTTCTTCTTTTTCTTTTAATTTTTTTTTCCAATGCACACTTTCCGGGATAGCTTTGGTTACTGTCACAAAGATTAAACCACATCTGAAATATATTTGGCAAATCGCAGGCCTTTACTCAAACCACATGGTCTGAATGATGACTTTTTTTGCCTTTTCAGCATTCCAGTATCTTCTGGCCTTTTTTTCTAAAAAAAAAAAAAAAAAAGACAGCATTGTGATTCGTTTTTTATTGCTTGCCTCGTGTTAACATGAGGTTCTAGGTTCAGAGCGCCGTTGTTGGATTATGCTGTCGATCTGAGGTTGTACAAACAGCCTGGTCTTAATTGCATCTTGTTTGATGATATTATTTGTGCTTGAGCTTAATAATAAAAAGATGTCTTATTAAACCACGTCTTACTTTTAATCAGCATTCTGCGGCATTTTTTAAGCAATGTCCAAGATAACTTCATAGCATCGGTGCAGATGGATACTTTTCGAGCTATACATGAGGCTGAATAAATCCGCAGCTGGAGAAGTCACTGTGGAACAAGTCTGAACAGCTTTGTCTGTGATGGACACTGATCAAAAAAAAAACACCAGGGATGTTCAGACTAACCAACAGTCTTACAGCAACGCCTGGAGTCGAATAAGCCGTAATTATCTGTGACATGGCTGTCAGTTCACTGCTCAATCTGAAGAAGTCATAAATCATATGCAACATAGCAGGCCAGTGGCATTTTTGCTGAAGAGCTGTTATTCCTTGTGGATTTGAGATGGCTGCAACATTCTAGACAGGAATTGGGAGCTCAGGAGTGTAACCGGAGACAGTGAGTGAAAAAAGCCGCTGAAGGATCTGAACTCCACTGAGTTTTATAGCCACCATCGGATACACCGCGTCTAAGACGCAGGTCGTAAAATATCCATGTTGACGTAACCTCTGCTCCTGTTGATATGGGACCAATTTTCCGTTCCAGGAAGGAGAACTTTCCTAAAACTTGTGGAACAACTGTCAGTCCGAGTAACAGCCATGTTCCTATTAAAAGCATAGCTTTACATTTATTATTTAAGTTATATCATAGCAAAAGAAAAATGAAAATATGTGACATAATATACATAACGTATGTTGTTTTTTTTAAAATCAAAATTCGCATCACCTCAGTGATTAAGATTTGGTGAAATCGTATCTAATCTCCCTGGAGAGAACAAAAACACCATGGTGTTTAGTGCAAAAGAAATAAACATTTATGAAAAGCTTGTGTGGTGGTTAGCACTGTCGCCTCACAGCAAGACGGTTCTGAGTTTGATCCCAGTGGCTAACAGGGGCCTTTCTGTGTGGAGTTTGCATGTTCTCCCCGCACCTGTGTGGGTTTCCCCCACAGTCCAAAGACATGCAGGTTAAGTTAATTGGTGGCTCTCAATTAACCATGAGTGTGAAGTTTTGTTTGTCTCTTATGTGGCAGCCCTGTGATGATCTGGTGACTTGTCCAGGGTGTACCCCGCCTCTCGCCCATAGTCAGCTGGGATAGACTCCGGCTTGCCTGTGACCCTGCAGAGGATAAGCGGTTACGGCTAATGGATGGATGGTTGAAATGTTTGTTTAATCCTGAGTGAAATATAATTGTAAATTAGACTCTATATCTGTATTATTTATCCTTTGGTGAATGGTGGTTTGAGTTTTAAGGTCCAGAGTACACATTTCCAACTAATCAGGCATGAAGAATCAGTAAGTGCTGTAATGTCTTTACAGTACTGTTCAAGTGGTGGAATGTCGGATAAGGGAAGAATAAAACATTTAGGAACATTCTGTTATTGGAAAAGAATCAACGAGCCAGTTTTGTGATGTGATGTGATGTAATGTGGCCTGGCGTGAAACGGAGGTGCTGTTCCCACAAGAGTGTTAATTATTTACCTTTAATAGTATGTCCCAAAGTTTTTATTAGATTAACAGCAATTTGTTAATGATTATTCTTTTTAAAAATAAAAACGTCAAAGAAAAACACAGTACTGTTTATCCAGTTATATTTACATTTAAAGTCAAAGTTAAGTTCACTCCTGTTGTAACAGTTACTTGTTAACTCTTGAAGTTAAAAGGCAAACCGTTCTTAAGTTTTAAATTATTAGCTGGATTCTAGGACTGCTGTTCGTTCTAGCTGACTGCTAATAATGCAAATAATGTTCGCTAATTATCCATTTCTCCAACCCAGTATTAACTGATTGCTAATGTCTAACTTTGGCTATCTAACTGCTAGTTTACCTGCTAGATGACCTCTAGCTCATTGCTAGCAGCTACTGTTATCCATTTAGGCACAGGATTTAAAGTGTCAGTGCTTACTTATTTCTTCCATATGTGTTTATAACATTTTATATAGCACATTTTTCAGACATGTTTATATATATTCCAGACATTATACTAAGTCCTAAGCTAATCTTCCTCACGAGCAAATCTTCCCACCCGGAGTGTTTGCTAAGGCTTTGCAAGCATCATAAAATACATACCATGGAAAATGCCATTAAAAAACATTTATTCATTAACATGTAATAAGATGCAAAGTGGATCAGGCCGTATTTGTGTCACAGTTTTATTCTATATTTGTGTTAGAATTTTATGTACAAAATGATTGGCAACATTTTACAAAAGACACAAATGAAATCAAACTAATAGTGCTACACTGAATTAAAAAAAAGAAGTCATTTGATATGTATATTGTGCATTTTAACCACTATGCAAGAAGCATTTTTGTAATACGGTGTAGAAATTGTATGAATTGCAATTTCAAAACTACACAAAGCTCAGCCCTAACATAACAGCGAAACAAACAAGACCAGAATCTTGTGGAACAAAAAAAGAATTAATACAATAATGTGTAGTTGTTGTTTGCAAAGCTTGCTTTTTGTCCTTGGTTAAGTGTTCAAATGTGTGTGTGGAGGGTTGTTTGTTTTTTTTTTTGCATGAAAGTGTGAACCAGGACATCTATTACCTACCAATCACAGCGTAATGAATACAAAAGCAGCTTGATTATCTTTGGCTTGATTACTGAATACAGGTTACGTTGTTGTTTAGGTTGGATTACGTCACAAAGTGTATGATAATGAGTGTAAAAAAATAATAAAAAGAAAAAACAAACAATAAAAGCAAAGAAATTCTGCCCAAAATGTGAGACATAACGTTCAACATATTTGATAACATTCAAGGCTCAAAATCTCGTGTGCAGGGTTCACAGTTTAAGATATAAGTACCTTTCCAAATGATCCAAAAATGAGGGGTGGTCCTAATAAGCTAGATGTTTACAGAGCAAAAAAAGGAAATAATGATACATTCGAGAGGAATTCTGGTAATTTTCCAACACATTCTGGATTGATATGGCTATTTACATTAGTAATGATTCGTACTTTGCTGGATAGTGTACCATTCGTAAAATTCTAAAAAAAAAAAAATTCCTCTATCACAGCACAAACAATAAACCTACAAGTGTTGGTCTGAAAAATACATAGAAATATATAATATAGGCTGTATATAAACAAAAGGGAGCTTTTTTGGGTTGCTCATATGTGCAAGTTCATTCAAAAGTAGGATGGAAATGTTGTTTTGGCTGCTGGATTATTTGAAGACTTTTTCGTAAATAGGGCACTTGTGGCTTTGCAGCTTCTTCAAGGTCTTTTTGAACTCCTTGTTGGATTTGTCCCACTTGTGAATGCCGGTGATGAGGTACTGCCTGTCCGTCTTGCGGCCCATAATGAGATAAGCGCTGCTTGGGTTGTCCAGCTGCGAGCAGGGACAGTCAGCGCCGTTCTTCAGATACAACGTGAGGGTCTTCAGATCTTTCTTTTTTAGGGATCCCAGTTTCACAGCCTTCTTCTTCTTCTGCAAGATCACCTTGCGGTCCGCATTCTCCCGTTTCACCTCCTTGATTTTGGTCTTGATGGCTGGAGGAAAGAACACAAAGATGAAGCGGAGTCTGTTTTATGAAATCGTATACGCTTGGGAAAGAGAGTGTGATTGACAGGCGAGAGCTTTGAGCAAATTTTTTGCTGAACCCCCAGACGTTTCAAAAGACAGATTTCTTAGCTTTTGGAAGGTTGGCCACACAACAGACAGGACAAATCTGGGATCGCGGCAAACTCACTCACCTCAAGAGCCATTTTCAGAGAACCCTCCAACGCTGGAAAGACAACATTGGAAGGCTTGGACAGCAAGGTAGGCCAATGGTTTACCATGTATGCTTAAAGTTCTTATGCTTCAGCAAAACATTTTGGGAAGCAGAAAGTCACTGAATCCCCTTTGGGATGTATGCCAGGCTTAGAAAAGCTAAACAAAAAAATGGGAGTTAGGTTACAGGGGGGTCACACAGAGCTCCAGTCAGAGCCAGACCACAAAAGGAGACGACAAACTGGAGGAAGGGACAACGAGGGGGTCAACAAGGGAGGTTGTAATCAATACCAAGCTACTACCGTTGACAGGGTCCCAGAACACTTCATAATGACCTAGGTATCACTGTCTCAGGCTCTGTCAAGTTTAAGAGTCTTCATCAGGATAAAGTCTCAGCCATGTAAATCAATCTTCCCCTGCTGCCCTCGGTTTTCCCAGGAGGCCAGGAATGTCACAAATTGTAGCCCTGTCTGACTTGTGCTCGTTCAGATGTAACTTGATCTGTAACTTGATGTAAAGCTTGTTCCATTTATTACCTCCGCCAACTTTGTTGGACGAGGTTATGTTTTCGCCTTTGTATATTTGTTTGTTTGTTTGTTCCCAATGTAACTCAAAAAGTAGTGAACAGATTTTGATTAAATTTGGAGGAAAGGTGGGGCATGAGCTAAGAAACATTTGATTAGATTTTGATGCAAATCCTGATGTGTATGCAGATCGATTTATTTTATTTTTTTGCCTGTTCCCAACATAACTCAAAAAGTAGTGAACGGATTTGGTGTACAGCTTTAGTATTATCCTAGGTTCAAGTGATTTGATTTTGATGTTGATTTGACATGGCTTGGCAGAGGCATGCACTCTACCATGTGTCTTTCTAGTTATAAGTGTATTTGAAGTAAACAAGAGTCAGTACTTCTGCAGTTAATGAGTTTCTAACTGAACGGGAGGAGTAAAGGGTTTTTTTTTTGTTTTTACATCAGACTTGGTCACTGAATAAAGATGACTGATAAGCCTGGGTTAGCACTGCTAATCATATACAAGTTCAAGTCCTACACTTGCATGAAAAAACACATTTTTTAATGTCTGTACTCTACCTTTCTAAGCTACAAAGGACAATTTCCTGATATGAAAATGAAAGAAGAAGTGCACTGATGTTCTGGGTAAAAATGCTTCTTGGAAACCAACCTCCTTGCATTAATCTCCAAATCTTATCATTTACTTAACCTTTTGCTGCTCATAAGTCATCTCTGAGGGTGGTCTTGCTCATTGCTATAAGTACATGTCAGATAAATTAACCATGTGCCAATGTAAAACCCAAACATAACATGAATTACAGTATGGCTTTGGAATTATGTCTGACTCTCCTGTAAACCTCTGGAGAAATTCATCCCAATTAGACAGCCTGCACTCAAAAACCCATTAAAAACCTTTCTGTGGACAAACATATAGATTATGAGTTACTGCTAATTAGCCTTTAACAAGCTGATCAGTCTCCATCAGCTGTCAGCAAGCAGACCACAACGAAACTAAATCCTCCCTGTGTGGTGCTGAATATCAGTGGCTGGAAGCACACTAATGAAACATACCACTGTTTCCAAAGAAAGTTGTAGTTGGAATTAATTCTTACTTAAAAACCATTAGAAAATGAAAATGGGAGCTGGAGAATTAATTCCCTTTCATTCATTCCTCTTCAATATGTGCTTTATCCTGAACATTGGGCGTGAGGTGGAACTACAACGTGGCTGGGATGCCAGTTCATCACAGAGCACCATGGACACACATTCACACCAAGAGGCGATTTCAAGTCGTCAATCCACCTACTGGCATGTTTTTCAGAGGAGACTGGAGAACCCTATGGAAGCCCACCCCATGTGAAACTGAGAACAGCACAACAAAACTCTTCACAGGCAGTAACCTGAGCTCAAGAATGAACCACAGATCCTGGAGCTGTGAGGTGGCAATGCTACGTGCTTCCCAGGAAAATGTTTTATAAGCATTTTTCATATTTCCATTATGCATTTGGAATTGATCAGTGAAAACAGTGAGTGGCGAAAGTGGTACATCACATTCAGAAGATATACGGTATTTTACTATTTCGATGCATCAAATGGTACGATAAATTGCTTCAACTCATACCAAAATTAACACTGCAGAGAAGCATGGTCCAGTGTTCAGGAATTAACTTTGCACATGGAAAGGATTAAGGGCTTGATCTGCAGTCTCAGCTCCATAAACAGGCTTTCAAAAAGGGCTTAATGTTTAATGGAATAAAAACATTGGTCAGGCTTCAGAGCTCTCACGTCAGGAAAGTCCACCTTACTGGGGTTTAAATTCTGCCTGAACTCTTGGGTGAACTCTCTACGCACCCTGTGGCATTTGTAACTGTAATCCGCATAGTCGCAGTGCACTTAGCTGCAAAGCCACAATTGAAATACAGCCCTCACTATGCTAATACCCATAACACCAAACTGTTCCTGACCAGTGGTTCTAATTCAACAGATTTACCAGAGTTCAAGCTCAGCGAGTGCAATGAGGTATTGAACAAAGACCAAAACGACAGATTAATGCTTCAAAGCACTCAAAAGGGTGTTATTCTGGGCACTTGGGACAAAACTCCACTATGCACTTGAACTAAAGACATGGCCTGGGTGTTAGCAGGTGCTAGGCATGTTATTGAGCTTGAATAGACGCTAGACAATCCAAAATACAGCGCAGTACAGCACACAATTCATTGTTATGTACTGTAATTATATCGCAAGCACGATATACAGTCATCTCACACTGAAACACTTCAGTGAAAGAAAATGAAGATGCTCGCTCAAATAACTAGCAAGTCCTATCTTTCTGTGCAAAAAGAGAACTCTGGCTCTTTGGAGAACACTTTCTGTTTTGTTATCAAAAGTGCAAACACGATGCTTCAATACCAGATCCATTACCAAGTGAGATAAACAACACAAACTATATTGGATACATAAACCCATCCCTTGCAAGGAATCACTGGGAAGCACATTGGAATTTTGACTTTCCCATTGAGAGCTGATGGAGTTATGATTTGTCCACCCATGACAAGTGGAGTATACGAGCCGGTGTTTCATTAACTTGTTATAAACTGACCAAATAATCGAACTGAACACACATCCTTTTCCTGATAAGCCTTAGAAATATTTATACCTTGATTTGACACAACAGATTATCAGATAAACTTTGCCCATCACCTCAAATAAGTACACTATCCTTAATAGCTCTGATAAATATTTCTTCAGTCATCTTTCGGTTCAGCAGCTGGTGACCTCTAGATGCGTAGCACATCATTGACTAAGTAAACAAGAAAAGCAGAACCCAAACACTGATAAGTAGCACAGAAACAGATGAATGTTTTGAATGAAGATTGATCTGAGTCGTGCATGTTTCCAAAGTCATCCTTCCAGAATATCTAGCCTACCTGACTAATATTTGGATGTTTTGGGAGATTGTGGCTAGATGGATGAAGCCTGTGAGATTAAGAACCGAACTCTGCGAGGAGGGCCTGGAAGATTTTCAGAAGTGGAATCCGGGACTGAACTCTGGTGGGCCTTTAAGAGCAGGACAACCCTGTAGTGTACCCATAAATGATTCCAGAGATTTAGCTTTTAAGCGGTGTTTCTGTTCCCTGACTTGGCATTCTGTACTGTCGTGAGACAAGAGGCAGACTTGCAGTCGGATCAGATAGTGTCATAAACCCAGCAGGGGACATCGGGGATGAAAACAGTCTCAAACACAGCTTCCTTCACAGTCTCAGATGCGTAAATGTGTGTGGAATCCAAAGCCTATGGCCAAGCCGTACACTTTTACTACTCTAAAGCTGAACATGCGCCATTGACCGCAGAAGGAAGAGCCAACAGAAGTGTGAGAAGAGAAATGCTCAGTGGAAGGCCATGAGGTTTGGTTAGGAAGAGGGATCATAAAAGCCAAGCCTGGACATGAACAGCATTCCCCATAAAACCATTGCTGTTTATGAGCAAAGTGTCTGTAAGTGAGTCTGGCCAGTGTGTCAAGAACAAACGCACAAAGAAGGACTGTTGGGATTTTGTTATCTACCATGGCATTTGAAATGGCTGTGAGTTATCTTTTGCTTGAAGCTTCGTATGGGGTAACATCTGTGCATAACCTGAACAACAAAAGTGGTATTTGTGAAGATTCACAGCCTTCACATCCAGTACTCAACATGCGAGTGCATGAATGAAGTGAATCCATGGCCAAATCCATACTAAACAAAACTGTTCTCACCACTGTAAAGCCAGGTCCAGTGGGTTTGCGCTGGGAATACAACTCTTTAGCCTTTTTAACAAAAACTTTTAATGCAAACCAGGTGACAGGTCAGTGATAACAATACATCACGAATGAGAAACCTGACAAACCACTCTCGCTTTCTCTCCTTGACAATAGCTGGCTTTAGAGCTCAACCCGGAGGTCACAGAGGGGGTTGCCACTGGGCTAGGCTTACACAAAGCTGTCCAGAGGCAAGATGGCAACTCACCAAAGATGGCTTAGTCCCTTCGAATCCCTGTCTGAATGAGGCTTTATGGTTTTCTAAGAGGCAAACCAAAACCTGCATTTGTTTTCCTCTTGGGAGGAGAGCAGGAAGTGCTTGGTGCAGCACCCTCCTTTTGTTGAGGTAACTCCTGCTGGGAATGGCCCTAATGGCAGGCGTAATGGGCTGCTTTAACAGCTATGGTCAGTGGCTTTCCCTCAGACTATGCGGATTAACTTAGACATTTCGCAAAAATCTAAACCAGAAGTCCAAACGTTGTCTATGTGACCTGGAAGACCAGAATGAAATAGTGGCCCAAGAGTAAACAAGTGATCGATTCTTCTGAGTATCCCATTTTTTTTTCCTTAGAAACTTGGAGGGCTGGAGTGAATGCTAATGCAGAATGTCTGGATGTCTAAGCCTTCGCACATGTTCACAAAACCTTGGCAGCAAAAACAAAGTTTAAAAAAAAAACAAGCGCGAATGACAGTGTTTGGAGTGGTGGAGATTACAAAAAATACCAAAAAGCTCAAGCTAATTATAGAGTTTGGTGTATTATTCATCTGCACCATTCATAATAAACCATACAGCTGAAATATTCTACATTACATTTATTTGCTGAAAGGATATCAAGCTAAATCTGATTTGGCCCCTGCACAGAGGTCAGCTCCGGTGCTGTTGTCACGTCCACTGGACCAGACAGGAAAACAAACATCCCGATTTACAGCTCTGAGTAGTGGCCAAATAAAGGGTTTTAGACCTGTGTGAATTACCTCAATTCATTAGTCACAGAGTAGTGGTCTCTAAAAGGGTCATCCAAACCATGACATGGATTTACAAGGGTTAAAAAGAGCCTGCAGCTGTTATTTTAAGCACCGAAGACAGCCGTATTGTTCTATTGTCAAACATGAGTGTGCTTAGGGCAGTCGAAGAAATTGTGTCAAAAAAGGCCAATGGAAGTGGAAGGATTTTTGAAATATATACAGTATGTGTACTTAAAAAGTGGGGAAAATTATAAAGATACCAATCAGCATCCTGCACTGTTGATAGGAAATAGTGCGAAAAGGCACACTTTATATATATCGGCTAGGGTAATGAAGAGAAGACTAAGAGAAAGTCTGTGTTGTCTAGTAAAGGAAAAGAAGGGATGAGGGAGTTTACTCAGTAACTTTATTGTGACTAGACACGCACTGGTGAGACCATTGGTCACCCCATTACGGAGAGGAAATTATGGAGTAATTTACGCAAATTACACAATTATGAAAATTGTGAAATAGAACAACGGGAAAAAAAACCCCACCAGTTCTTCAGTCAACTCCATCAGTTCTACATATTAATTAAAAAGCATACGGTGATGCAGCGAATGGTTCGTGTGCTATGTAGATTGAAGTACATCCACTTACCACTTTACCGTACTTCCAACTAATAACAGGATTTAGGAATGTACTGCACTGAAAATCTGCTCTTCGTCCAGCAGGAATGTAACATTTTTGGCTGTCTTGAAAGTGGCATCTCAGTTTTCACCGCAAAATGTGTTTGTGTGTGAAGGAGAGGAGTATTTCGAAGCGCTTACCAAACTCACTGGCGCACATGTGCTCCAGAATAGCATCGGTTTTCATTTCGTTGTCGCATGGTGGGCAGACCGGCGAGTAACCTAAGACAGAAAGCAAGGCACAATGTCAGGGCCAATATGCTGCACAGAGATACCCAATCAGTATCGTGGGCCATGCTAATAGAAACCAAATGTCTGTCCCACTCGTTTCTTTAAGCCTCTCATTTAGGTCCTCCTGAGTATTCGGAAAGTTTGCGTATGAGTGTAAACAGTGCGGACAAACTTTACAGTCTTGTGATTGAAAGGAAACGTTGAGGAAATTCAGACTGCCATTTTGCTTGTAAGTCACTTGTCACATCACAACACAGGAATTCAGTGTTAATGCAGCTTTATCTGGTACCAGATCTTTTTTCCTCTTCTGTATTTAAATTCTAAAACAAGGATGAATTTTAAAGATGAAAATCCCACTAATCCTGCTTTCCTCCCCAGTTCTCTCTGCGTCTCTCTGTCATGCTAATTAGCAGTGGACAAACCCACAACCACATCATTTACACATGTATGTCAACAGCTGTTCTTCTGTTTACTGTGAAAGGAGCAGAGGTTTAAGACAAGACCCTAAAGACCCCAGGCACCTGTAATTATTAGAAACGTTAAGCTGAAAAGGCTCCCTGAGGTCACGGAAAGTGTAAAAAAAAAATCAGGCTGAGATTACAGCTCCTTATCTCTGTGCACTCTGTTAAGATTTAAACTGTTATTTGATTAGCTTTGGTTATCTTAGTTGTTCTGTTTGTGTGGTCACTTTTCTTATTAGTAGCAGCTCTTTTATGAAAACCACATAGCAGACGAGGCTTTCAAAAGGAAAAAAAAAAAAAAAACTTTTTTCCAGATTGTTTTTATACGAATTAGCAATAATAATGTCGAAAGCACAAAATCCGCATTACTGGAATTTTTCCCCGCAAGAATCCATTCCCATTGGAAGCCTGACTACATTTTCAATCACGGTCCAATTTGAACATGGTGAACGATTCTGACTCTATTCCTTCTCTTGCCAAGAGCACATGTTTTCTTTTTTCCCCACATCAAGTGCTAAATATGCTATTTATTTTCCAGTACCATGAACTATTCACACCGGCTGTAGATTTCAGATTATTCCTGGAGCCCCAAAGCATGCAAGGCTTCCATAAATGTCTGTTTGAAAGCGTTCCATTTATTTATCTGGTTTCCAAAATGTTCAGTGCAACGCAACAATCAGATAGATGTGCACTCAAAGCCCATTCCCTTGAACTAAAATAGACTCCTATTGCAACTTTTATTCATATTTCAACTTGTGGTTTCGCAGAGCACAAACGTCATCTAGCTATATGTTCTTTATGAAGGACGAAAAAATATATTTGCCTGATATTCTGACCTTGGCATTCTGCACCGTGATCTTTTTAAAGATTTTTTTTTTTCCTCAGAGCATGTTTTTAATCAGAACTGACACTAGACACTATTCACTAGCTTTCACTGTGTGATTCGAAACCCTCCCGAGACAAACTTTAATCAACACCACGTTTAATCCTGAGCAAAATTCATGTCCTGAAGTACCACATGACTTAGCCAAAGTGAACAGTGCAAAAAAATGTGCAGGAACCGACACTGGAGGTTGAGTAGTTTCAGAAAGTGATATTTCCGAAAGTATGTGCAGTATATAAATGCATATCACGTAGCATCATTTTGTGCATGTTGTAAAATTTGTTTCAGCTTGCTTTGTTGTTGTTTTTTGTCTCAAATTCCTCCTCCTCCTCAATGAATGCTTGGAAATACCCACAAAATTTACGAGACAACTACATCAGCTGGTTGTACTTTCCCTCGTTCTCTGTCGTTCCCTCAACTTCGACTTTCCACAGAACCCCTGCCTACTTCCAGCAACATCGCATTCTTTGACGAACAATTTGAGGGCTTTTTTAGATGTTACCAATCATGGAAATGTAAAATGCCTTTCTTAGGTACTGTAATTCGAGTGAAAAGCAGCCATCTCAGCTCCCCCTCCTGTTCCCTGTGCCGCACTGAGCCCTGTCCTGTTGCATTATCTTATGAAAAGTGTTGCTAATGGAGGCTCTGGGTCGTTCAGGGCTTAATTCAGAGTAGCTCTGCATCTCCGTGATTGATTTGGGCTGCTCTTTAAAATTCCTCGAGAAAAAATGTACTCTTCAAACAAACAATGGGAAATTATTTATAAGAAAGTAATTAGTTCAACAACATGCAGCAATTGTGAAAGAATTTACAAGAAAAAAAAAAAAAGAACGCGCATAATGCTTTTTTTGGATGAAATCCCAGCTTGGCTATCACCCCGCTGACAATTGTTACCACGTGCAAACAAATTATGAATCGTTTCATGCCTTTCTTGTCTGATGCAGCTGTAATATAATTATGCACAAAAATAAATGGTAAAAAGCTTATACTGGCAGAAATAACAGCTCTTAGGTAACAAAAGGTGAATAAACTGTGGCCCCAAACAGATGCCGGTTCCTGAAACAACATCACGCTGCCTTTTAAGAAGGAGCTCAAGCGTCATTTCTGACACGAAAGAAAAGGTGTGATCAGGTTGTATGTTGGGAAAGTGTATAAAACATGCTCACACACACCTCGCAAGAGTGTGTGGGTTTATTCTGGCCAACATGCATACGACATGACTCATGACAGATACTGGAAATTACCAGTGAAAGATTTTTCTAATTCTGGTAAAATGACACGAGCAAAACAGGAGGCATTCTTCTGAGCACTGCTCTCTACTTGTCTGGAGTTCCAGTGCCAATTCTGCTTGACACAAATGTGCTAATTTAGATTGTTGCATGAAGCTGCATAAACTTAAGATCTTTCAAACCAACAGGTTCCTTACTCTGGTCCTGGAGCACCTCCTGTCCTGCAGAACTAATCAACTAATTATCCTTGTGTTGAAGGTGAAGTTGACGTGAATGTCTTAAAGCAGGGGAAACAGTAAAACGTGCAGGATCTGTGTTCTTGGATCCTGTGTTCTTCCTACAAAATCTAAACGTTAGACTCATTATCTGGATCAGGTGAAAAAAAAAAAACTCACTGGCTTCTGTGGACGTGTCGGTGATGTTGGGCGTACTGATGCACACATCATCCTGAGGGAACTTGTCGCAGATGAGCATTTCAGGCCACGGGAACCCAAACGCCTCCATGATGGGTTCGCAGCCCTGGCGCACGCTCTCGCACAGCCAGCGGCATGGATAGATTGGCCGATCCATGCAGACAGGTGCGAACAGCGAGCACAGGAAGATGCGTGTGCCCGGATGGCAGGCCTTGTGCACCAAAGGCACCCAACTGCCCGCTTGCTGCCTCACCTCAGCCATGCTCTCATGCTCAAGCAGGTTGGGCAACAGCATCTGGCCGTAGCCGACACCGTGGCACAGGCGCAGGTCATCTGGGATGGGCACGCACTGCGGAGGCTTGTCATAGGCTCGCCCACCACCAAACGAATCAGTCTTCCAGCCTAGGTACTCGTACTCCGTTGCCAGGCTCAGAGGCACCAGGTTCACCATCAGTGCCAACACCGTAGTGGCCTTCCACAGGCACAAGGATGCCACTGGCTTCATCGTGTTAGTCACGGCCAAAACAAAGGCACCAACAGAGCGCGCTGGAAAATAAAAACAAACAAACAAACAAAACAAAACAAAACAAAAGTCCCTTAAATTAAATTCTAAGCCAGAACGTTTCAGGAAATTTTCCCCAGTTGAAATGAAAATGAGTGGTTTAAATGAGCGCAGAAGGCTGCCTCTGAAAGCTTGACAGTGTTCAGCTGAGACAGAAGGACAGACAGAGTGTGTGTGAGAGAGAAAGAGAGAGAGAGAGAGAGAGAGCACTTTCCTCCTGCTGACTCACACAGACGCCTGCCAGGGACCCCTGCGCGTGAAAAATGAGTGGAAGCACAAGACAGCAGGGGAGCGCGAGCGCAGCGCCGGCCAATAGGAACCATTCAGCGCTTTGGGGTGAACCGGGAACCAATGAAACGCGCAAGCCAATAAAAAAAAGGGACACCCCCCTCCCCGCTCCCCCCACCTCAGCCCGCACCCCTACCCCGCACTCCTCTTCGCATCTGCGCTGGGAGTCTTTCTGACTGCGCGTGACATGAGCGACTGCGCGAGCGCGCTGAAGCACCGCAGCACGTGTTATGAGCAGCACGCGCGCTGCTGTAGTCGGGTTAGTGCTCAGGGTCTGACTGCTGAATGGAAGACAATCATTCATGTGCAAGGAACGTGGACAGAAATTACATGATACCTGTTCTGTTGGTATATTATTATTATTATAATTATTATTATTATTATTATTAGTCTATTACTATGTCTTGTTGTTATCGAGTATGTTTTTTGTTTTGTTTTTTCTCCTTTTCTGTGATGTCAAGATCAAAATGTAAGAATATAATATTTTGGATAGTGTGTGTGTGTGTGTGTGTGTTCCTTTGTTTCTTGTCCAAAAGCGCATCTGATTAGAGACTGTTGTCAGTTTTATTAGTTTCTCAGTGCAGTTTGAAGTCGCGTCCAGGAACAGCTTATAGCTTCTTGATAGTTTTACTGTTTAAACTGTTGAGTATAATCGCTTTTTTTCTTTACATTTGTGATTGCTCCCACACCCCCACTGTAATAAAGAGGAGATAAAACGGTGAAAACTGACTGTTGTTTTTGCTAATGACGGTTATGACGTAATTGCCCTTGGTGTTATATTCAGTTTCTGTTAAGAGGGAGAAAACGCTGCCTCAGGAAGGTGTCTAATAAATCAGTGAGGCAACAAGAACCGTTTGAAACGGATTAAACCCTCATTTCCTGTCTTCTAATCCAGCTTCAGACTGCCCCCATTGAAAGCAGCACTAATGTATCTTCGACGCTGCCTATTACCCATAAATCTGTGCGGCAGCTCGCCTCAAACAACAACAACAAAGATGGCGGCCCGGACTTCACAAAAAAGTGATTTCTTACACAAATATAATTTTCCCTCACTTTTTAGATTTTTTGAAAATTTGCTGTGACATAAACATTTTATTATCTGTCTAGCTATCTCATACCTACGGAAGAAGATTAGGGCCACTGTGAGGGAAAAAAAAGTGAGTTCTGACTTTTTTTCTCAGAATTCAGACTTTTTTTCTCAGAGTTTAAAGTGAGAATTCTGAGAAAAAAGAGAATTCTGAAAAAAAGTCAGAATTCTGAGATTAAAGTCAGACTTCTGAGAAAAAGTTTAAAAGTCAGAATTCTGATTAAAAAAAGAGAATTCTAAAAAATAGGAATTCTGGGATTAAAGTCAGACTTCTGAGAAAGTTTAAAAGTCAGAATTCTGAGAAAAAAAGAATTCTGAAAAAAGTCAGAATTCTGAGATTAAAGGCAGAATTCTGAGAAAGTTTAAAAGTCAGAATTCT
>JAOANJ010000017.1:4274351-4286450 GCA_026413345.1 Ariopsis seemanni
CTGGCGACTTGTCCAGGGTGTACCCCGCCTTTCGCCCATAGTCAGCTGGGATAGGCTCCAGCTTGCCTGCGACCCTTGTAGAACAGGATAAAGCGGCTAGAGATAATGAGATGGATGGTATTCAAACTAAATAATTTGAACGTATTTGAATATTGTACATTTCCATGAATAATATAAATGCATATTTATGAAACACAGACAAGCTGATGAAGCAGGTCGATCCTTTTTGCCAGCTAGTAAGATGTTTTTCAGCTTCATTTTGACTTAACCAAACCGATCAATAAACATTTGGGATTTTGCCCCTAATTGCTTTAATGTTGTGTTATTTTCTTAAAATTCTGTGTCCTTTCTAGCAGCTGGCCAAGATAAAGATAAATGGGATTCATAAATAATTAATTAAAATGACTTTTTAAGGGTGATTCCACAACTGTGGTGTCATTTAGCCCTGAAAACTTTTAATAGTGAAACTGTTTAGTATAATTTTTCAACACTGAATCAAAGAAAACATGCATTTAACCATTCAAAAAAATGACTTAGCCCATCTTTTTTTTAACAAGGCATTTAGAAATGCTGTCACTAATAGATACAAATGATAGACGATTCTTATAAGAATAAACCAGCTTGTAGTGTTTCAGGATTACAGTAAGTCGGGTCATTTTTGCAATTAGTGAGTTCATTTTAAAAACCTACATAAGTCCTCCTACCTGGGCTAAATACAATACCTCTTTTATTGAAAGAGAACAAAAAAACTCTATCATATTTTTTTCATTTTTTAATATGCTGGCCTTTGAATAGAAAGCATACATTATAGTGATTGTTCAGGAACTAGTTCATGTAAGTGGGAAATTAATTATTTTTCTTTAAGTGTGAGTGTTCTCCACTATTGTCCCATGCATAATGTATCAGCAGGACTGAAGTCCTTTTACTGTACTTTAATCACCTTCACCTTCATCTCCGACAGAGAAAAAAGAAACTATTTCTTTTGCATATTCAACACACAATAAGGTGTGGAGGCGATATTACGTTTGGGGAAGCAATTCAAATGGTTAACATGACTCACATTTTATAAGCCGTGGCGTTTAGGAACACAAAATTTCGCTGCAAACCCAATTATGCAAAAAAGAACATTCAGGCACTGCTTTTTGTTTTGCTCTCATGAAGGCCGTAAAACAATTACTGGTCATAGAAACACGAGGCAAACAGGGTTTTAGGTCTGATACAGTGGGATGATTGTAAGCTCTTGCAATTGATTATCGCGGTGATGCCTGACAGCGTTAGCAATTTATCAGATTTCAGGTGAAACTTCAGTGTGGAGAATCAAGCAGGAGAAGGTAAAATGTGCAGATCTACAAAGATACACTTTCACACAGTCAAGCCGGAATGTAATGGCTGCTAAGATTTTTTTCTTGTTGTTGAGATATTCAAATCTTGACGAGATATCAAATGACATTATAATGCATGATGACGAATCAGTGAGGAGGAATCGTAACCACTGTAACCTGCCTCCCATGATGCATCCCAGAGCAGTGTAACACACTCGGAGGAAATCGCTACCTGCTCTGTTCCTCATACACAAGATCACAGATGCCCACCATTGGTATGCTACGTTCAGGCTACAACTCAGCAAAGGATATTAAGTTTTGCACTTTTGAGTGATGCACACTTAGTTTGTTACTGGGACATTTTTCAAATCTTTAGCTGCCCAGTTTCAGGACCTGATGTGGTCTTCTGCAGTCGGAGCTGAGTCACCTTAAGGCTCAATGCATGGTGGGTACCGAGATGCTTTTCTGTTCACCATGGTTGCAAAGAGTAGTTATTTGAATTCCCATAGCCAGGGGTGCCGCTAGAAATTTTGAGCCCTATGAGAGAATATAATATTGCGTTACGTTTCTGGTAACCTGACTTCTTCATGATGGTGTCAGTGGTTCACCATCAACTCTGCTTGTACTGTGCGCAGCTAATGTTAGTGCTGGATTGGAAAGCAACAACCCTAACATGGTGTCACGCTCTGGCTCCGTCTACACAAGACTGTGCCATGTAATGACTAGGGAGAGGGATGAAATATAAAGACTATTTAGTCTAATAATTTTGTGGAAAATGAAAAACCAAACCAGAAGGTTGTTGTATTTGCTTGTTGTAAGAGACAAAATTACTTACATTTTTAAAAATTAAATTAACTTACACATGGTAATAATATTAATATCGTCCTCTGAGGGCCTTCTGTCAATGCTGGGCCCTTAGAATCATCCTAACGCCTCCCATGGCAGCCTTCCTGTCAGCGAATCTGCCCATTCTGCTCTGACCTCTCTCATCAACAAGGCATATCTGTTCACTGGATGTTTTTTTGTTTGTTTTGTTTAGTTTTTCGCACAATTTTTGCATATTTTCCTTTTTTTTGCGCTTGACATGTATCTGTATGATATCTGCAGGCACTTACGGATGCAAATGCAGGGGAGACCGGGTGCATCACAAACTGGTAACCCAATCCAAAATGGCAATCAGAAGACATAGTCGGGGACGAGCTAGGGTCCGTCGATGTACAAACAGTGTGTCAGAGATTAGGCGAGAAAACAGAGTCAAAATAAACACGAGAAAGAGGTCAAAGTCACAGGAGGTCAGAACCGGTATGAAGCTTGGTATGATCAGGTATGTACAGAGCAATACTTCGCAACAAGCGTGAGTGTTTACTGGACGAGGTGATTACTGGGGAAATGGGAAACAGGTGCACTTCCTAGTATTCAGGAAATGAAGGGCGCTGTGGTTCTTGAGAAGTGTAGTCCAGAGCGGCCATGTTTGGAGACTTCTCCGACATTAGATTTTCGGTGCTATTACTGACAGCCAGTGAGTGTATATTACATCAATGAAAAAATAACCAGTATGAAAAATGATTAAAAATAATAATGGAAGAATGAATCGAATTAAAATTGTCAGATGATCTACTAAAGTCAAGGAGTAAAATGAAAAGTTATATGTCATGGGATCATTTGTGTCTACACAGGCTATCTACAGATGGAGATAGTGGTGCACATTGGGTCACTGCATAAGTGATATATTGTATTTTCTAAGAATTAAAATAAAATGTCTTTGCCTTCCAAAATAAATAAATAAATAAATAAATAAATAAAATGCCAAATTCACATGAATACTTGATATCCAAGTATGAATAATGAAAAGTGTCCAAAAAAGTGCCCTGAAGGATCGTCTCAAGGTTCTTGCTTTCCATCAGAGTTTGGAAAGCTGTCTGAAACACACTCATCTCTCTCTCTCTCTCTCTCTCTCTCTCTCTCACACACACACACACACACAGTGCCTACAGAGACACTCGGCTCCATTCATGGTCAGAGAAAGTGTGATAAAGGGGTTGTGCTGTGGTTTCTCACTGCCCTTGTTGCCAAGCAAACTGAATCCCTTATTTTATTTCTCTGAATGCAGTGTGGCTCATCGTCCAAGACCTGCTTTTATTCAAAAAAGGAATAGAGTTCTTTTTTTTATTGTACTCTCTTTGTAAGTGATTTCTTCAACAAGATTCCAGCATCTTCCACTGATATAACTGAAAAATATTTCTTCTTACTAACTGAGTAAAGTTGGTTCAGTAAGCCATACAGCAGACAGAAGAGTGATGGAGGAAATAATTGATTCTTTACTGAACTGTGAATCGTGTCTTTGTTCAACAACTCTGTATTGATGAACAGAGAGTAAAAATATTCGAGAATGAAAGATATTCTGATTTATAAGCTATTAAAAAAAACCCCAAATAAAGTCCCTCAATTGAAAGGGAGTCAAATTGTGATGTGTCAAGATTCTTATAAATAATACAACCTATATAAAATGTTAAGGAAGGAATCTTGTTTAAATTTTACCTAAAACACCAAGTTACATCAAGTATTTTATTTTTCGGCTGAGCCTTGATATTATTTAAGTAACATTTAAGATTAATCAGCAGCCACGGCAACAGAAGAAAAAAAAAAACAGGAAATTTGAACCTTATAAGGTTAAATACTCAGATTTTTGGACTTGTTAGAAAAACACATTTCAGATATTCATCTTGTATCTCGTGTAAATTGAGGTTAAAAGCTGAAAAATGCATGAAAGCTGAAAAAGATGGCATAAACGGAAGCCCTCTGCCATTAACCTGGCCATTATCTACAAAAAAAAAAAAGGTTGTTTTAATTGTAAGTGTAATGTCCTAACTGAGAAAATTGATCTCATGCAGACAAAAATGTTCTTGTCAAAAGATATTTACACTTGTGAAGCCACCATTGTGGACATGTGGGTGTTAATTATCAGCTGCAATTCAATTTGCTATTCAAGGCTTTGCTGAAAATTGCTGTAATCTTGGATATAGATGAGTGTTAGTTTAGGCATTATAGGGATTAAATGTGTCATTAGTCTGTTTTTTTTTTTTAAATGCCATTTGACCCATCCATTTGATCCATTTATTCTGTAAGAATAGTTAATGTTTAACTTTTACTTGAGCAGCAAAAAGTTATTTTTCTCATTTCAAGAATTACTGAAATGCTATTGGTTTTCATTCTATTGGTCAGAACTTTCTAGTATTTGGACAGAAATGACCCAACGCACCACACACAATGCGCAGATCTTCCCCTGTTGTGTTGGATATAGCTGGCTAGCCTGGGAAGACAACTTCAGGCAGTAACGCTATGCTAACAAGATTTATCAGGTTATTCTGTTGAAAGACGAACATGGCTTTGCTAAGGGTAGTATCTCACTGGGCTGCAACAGCCTGCGACTAGTTGGAGACACAACAATCGCGATAAAATATGCGAATTAGCAACAATTTTTACTTGGAATCATACTGAATTGATATTTGCATATTTTATCGCAATTGTTGTGTCTCCAACTAGTCGCGGGCTATCGCAGCCCAGTGAGATACACTCACGCTTCCTGTCTCACGGAAACTGACGTGAGAAGGGTTCGTGACGGCTTTGCGACACCAGCGACACATTTGGGGCTATTTTGAAAGAAATTTTGTCACACGAATTTTTTGAACATGTTCAAAATTTCAGCGACGAAGGAGCGACACTTTGCGACTCGTGCGAGGAAATTGAAAAGCTCAGCGAATGTTTCAAGACACTTTTGAAACTCTCTCGCAAATGACGTTCGCAATTTTTCACAAGCTGTCACAGCCCAGTGAAATACTGGCTTAAGCTTTCATTTCCAGAAAAGTTGGGATATTTTCCAAAATGCAATAAAAACAAAAATCTGTCATTTGTTAATTCACGTGAACTTTTATTTAACTGGCAAAAGTATGAAGAAAAGATTTTCAATAGTTTTATTGAGCAACTTAATTGTATTTTGTAAATATAAACAAAGTTAGAATCTGATGCCTGAAACACACTCAAAAAAAGTTGGGACAGAGGCAAAATAGGATGAAAATTTTATAGGATATTCAAGTAACACCATTTTAGAGGATTCCACAATAAGCAGATTAATTGGTACGGTATCATGATTGGGTATAAAAGGAGCAGCACCAAAGGCTCAGTCTTTGCAAGCAAGGATGGGTCATGACTCACTGCTTTGTACCAAAATTCATAAGAGAATTGTTAGTCAATTCAAAAATAATGTTTCTCAATGAAAGACTTGAGGTCTTTCAAAATCTACAGTACATACTATTGTGAAAAGATTCAGGGAATTCGGAGACATCTCAGTGCGTAAAGGATGAGGTTGGAAACCACTGTTGAATGTGCGTGACCTTCGAGCCATCAAGCGGCACTACCTGAGAAACTGTCATGCTAATGTGACAAATATAGCCACATGGGCTTGGGAGTACTTCAGAAAACCGTTGTCACTTAACACAGTCTGTCATTGCATCCTGAAATTGTATTACACAAGGAGGAAGCTATTCATCAATTCTATGCAGAAACACTGCTGATTTATTTTGGGCTTGAACTCATCTCAGCTGGACTGAAAGACAGTGGAAACATGTGCTGTGGTCAGATCAGTCACATTTCAGCTTGTTTTTGGGGAAAACGGGCAACAAGTTCTCAGTGTCAAAGGTGAACATGACCATCCAGTTTGTTATCAGGGAAAGGTGCAAAAGCTAGCATCTGTGATGGTATGGGGGGCATCAATGCCCAAATCATGGGTGAGTTGCATGTGTGTGAAGGTACCATTGACACAGAGGTGTATATTGGGATTTTAGAGAGGAATATGTTGCCATCAAGGCAGCGTCTCTTCCCGGGAAGTCCATGCTTATTTGAGCAGGACAATACCAGGCCTCATTCTGCACAGGCAACAACAGTGTGGCTTCGTAGACACAGAGTGCATGTGCTTGACTGGCCTGCTGCCAGTCCAGACCTGTCTCCTATTGAGAATGTACGGTGCATCATGAAGAGGAGAATCAGACAACAGCAACCACAGACTGTTGAGCAGCTGAAGTCTTGTATCAAGCAAGAATGGACAAAAATTCCAATTGAAAAACTGCAATAATTAGTATCCTCAGAGCCCATACAATTAAAAAGTGTTGTTAAAGGAAAGGTGATGTAACACAATAGTAATAATGCCTCTGTCTCAACTTTTTTTTTTCAGTGTGTTGGAGGGGTCAAATTCTAACTTAGTTTATATAAATATACCTATTTATATATACGTATTTGATATCTCATCAAATATACATATTTATATACATAATTATCTGTTCATTTTCAGATGTCATTTGTCACATGTCGTGAATGTGGTTTAATTTTCTCATAATTACTACTTTTCTAATTCTCAATCAAATATTAATTTACATGTAATCAGATATTGATCACATAACCAGGTGTGATTTTTTGACCACAGCAGGACGACTGAAAGAAATGCACTCTGATCAAAACTCACCGGAAACAAACATACAGTTAACAAGTATGGTATTGAAAGGACACAGGGTAATTAGTTTCTACCAAACGAATCACAGTGAATAAGAGAATATAAGATACTAGAGGATGGAAACATAACCTGTTTTTATTTGTGTTCCAGTCCTCTGAGTCTTAATCTATAACGGTGATCAAAGCAGCAGCAGTGACAGTAAACCCAGGACGATCGATTAGCATTGACCCTCTGAGGTCCAGGCTTACTTTTGCCCATTTTAGACCCTGAGATTTAATAGTCAATAAAAATGTCCCCATTTCAAAGAGATATGTGGTGTTTTAGATTGTTTTTAGCACAAATAGATTGATGATGCACACAAACCTGTGGCTTATGACTGGTGTCTGGACTAAATAACAAAACGTATGATTAGTGTGTTTATAGTACAACTAATGTACTGTATAGTTCATAATCCAAACACAACAACAAAAAACCCCAACATATTTTATACTGCTAAACAGTGAAGCCATGAGCCCTAAATTACAACACAATCTGTAAGATACGTATGATCGTTCATGGTGCAGGTTACATCAAGCAATATTGTGGAAACTAAGGCTAAAACCAGCAGTTACACAACTACGTTTCTTACCAAGAACGATGACTTGCAGTGTTATATTTTTGAGACGTTGAACTTACTTTCATATTCCATACATTGCATTGCATCATCCTGATTATGAATGTTCACGCCACATAAATTTCCCAACATGGGTTCTGACTTTTTCGGTTGTGGAGTAAAAGTTTCTCCCAGTTTGACAGTTTTCAGCTGTGTAACTTCGCAACTTCATAAATGTTCAACAATAAAATATTCAGGAATAACAGGGCGAAATGCTCATTCATTGGATTGTACTTACAGATAGAGGACCTATTGTCATGTATCTTTAAAACTCATTCAAAGCACATGACAAGGCCTTAAGGAGCAACTATTGACTGCTTAAGGGCGCATTTATAATACAGTATGTTTCTCTTTGGAGAACTGGAACCGTCTTGATTAGAGATGTGGAAAAAAGAGAATGAAATTGTGTCTAAGGTGGTGTATGTGGTGGTGTTTGCCAACTTCAAAAATTAAGAAAGTTGGGGTGTCGTGACTCAGTCGACTAAGGTGCCATGCCATAAATCTGGGGACCTGGGTTCGATTCCGACCCGAAGTCATTTCCTGATCCATCTCTCTCTCTCCTGCTCATTTCCTGTCTCTACACTGTCCTATCCAATAAAGGTGAAAAAAAAGCCCAAAAAAATCTTTAAAAAAACCCCAAGAAAGTTCTCCAAAGGTGAATAAGGTCTCAACTTTCACTGCCTAAGGTAAAGCAAACCCCTTCCTCTTGGCTTGTAGTCAGAAAATTTAGTGGCGAATGCATCATCCAGAGTGCATGCTTTCATCATGAATATTCGTCTCAAGTCGCTCGTTGCGAGGGGTTTCATGGCACCATCTGGTAAACAGCCAGCAGGCAGCTTAATATTAAATTCTTGACACAGAGGGAACATCGAGCACGGACAGGTACTCCATATGGCACACTCCAAGAGCAGTTTAAACCCTCATGTTTACTTCAGGTCAAGATGACCTGTTTTAAAATTCGGCTAAAAGCAGAACAAGACAATATGTCCTTTCCTAACATGGACCTTTATATCTGTCCCATTCCATCCATCTCTGATTAACATTCCCCCATGCCATCAGGACGATCCCCAAGCACAGGAAGGACTTTTGGGTCTCCATTTTCCATCAGTACAGGTCAATGGGATATCCATTGCTAAGTAAATGACCAGAACAGCAGGGTTAAAAGCTTATCAGCTTTGAATGTCTCTTTTTTGAGATGAGAAAAGTGAAGGATCAACTTTCACTTGGAGCAAAACATCCGCCTGAAGATCTGGCAATACTCCGAGACCTGGACTCAAAGTGGCAAAACGATAGTCAGCACTTAGGGGTAACCCAAGGACACATCGATATCTGTCTCCATTTTTGAGATCTCTGTCAGGATTTCATCTCTTGTATGCACTCAGATTGTGCTTCCTGTTAGAATATTATAGCTAGCTTTGTTCTTTGTTTCTTGCAATTCTGCCTTGAATCTGTGATTTTGCAAAGATAGCAATTACAGAGCAGTATATTTCACATGCATAACTACACACACACACACCACACACACACACACACACACACACACACACACACACACACGATACACACACACACAAAATACTGCTGAACAAAACAGTAAACTGAAATGAAAATATCATTGGATTACCAATGCTGCAGGTCTATTATTTATAATAGCCAGAAAAGATATGCTAGAAATACTACAAGAATATGAACATGAGGTAATAAGGCTTTATGAGGCTTCAAGGTATAAACTTGCCTTGAGCAATGTAAGTCATGTAATCAGTGATTCTTGGCCCAAAGTCTATTTTATAGATAATAAACTTGATTATTCAATTTCCAAAACGAAATCATTGAACTGTCTCACTGCCAATGCAGAGATATTCATTTAATGTTATCCTTATTAAAAATGGGAAGATAGTACATAACACATTGTGATGTACAAAAAAAAAAAATGCTGAATAACGGTTGATCAGTAATGGGTGCCTGGTTTTCTTCTTTCATATGATGTACACAAACTACAGAATCTACAAAGTCAAATCCAGGGAAGATATCCAGACAAGGGCGGAATCAGTTGTTCTGCCCAGCTCATTGAATCTCCCAGTGAAACACTGTACGTGGCAATCATTCACAATGTGGTAAATTGTCTGGTCTTGGTGGTGGCCACAGTCACAGGCAGAGCTTTCTGCCATCCTCCATTTATGCAGATGGTGTCCTGTTCTTGCGTAGAGGGTGAGTATGCGGTTCAGTGTCTGCCACTGCTTGTGTGGGAGGCTGAAACCGTTTGGCTTCACTGTGGGATCTGTGATGATGGTATGGTCCCAGTTGGAGCTGACATCTGCCTATGCCCTGTGCCATTCGGTCTTGACGTCAAAGTTGTTCAGAGATTCAAAAGACAACCAAACAGGCTTGTGAGACTTTAAACGCATGGTCAGCAGGTTGTTGAGGTCATCACGAATGGGAAGGTCAAGGTTGGCCTCAATGGCAATCATGTCCTTCATCATTCTTTCCTTTCTGCATATGTTGGGGGGAGTGATGTGAGAGAGGACAGGGAGCCACAGAAGGGGAGTTGATTTTAGTGTCCCTGTGACCACCCGCATTGCAGAGTTCAAGACTGTGTCAACTTGTTTGGTATGGCAGCTGTTGGCCCAGATTGTTGATCAGGAAACTCAGGGTGGGAGATTGCAACCTTCATGTGGTCTAGCCTGTTCTCGACTAATGCAATCAACCTGACGTAAACCATCTACATGCAGTAGGTGCCTGGTAACTCAGGGTTATCGTGATCAGGAGAAATACAAATATCACACTATTACTGTAGTAGAAGTTTTCAAGCAAGTACTAATGTCTAAAGACACAATTTGGATGTACTTTGCCGCCATCTTACCTGTCCTCTGACCTGGGTGCTCATACCTACAAATGCTGCGAAAAAAAAAAAAAGTATTTCTACAACAACAGAAATGTTGAAACTATTTCTGATACATTTGTACACTGCCAGAGACACCACTTGGATGTTGTAACAACCACCTTCTCTTTGGTCTGCCATCTTTCTGTTTCCCCCATGGGAATTCTTCTTCTTCGGTTATTCAGAGGCTGAATTATGGGATAACATTGTGTCACATAGTGTGTTACGTTTGCATACTGTGGATGTAGTTGATCATCCAGGTGCTGTTCAACTCATATTAAATGCCTATTAAGTATTCGTACATCCTAGATACTGCTTTTTGCGTATTAATAGTATGGAAGTGTGTGTATTCTGATGCAGCCGAAGACTCAACGACAAGGAATAGAAACAGCTGGGTAGACAGAGGCAAACTAATTTAAAGGCTTAACACAGAACAGGTGAACACATTAGGATAATCAGCAAGTGACAGGACAGAATAAAAGCGCATTGGCATGAGCCCAAAACACACTGTGATAGAAAAGAAAGTGAAGGAAGAATACACTCAGGGTTACATTTATGAGAGCAAATCCTAATTTCATGACCAGAGTCAATGACGGGGGTCAAAACACAGGCAGACAGCATTATATGAGGAAAGAGGTGAGGGTCAAAAACCAAGAGAAAACAAATCAATACAGTCAAGGAACAGAAACAGAAGGGTATACATAGACTTAACATGGAACAGGTGAACACATTAGGATAATCGCCATGGGTATCCGGTTATTTAGCTTGAAAGTCTTTTAGCACAAATCCAAAGTCTTTTAGCACAAGTTCTAAAGTCTCTTAGCACAACTCTATGTTCTTTAGCACAACTCTGGATTATGGTCACAATAATCGAAAAACACACTCATCTGGATATAGGAAGGGGTTTATTATGATTGCTTAGGGACTGGAAGCTGGAATTTCTGCTGATAAACAAACCTGGAAGTTGGCTGTAGCGGTGTACTGTATCAGGGTACATGCTGTGTTAAATAATTTGGAGGGAGGATTGGTGACTAACATACGGGCCGCATCAAACATGACAGTTTCAAGATGGTGGAGTGGGGAAATACAATCGCTCATTTTCGATTGGAATCTCAGCAACTTTCATAAAAAAAAAAAAAAATAGGTACCCTATGTGTACATGTGGCTACTGCTTATAAATAAAATTGTTTCCTGATACCATTTCCATACAGTAAATATAGCATATATATTTACTCTATGAGGCAGTAGTCACAAAAATGAACAATTTAAAAATCACAGAAGTAAAATATATCAAGTGTCTGTACTTTATATTATTCTACTCTTACAGTAGAATAAGTACCTCTTACAGTTTTTGAAACTGAAACCTCAGAACCGAGGCTGACATACACACGCTGTCACCATAACTGAAACTCTTATTTCTTGGAAAAGGCCCGGCGCTAGAGCTCAATGGTCACTTTTCGACAACTTCCTGTAACAACTCGGAAGTGCGTCACATCTAAATCACACATTGGCTGAAGAAGGCGAGGAAAGGGGGACAACCTGGAGTATATTTTAAAATAAGAATGCAGTTTCACTCAGTAATAAGCATAAACATGTCTGAAAGCGATTTCTTTAGTCTAATCCAGACCTGGGCATTTTACGGCCCGCGGGCCGCATCCGGCCCTTTGGTTCATTCTGACCGGTCCGCGTAAGGTTAATTAGAAATTACAAAATAAACGTATTTTCTAATTTTACCTCATGCATG
>JAOANJ010000017.1:4411596-4424097 GCA_026413345.1 Ariopsis seemanni
GAGATTTGTAAATTATTGCATTCCGTTTTTATTTACAATTTGTACTTTGTCCCAACTTTTTTGGAATCGGGGTTGTACCTGTATGGTGTGATGTAATTATGTCACAAGATCAGAATAAACCAATATAAAGAATAAAACACGTGTGTGTGGTGGTGGGGATGCTGTTGGAGGAAAATAATAATTGACAGGATGGTATGGAGCAGCCTGATGGGAACTGTTACTGTTGATTATTTTCCCATAACAGTATGTCCTGAAATTTGCTATGGTATTTATTCCTCTTCAACAACAACAATTTGCCAACAATTAAAGAATGATGCATTGTATTTTTTAACCATTTATAGTTACATTTAATGTCGTTTTTCAGCTAATAGATAAAACACACATTATAGCAGCTATAAAGTCATTCCCTCAGCAGCTAGATACCTGGCTCAAGGACACTTCAGCCCAAAGCCGCCCCTTGTTAACCTAACCACATGTCTTGGAACTGTGGAGGAAACCAGAGCACCTAGAGGAAACCCATGCAGACACAGGGAGAACATGCAAACTCCATACAGAAAGGCCCCTATCAGCCACTGGGCTCGAACCCAGGACCTTCTTGCTGTGAAGTGATAGTGCTAATCACCACACCATCATGCCGCCCACATAATCCAAACCTGTGATTAAGTTAAACCTGTAATTAAACCAAACCCTGTAATTAATCAAAACCTGTGATTTAAATGTGTGATTTAATTGAAAGCTTTGATTAAGATAAACATGGAAATAACCCAAACATTTGATTAAACTAAACATGTGATTTATCCAAACATGTGATTACAGTAAATACCTGTGATTAATCCAAACCTGTGATTTAAACAAATGTGTGATGCATTCAAACCCTGTGATTAATTGAAACCTGTGATTTAAATGTGTGATTTAATCTAAAGCTGTGATTAAGCTAAATATGTGAATAACCCAAACATTTGATTAAACTAAACATGTGATTCATACAAACATGCGATTACAATCAATACCAAACCTGTGATTAATCCACACCTGTGATTTACGGTAAGTGAATGTGTGGTTAGTCCAAATCCTGTGATTAATCCAAGCCTGTGATTAAACTAAACCTGTCATTAATCCAAACCTGTGATTTAAATAAATGTGTGATAAATCCAAAACCTGCGATTAAATTAAACCTGCCATTGATCCAAACCTGTGATTTAAATGTATGCTTAATCCAACACTGTGATTAAGCTAAACATGTGAATAATCCAAACATGGGATTAATCTAAACCATGTGCTTGCCCTACAGTGATGAACATTTACCTTAGCAAATATTTTGTAAGCTGCTGCTGCTGATCAAAGTGATGGTTTTTCAATTGCATAATTGTAAGATGTATTATTAACGTGTTATTTATCACATATTTAATGAAAAGCAAATTAAATGGCAGTAGATTTTAGGGAGTCAGTGTGTTGGCCTCCTTCAGTGGAATTGGAATGAAACCTTTCTCCCTTTTTTTTCCCTTTTTAATCTTGTGCTTGAGATCCAGTCTGTGCAAAAGAGAAACATGTTTCGGTTCAGGAAAGTCTGTAGTTTTCAGAGTTATATATAGTAGAAAATGTCAAAATTTCACCGTGTGAAAGGTTTTCCCAATCTAACACACACGTTTCACAAAGCAAATTCCTCTGAAGGGAGATCATGCATTGCTGATCTGAACTTTTCCATCTACAAAACAGAATCTTTGATGTGTTTCCAGTCTTTCAATTTTGCAGAATTTTAATGCACTGGACTTCAAGTGCGAGCTGATTGTTGTTGCCTCAGGATCACACACACACACACACACACAGAATCAAGGAAAATATTATTTAATACGATGTTAATTTTCTTATTTCTTTTCCTGATTTTTAACTTTTATCTTGATTGTATATTTATGTGAATTCTAGACTATTCTGTATACTGTACATTACAATCCACATTTTTCCCCCTGATATGTTGTGTAAATATTCACAAACCCCATGTTTGAATGAAATAACTTCAGTTATTATAGTTTGTCTTAGTTTATCTTTGCTTCATATTTCTATGCTAATTAATCTCAAATTATTGCTGTTAATCATTGAGACAGTTGTTTCATAAGTGGGCTATGCGGTGTTGCTTTTACCAGCGCTAACATCACTGAACTCTGTTTCAGAAAATAATTGCTTCATTATGGCTTTATTTTAATTACCCTTCCACAATAAATCTAATCACGACATTTCGGAGTAGGTTTGGAAATTGGCCTGTTCATCATCTTACATCTTACGAAGGTACTGATTAATCATATTAATCATATTAGTCTTATAAAAAGAAAAGAAAAGCTTACTGCTTGGACTGTGCGCTAACAAAGCCATTAAACATGTTCAAAAAAATCATAACAAGGTCCTTCTTTTCTTGTTTAACTGTGTTATTTGCCTATTCAATTCAAACTCACTTCAATTCAGTCCCTTGATTCATCTGCTGGAAGTTAAAAAGGTGTTTGATTCGTTCGTCCTTTAATAATTAGGTACTGAATCAACCAATTCATAAAGGTAACCTCAAAACCTCAGTTCTTTCTTTATTCTCATTCAAAGATAGCGGGGAAAAAAAACCCAGATGAAAAATAGCACACGTCAGAGTTCCTTTTGTTCATTTCTGAAGCCTATAGGGAGGTAGATTATATGCTTGCAGGAGAAAATCTCTCAGTTTGGTATGCTTGTAAATGTCTTTCCATTTCAATGAAGCAAAAGGTCAAACAGCCAAATACAGAGCGGAAAAAGTTCAAGTTTTATTAGAGTGGCATTACACACCAAAGTGCTTACACAGTGTGACTTGAATATCATTTCAGTCTAGTTGTTCAATATATTATCAGTATATAGATATAGCTATAAACATACAGATGTGTACAGTGCAACAAACTTTTTATTATTATTATTTTTTAAAGTTGACCAGTATGATGAACAACAAACAGACAGATTTTAGTCAAAGCAGAAGCCGGATGATTTGCAGGACTTTATGAGGAAAGGTATATTTGGCGTCGTGTCCCAAAATGTTTTTTTTTGCTCAATAACTACAGCAGTAAATCATGACGCATTTTTATCCATTTATAGTTACATTTAAGGATGTAGAATGCCTGTGAAACAAGTTAGTTCATGTCCACTGTACAAGTCCGTGCATATGCTATTATAGAAACAATAAGCTATTAGGACAAGTGCATTGATTTAAAACTTTAATTGCCTTGCAGCTGGATTGACTAAAATAATCAAATAATAATCAACACCTTCTAACCAATCAGAACTCAATTGAGAATTCAAGTGCTTGGTACATCAGGATCACTCTGCAAAATGATTGGCATGTGGCTATATCTTCCTGGATGTTCCAAATGTCTGGCATCAGTGTGCATTCCAGTGCAAATGTTAATTCGCTTACACCAGGAAGTATTTATATTGAATGACAAGGAAGGGGATATTAGTATTAGGAGATGTTAATGTTGCATGAGATCATTCAAGATAAGAAGACAAGAACAAGAAGCCTTTATTTATCACACGTACAGTCAAGCACCCATATAGCAGTGGGCAGCTATGCTACAGTGCCTGCGCAGTAGTTTGGGTTCAGGTGCCTTGCTCAAGGGCACTTCAGCCCATGGCTGCCCCATGTTAACCTAACCACATGTCTTTGGACTGTGGGGGGAAACTAGAACACCCGGAGAAAACCCATGAAGACACGGAGAACATGCAAACTTCACACTGAAAGGCCCCTGTCGGCCACTGGGCTCGAACCCAGAACATTCTTGTTGCGAGGTGACGGTGCTAACCACTACACCACCATATCTGTGAAGTAAGACTGGAATTATTAAAGATTTCTCGCAAATCAAAGTGACCCAACACTGAACCCTGAGGCACCTCCTTTTCTTGTCTATGTGAGGGTTAGATAAATCTCCATTCATTCTAACATCTACTATCAGATTACAAGCCGGAGAGATTAGGGTTAGGGTTAGATTAACGTGTGTGTGTGTGTGTGTTAACAGAGATTAACACACACACACACACACACACACACACACACTAGTTGCTGAAATCCAAATAAAGATACAGATATTTCAAGCTGCTACAGAAATATTTATTGTGTTAAACCATTAATGTTCCCACAAACAAGTGTAGTGGTGAGAGAGAAAAGAGACACCGTGTTCCTACTGAGCAAACTTCAAAACCATTACTTTGAGTATCTTTAAAGCATCCTTGAGGAAACTAATGGTCAGAAACAGAAGCTGCGGTCCCAGAGAGAGTGTGGTGCTCACTAACAAACCCAGGCGCATCTGTCCAGGGCCATCAGGCAGCCGAGGAGTAAGCAATAATGCATGCTTTTGTTCCAATTTCCCCGGCGTGCAGAGGGAATAGAAAAATGTCAAGCTGCATTCCACTCAGGCACGCGAATAATTACAGAAGCAGCGGATGCAACAGGGGGCCAACGACCTCGTCTCTCTCCTTTTCTACACTGAAAAACAAAACAATGTCTGTAAAGATCACCTTGGGCTCCTGTACAAGGTAAAGTCCTGGGGATAAAAAGTAATGTGGGGCATAAATAGTTATTTACCATTTACTGAATAGCTGTCAAACCAGACCAGCCATCATTGTTTAGAATGTTTTTCCAATCCATGCGTATCTAACCAAACAATGTAGATGGAATGGTGGATTATAAAGAAAACATCTCAAAGAACTGCCCATATGGGATTATCAGTTGTCCTGGATGATGGAAAATTCTCAGAATCATTATCGTGTGATTCACATATGGCATCAGGAAACTGAAGGTCACATGACAGTTCTCAAAAATGTCAAATACTTCTGTGTATTCTTAATCCATGAGTAGGAATGGGATTACCAGACTCAAGGACTGTTCAAGTGATGTATTCCTTTAATGCCTTCTGATTCTGGACCTTAAAAAAAAACAAAAAACCCGAGGATGACTTCAGCTCAGCTTTCCATCTTTCTCTGCTTCACACTTGGGAAGTGAAGCTTTGACTGATAGAATCATTTTTCTCTTTCATGTTCTCCATCAAGCATCACCTTTCTGCCTGACACAAGCACATTAAATATCTCAGGAACATTGGACATGAAGTGAAGATACCAATCAATGGAAGTTCATGAAAAAGGATTAAGGTTGGAAAGTGTATGGTAAGGACATGGAAGTGTATGGAAGGTTTTGGAACCTTCCGTTTCCGGTTGAGAGCACGTTGTGCGCATTTTGGCTGCCGCTTCTCACCGGAGCTTTTTATTTTTCTTTTTTCCCCCCTTTGTTTTTCTTTTTGTGTTTGTATAGTTTGATGCTTGTTCTTTGTTTGAATGTTTTGTCTGCCGGTTGTGGTGTAGCTCCGGACCCAGTTTTGGATGTCGGTTTCCTTCAGGCCTTGGTCCGCCATGGGTGATGCCTGTGCTCCTTGCTATGGGCTGCAGTAAGCTCGTTGCTCTTTTAACATCAGGGTTGTCCAGGGCTCTGTGCGGCGGTGCTATTGTGCTTGGTGTGGTGTTCCAAGCGATGTTGCCTGGTGGTGTCGAGGTGGCTGTGCAGGTGGTTTGGGACATACCAGCGCTCTGTGGTGGTGCTTCTGTGCTCACTTTGTGGCTCCATGGTGTGGTGTTCTGAGCAATATTGCCTGGTGGCATTGTGGTGGCTGTACAGGCGGTGTGGGACATACCTTTGTGCACCTTTTGGTGGGACTCTGGGCAGCTACGCCACTGGAGTTACAGTACATCCTGAACCTCTTTGGAGGGCTTTTTTTTCCTCCTATCATTGTAAAGTGACCTTGGGTATGAGAAAGGCGCTATATAAATTGAGCTTATTATTATTATGTTTCCCTATAGAACAACTGAATTGGTGGATTGTTTCAATTCAATCTTTGATTCATGGAAACAGATGGTTAAAAAATCAACAATTATAAACATTGATTTCTATGTTCATTATCAAAGTACTTTCTTTACCTTAATACAATATTTATTTTATTTTACCATGGACATGGTGAATGATCACTCTGAATTCATTTTGGACACACAATAATAAAGGCATTTTACACTTCCATTTGGCTCCCATACATTTCAAATGTAATATTTTAGAAAACTTGCATAGCTTCCATTTCTCATGAAACCAAACTGTGCACAAGTGGAAGAGGAATGTGACAAACACCCCATGTTTTATCCGCCCTGGCAGCTCAATCTCCGAACTCTGCTTGAAGTGCAGTGTGGCAACACTAATGGCAAAGTCATTCCAGTTGCCAAGAGCCAAGGGTTGTCTTGAAAGCAGGGCTGTTTTTTTTTTCTGTGACTTTCTGTGTATCCTTTCATCACACAGAGTGGACCAAAGGACATCCACTTGGATGTAGAGATGACACGGTTATAGCAGCCATACAAAGAAGCCATGACCTCTTGTAATTTGTCAATAGATTTTCTTTACAATTGTGCATATAATGTATCATGTGGGTATTATGGACTAAAGTGAAACTATTTACGTCCAAATTAGAGTTACATCAAACAAAAAAGTAGTACAGTGAAAAGTCTTTCTAAACAATGATGTATGTTATGATTTTGTAAACATTTGACCACATTCCAAACAATTATAAGCATACTTTAAAAAAAAAGAAAGAAAGAAAATGTTCTGTGTGTAAATATTGACATACCTTTTGGACTTGATCATAAATTTACAAATGTACATACCATAATAATAATAATAATAATAATAATAATAATAATGAGACCGACCCAAATGACTAACATTTGGCCCCTAACTGAAACTACTTCAGTCCAAGTGAATCACCCTTAAATCAATCTATAGCATTCCTCCACAAAGCAGGCCATTCAACTAAATGAATGTGGCAGACACATGATTCCTCAAATGCAACTCTTTATTAAGAATGCATTTCAATATAAAAATATTTTTAAAACATGCAACTATAACACCAGTACAACTTGTATGAATTGGGCCTCAAGAGGCAGCAATGTAGCAATGCAACATAGGCTCAATCCCCCTAACCCCACAAACCAAACAAATAATCACAACACACAACAGAAAACCAAACATGCATGTAAACCAATACTCAGAGGTTACAGTACAATATCAAAAAAAGAAAATAAAAAAACACAAATTGTCCAAACTCAAAATAAACTTAACACAAACCAAACAGACACACCAAACTGCCATACGATAACCACAAGAAAAATAGAGAGAAGTGGCATTAAATCAAGACCCATAAAGATAGTTTAGAAGCGTTAAGCCAAGTGGCAAAAGATGGCAGAAGAAAACAGCAACCGCATGCAGTATATGTAGCAAGCCAAAGCAAAGCAGCCAAGCAATGACAACGAAGCAGCCAAGTGGCAACAGAGAAGCAGCAAAGCAACAGCCAACAAGTTTCTGTAATTAGAAACATAACTTTGACCTCAAAAGACTACATTAACCCCAAATCTCAAGGTCCACTTGCAAGAGTAGGAACCCTTGACAAACATCCAACATACTTGGACAAACACAGCCTGTTACGTATTGCTCCATCTCACGTGACTAAACACCACTTGTCCCTCCAAGAAGTTTCTCGTTCATGGGGAACAATTGCAATCCCCAGTCCCAATCACAATTGGGATTGGGCGGATTACCCGCACTTCCCGGCATAGGGTAGGCACACGCTGGTCCGGCCATTATGGCACACGTGCAGCCCCGGAGGGCATCCCAGACCTGCCTACCCGTCTCCACACAAAAACATGAACTCCAAGCATGACACCTGTGCCTTAAAAAGGCCAGCTGCGCTAATGGCTAAATTAGCGTCACGCCCCCGTTCTCACCTCCATTACGCTTCGTCCTACCACAATTAGTATAAAAAAATGAAAACTACCATCATGGGAAAAGGGGAAAATACATCCTTCTTCAATTCTAGGTTTTTTATTTATCAGGAGCTCAATAACAATTGGCTGGTCCTCACCAACTTCTATTAACAAACAGAAACCTCCAGGTACAGTATTTATACAGTAATCCCCCCCCCCAATAAACCAACACTTAGAAACCAGTTGGGGAAAGCACACATAAGCACACGTCATGTAAAGAACAACAAACATCAGTCATGACCTCAGAGAAGCAATCTTTGCTGCTCATCAATCTGGGAAAGGTTATAAGTCCATCTCCGAACAAGTTGAAATTCAATATTCTACATTGAGAAGAACTGTTTACAAATGGAGTGCCTTAAGACAGTCAACAATCTTCCTAGGAATGGGCATGCCAGCAAATTCAGTCTAAGGTCAGACAATTCATTCTCACAGGTATACAACCCCAATTCCAAAAAAGTTGGGACACTGTGTAAACCGTAAATAAAAACAGAATGTGAGGAGTTGCAAATCATGGAAACCCTATATCTATCTATGGTATATACTACTAAAAGAAGGCTGTCTGTCTCTGTGTCTGTTCATCATGTACCCTTCATGGAAGGGTAGCTCGGAAAAAGCTTCTTCTCTCCAAAAAGAATATCGCAGAACAGCTCAGGTTTGCAAAATTGCATTTGACGAAACTTTGGACTGATGAAACAAAAGTGGAGATATTTGGTCATCATGCACACCACCATGTTTGGCAAAAACCAAATACAGCATATCATCACAAACACCCCAGCATGGTGGTGTAGTGGTTAGCACTGTCACCTCACAGCAAGAAGGTTCTGGGTTTGAACCCAGCTGCCGATGAGGGCTTTTCTGTGTGGAGTTTGCATGTTCTCCCCGTGTCCGCATGGGTTTCCTCCCACAGTCCAAAGATATGCAGGTTAGATTAACTGGTGGCTGTAAATTGACCGTGAGTGTGAGTGGTTGTTTGTGTCTCTATGTGTGTGTCAGCCCTGCGATGAGCTGGCGACTTGTCCCTGCCTCTCACCCATGGTCAGCTGGGATAGGATCCAGGTTGCCCCCCGCATGGGATAAGCAGTTACAGATAAAACAAACAAACCACAAACACCCCATATTAACTGTGAAGCAAGGTGATGGAGGGGTATGCAAGGTCATCTGTCCAGCAGCTTCAGCTGGACCAAAATTAGGTCATGGAACGGGACAATGATCCCAAGCACACCAGCAAATCAACATCCGAATGGCTCGAGAAGACAAAAATCAAGGTGTTGGAATGGCCTAGTCAAAGTCTTGACCTCAACCCTATTTAGATGCTGTGGGGGGCTCTTAAGAGAGCTGTGCATAAATGAATGCCATCAAACATCAATGAACTGAAGTGATGTTGGAAAGAAGAGTGGGCCAAAATGTCCCCAAAACAATGTAAGAGACTGATAAACTCCTACAGAAAATGTTTACTTCAAGTTATTGTCACTAAAGGTGGTTCTGCTTGTTATTGGATTCTAGGGTGCACTTATTTTTTCCACCTGGTTTCTGAATGCTGGTTTACTTTTTGTAAAAAAAAGATGACATATTTAAAATCTGTTTTTTTTTTAAATTATTATTATCACCTGAGGTTATGCCCTGTGATGACCTGGTGACTTGTCCAGGGCGTACCCTGCCTTTCGCCCATAGTCAGTTGGGATAGGCTCCAGCTTGCCTGGGACCCTGTAGAACAGGATAAAGCGGCTAGAGATAATGAGATGAGATGAGATGAGACCTGAGGTTATTTGCTTGTTTATAGACATTGCTGAGGGCCACAAAATGGCTAATTAGACCCTGATCAATAACAAAATAGAATTGAAATAGGGTGCACATTCTTTTCCCCCATGACAGTACTATCACACCTCACCCTAAATTTACCACTTCAAACCACTTTTCACCATATAATCTGCTGTTAATATACTCTGTAAACACAAACTCCAATAACAACCAAATATTTATTGGTTGAAGTGATGGGATGCGCTGCTCATTACATACAATTGATCCGTCATTGTTATGATTTTGTAACCCAGCAATAAAACCTGCCGTCTTTCATCTAATAAACTTGAGAAAGGGCAAAGGGTTGTGAATTAGATCGAAAGGGGAGGCAAGAAACTTTGAGCGATGCACTTCACTGACCTCGGTTTGGGTCAATAAAACCATAACAGCCTCCCACAGGCCTGAGGATATTCTGGAAATCACAGCAAGAGCCAGGAATATCAGACAGAAATAAAAGAAAAAAAAATCACACTGGATTTTACAATACGTACAAGATGGAAGATGAAACTTGAAACTTGCAAATCTTTGAAACATAACAGTTTCTTTATGAGCAGAATGCAGTCATTCCTATTGGATCGGAAGTACATATAATAATAATAATAAGTGTACAATGGTATTTTCAACAGCGGAGTCGAATTCTCAATTCTGATTGGTCAGAAGGTGCTGATTCATTTTCTATAACAAATCAGAGCTTTATATTAATGGAGGATGGACGCTCTACATTAACAGGTACATTTATTAAAAACAACAACAACAAATGTTTGTTATGATGAGGTTTTCTATAAAAAAGATGTTGATTTAACTTTTTTTTTTTGAAAGAGTCTCCAGTGTAAAGGACTTCGTAACTGTCAGACGTAAATATGTAGCTTTAAGTTTTTCTGACGTGGGTTAGTCATCTGGAAAGACGAGTTTATGCTTTGAGTTTCTCAGTAAAAAAAAAAAAAAAAGTGACCAACTTTTTGTTTTATTAACAACTATTGAAGAACGATGTCAAAAGTCAAAGTCCCTCCCATGCCAGGACCTGGTCTTCCCAGGCAGTCTCCCGTCTCCAGGCCCTTAAAACGTCTGTATTGCATCTGTATTGCAGCGTGCCTTGCCAGGCGCCAGTAGGTGCCATTTTTATGATGGTCTGACCTGACTGTGAGTAAAACCTGCGATCTCCTAGTCGAGAACAGACATGCTAACCACTAGGCCAGCTCGCGGTAAGAATGATGGGTCAGGTTTTAATAAATAAAAATGATTAGAGTTGGTAAATTTGTTAATATATAAAAGGAGTCAAGTAACTCAGAACTTGCTGTTAGAGGTAAACAATTCAAGTTCAAGTTGGTAACAGTAACTTTACTTGGCTAACTCACCCAGGCCATTCTGTGGCTGGGATTAAAGCAAATAATGTGCATGAAATTGCTCGCTTAGCGCAGTCAAGCAGAGGAAGTCCATGTGTGTGCGCATGCACAGGTTTATCTTCTTCTTCCTTTGAATTTTACAGCAGCTGACATCTACAGTGTTGCATTACTGCCATCTACAGGTTTACTTTTGAGCGTGCACTGACAGTTCCATCATTCTGTCGCTAAACAAACAGCTGATCACACTGAGGGGCTCACTGACCACCGATATTTATTAGTTTGGTCCTGCGTTTCCTTTCCTTCGTATCTAACATAACATCTTTTCTTCTTGCGTTCCGTTACTGTAGTCGGTCTTTCACGTTTCATTCGCACACTCACATCGTCCGGTTTCAAATTTGTACCCCACAATGCCTTCCGTGATCCATGATGTAGGATGTTGTATTGCGTCATAGTGAAGCAGGAAAAAATAGCACAGAATTTAGGGCCATGTGGCGCTAAATTCATTAATTGTTTTATTTTTAAAAAACGAATAAAATTGGAAGTCTGTAATTCGAATTCAATAACTTTCGGTCCACTAAAGAAAAATAACTGGGTGGCAGGGAAAATTATTTTTACGACCTACACTTGAAAAATCTGAAAGGCAGTCTACCTTTAAATTCATCCATTGCCAATTTCCTACAAATAATAATACAGTTTATTTGGCTGCTGCTATATATGGCCAGTTTGTGAACATTTCTCACAAAACGCACCACATTTTCAAATGTAAATCTCCTACTTTACAAACACTGGGCCGGGTTGACACCTTAAGTGAAAAATATATCAACATTTCTGTGAGGAAACCTCTCCATATTAGAGGGTTTTTTTCTTTGAGAGTAGACTTTGACTCGACATTGTATCCTGTCCAAGTGTCTCTTGAATATGAGGTACTGTTTACAAAGAAACTGTATTCCTCACTTCCTCAAGACGAATGCAACGAACTCATAGTCATACTGCAGTCTATTTTTGCTGAAAATGATGGGTTTTGTTGTACGAGGAAAAAAAGAAAAGAAAAGAATGTTACAGTTCAATTTCTTGCCATTTAAAAGTAAGTCCTTAAGACCTTTGCGAGTGGATCACAGACACAAAGGACAGCAAGTGCGTCATTATGCAAGCGAGTGAGCTATCTTAATAGAATATTACTCCATAAATATTACAGCACTGTCTTTATATAACAGGCAACATGAAGCTGCTGCGGAAAATATTACGATGTGTCTTGAACCATCAAACTGCCGGAGATTATTTAAAGGTGTTTGGAAAATGGCAGCTATTCACACATGACCTCTAAATGGAAGCACGTCGTTAAATTTATGAAAAAAGGTTGCAGGTTTGAAAGTGCCAAGAGTGTCCAGTCGTGATTGAAGATAAGCCTGTTTGTTCAGGCTTTTCAAGTGAGGACTTGGGTGCATCAGTTGCCCTCACTTTCATAAAATCTGATGCATTTTTGTTTGGGTGTTCCTTTTCACCAATAAAG
>JAOANJ010000017.1:5949327-5965606 GCA_026413345.1 Ariopsis seemanni
CTAACTTTGAGACCCCTGTTTTATTCTTAACTGATGTCACAAATAATTATTAAAAGTTTGTCCTTACAGTTAAAGGGGAAACAACATTTTGTCAACCTTTCCATAAATCTATAAGTCTATACAGTGGGGCCAGAATGTACTCGAGTCACTTCACCTTTTGTCATGGATTCAATTTTTAAATTGATTAAATTTTCTTTTTGTCCCCTATTCCAGATAATAAACCATAATGACAAAGTAAGAACATGTTTTTAGATGTTTTTTGCACATTTTTTTTTTTTTAAATGAAACATTCATTAGACCCTTGGCTAAGGCACATTTGTTAGAGAAGGCAGGTAGATTAGAGATGGATGTATTCACAGAAAGAGAGTCTTTATTATAAAAGACACACATGCATATAGTCCAAAACAGCAGGCTGAATCAAAAACGAATAAATAGACAAAGGGTCTGGTGAGGCCCGAACAGGCTAAACTGGGTGAGACAAGATCAGAATCAGAACACAGAACAAGAGTCAGGAAACAAGGAAGACAACACGATAAACAAAGGCTCTGTAATGGTGATTAGCAACGCAATACTTCATAAAACCTAATTGTGTGCATTGTCCTTATATGTGCACGTTAATTGCGCCTTAATCCAAGGCAGGTGCTAGTCATTAGAGGGCAGTGCACCCATGGGTGAAAGTCTGTTGCACATGCCAATGCAGACGGATGTGACAGAACCCCCTAAAAATCTCTCTTCAGGAGCTAAAACCCATGTTCGATGGCCCCGGGGATGAGGGCCTGGCGCTGGATGTTGTGCCACTGACGATCCGCTCTGGCTCTGAGCGGACATGGCACCGGATTCTCGGCTAAGGTGGGGGCTTGGGTCGGGCCTTGAATAGATGCAAGGACACAGACGGAGGCTTAGGTTCAGGACTAGACTTGGGCTTGGGCTCTGGACAGGACCCGGACTTAGGACAGGACTTGGGCTCCGGACTGGACATGGACATGGGCTCTGGGCAGAACTTGTGCTTTGGACTGGACATGGGCTTAAGACAGGACATGGGTTTCGGCTCTAGACAGAACTTGGGGTCCTGAATACGCATGGACTCTGACATGGACTCAACCATGGACCCTGACATCAGTCTGGGTGCAGGTGTTGGCATGGGCTCAGGGACAGGCATAGGTTTTGTCTGAGCACCGATCTTGTCCTTGCTGAAGCTGGGCAGCATGTTGGCAATGTCTTCCTCAAAGTCTAAGCCAGGTGGCATGGCGGCAACATCTTCAAAGCCAGGCATCGGGATGATGTCTTCAAAGCTGGGTGGCAAGAATAAGAGCCCATCTGCACTGAAATCTGGAACAGAGGCCAACTTGTTGGCCCCTGGCACAGGCTCAATAACTGGCAGTGGAGCAGAGGCCATCCTGTCAGCCTCTGGCGCTGGCTCTGGAACTGGCAGTGGAGCAGAGGCCACTTTCTCAGCCTCTAGCAGTGGCTCTTGAACTGGCTGTAGAGCAGAGGCTGTCCTGTCAGCCTCTGACACTGGCTCTTGAACTGGCTGTAGAGCAGAGGCCAGCACTGGAACTGGCACTGGAGCAGAGGCCATCCTGTCAGCCTCTGGCGCTGGCTCTGGAACTGGCAGTGGAGCAGAGGCCACCTTCTCGGCCTCTAGCAGTGGCTCTTGAACTGGCTGTAGAGCAGAGGCTGCCCTGTCGGCCTCTGACACTGGCTGTGGGATAGAGGCTGCCCTGTCGGCCTCTGGCGCTGGCTCTGGAACTGGCTGTGGAGCAGAGGTCACCCTGTCTGCTTCTGGCACTGGCTCTGGAACTGGCTGTGGAGCAGAGGATATACTGTTGGCCTCTGGCACTGGCTCTGGATCTGACAGTGGAGCAGAGGGCACCTTCTCAGCCTCTGGTGCAAGTTCTGGAACTGACATTGGAGCAGAGTCTGCCCTGTCAGCCTCTGGTACTGACTCTGGAACTGGCAGTGGAGCAGAGACCACCTTGCCGGCCTCTGGCACTGGTTCTGGAACTGGCAGTGTAGCAGAGGCTGTCCTGTCAGCCTCTGGAACTGGCAGTGGAGCATAGGCCGCCCTGTCAGCCTCTGGCACAAGTTCTGGAACTAGCAGTGGAGCAGAGGCCGTCCTGTCAGCCTCTTGCGCTGGCTCTGGAACTGGCTGTGGAGCAGAGGATATCCTGTTGGCCTCTGGCGCTGGCTTTGGACCTGGCAGTGGAGCAGAGGCCAGCTTCTCAGACTCTGGCACAAGTTCTGAAACTGGCATTGGAGCAGAGTCCGCCCTGTCAGCCTCTGGTACTGACTCTGGAACTGGCAGTTGAGCAGAGGCCACCTTGTCGGCCTCTGGCACTGGCTCTTGAACTGGCTGTAGAGCAGAGGCCGTCCTGTCAGCCTCTGGCACTGGCTCTGGAACTGGCAATGGAGCAGAGGCCACCTTGTCAGCCTATGGAGCAGGCACTGGAACTGGCAGTGGAGCATAGGCTGCCCTGTCAGCCTCTGGCACAAGTTCTGAAACTGCCTGTGGAGCAGAGGATATCCTGTTGGCCTCTGGCGCTGGAACTGGCAGTGGAGCATAGGCTGCCCTGTCAGCCTCTGGCACAAGTTCTGAAACTGGCTGTGGAGCAGAGGATATCCTGTCGGCCTCTGGCGCTGGAACTGGCAGTGGAGCATAGGCTGCCCTGTCAGCCTCTGGCGCAAGTTCTGGAACTGACAGTGAAGCAGAGGCCGTCCTGTCAGCCTCTTGCGCTGGCTCTGGAACTGGCTGTAGAGCAGAGAATATCCTATTGGCCTCTGGTGCTGGCTCTGGAACTGGCAGTGGGGCAGAGGCCACCCTGTCAGCCTCTGGTACTGGCTCTGGAACTGGCAGTGGAGCAGAGGCCGTCCTGTCAGCTTCTGGCACTGGCTCTTGAACTGGCAGTGGAGCATAGGCTGCCCTGTCAGCCTCTGGCGCAAGTTCTGGAACTGGCAGTGGAGCAGAGGTCATCCTGTCAGCCTCTGGTGCTGGCTCTGGAACTGGCTGTGGAGCAGAGGCCACCTTCTCAGACTCTGGCACAAGTTCTGGAACTGGTATTGGAGCAGAGTCAGCCTTGTCAGCCTCTGGTACTGACTCTGGAACTGGCAGTTGAGCAGAGGCCACCTTGTTGGCCTCTGGCACTGGCTCTGGAACTGGCAGTGGAGCAGAGGCCAACTTCTCGGCCTCTGGCAGTGGCTCTTGAACTTGCTGTAGAGCAGAGGCTGTCCTGTCAGCCTCTGGCGCTGGCTGTGGGGTAGAGGCCACACTGTCAGCCTCAGGCGCTGGCTCTGGAACTGGCTGTGGAGCAGAGCCCGCCCTGTCTGCTTCTGGCACTGGCTCTGGAACTGGCTGTAGAGCAGAGGCCGTCCTGTCAGCCTCTGGCGCTGGCTCTGGAACTGGCAGTGGAGCAGAGGCCAACTTCTTGGCCTCTGGCAGTGGCTCTTGAACTGGCTGTAGAGCAGAGGCTGTCCTGTCGGCCTCTGGCACTGGCTGTGGGGTAGAGGCTGCCCTGCCGGCCTCTGGCGCTGGCTCTGGAACTGGCAGTGGAGCAGAGGCCGCCCTGTCTTCTTCTGGCACTGGCTCTGGAACTGGCTGGCACTGGCAGTGGAGCAGAGGCCACCTTCTCAGCCTCTGGCGCAAGTTCTGGAACTGGCAGTTGAGCAGATTCTGCCCTGTCAGCCTCTGGTACTGACTCTGGAACTGGCAGTAGAGCAGAGGCCATCCTGTCAGCCTCTGGCACTGGAACTAGCAGTGGAGCAGAGGCCGCCCTGTCAGCCTCTGGTACTGGCTCTGGAACTGGCAGTTGAGCAGAGGCCATCCTGTCAGCCTCTGGCACTGGCTCTTGAACTGGCAGTGGAGCAGAGGCCACCTTCTCAGCCTCTGGCACAAGTTCTGGAACTGGCACTGGAGCAGAGTCTGCCCTGTCAACCTCTGGTACTGACTCTGGAACTGGCAGTAGAGCAGAGGCCATCCTTTCGGCCTCTGGCACTGGAACTAGCAGTGGAGCAGAGGCCGCCCTGTCAGCCTCTGGTACTGGCTCTTGAACTGGCTGTAGAGCAGAGGCCGTCCTGTCAGCCTCTGGCTCTGGAACTGGCAGTGGAGCAGAGGCCACCTTGTCGGCCTCTGGCAGTGGCTCTTGAACTGGCTGTAGAGCAGAGGCTGTCCTGTCACTCTCTGGCGCTGGCTGTGGGGTAGAGACTGCCCTATCGGCCTCTGGTGCTGGCTCTGGAACTGGCTGTGGAGCAGAGGCCACCCTGTCTGCTTCTGACACTGGATCTGGAACTGGCTGTGGAGCTGAGGCTGTGTTGTCAGCCTCTGGCACTGGCTCTGGAACTGGCAGTGGGGCAGAGGCCACCCTGTCTACCTCTGGGACTGGCTCTTGAACTGGCTGTGGAGCAGAGGCTGCTCTGTCAGCCCCTGGCATGTGCACTGGCTGTAAAGCTGCAGCCTTCTCCGCTGCGTTGGCCTCTGGATGGAGCTCTGGCACGAAGGCCTCCTCTTCTGCCACTGTTTTAGCCTCTGGCAGGAACTCTGTAGCAAAGGCCTCCTCCTCTGCTGCTGTGTTGGCCTCTGGATTGGGCTCTGGAGTGAAGGCCTCCTCCTCTGCCTCTGTGTCAGCCTCTGGAGAAAGCTCTGTAGTAAAGACCTCCTCCTCTGCTGCTGCTTTGGCCTCTGGAGGGAGATCTGGAGCAATGGGTTCCTCCGTTGCTGCTGCCTCAGTCTCTGGAGGGAATTCTGGAACAAAGGCCTCCTCCTCTGCCACTACTTCAGCCACTGGTGGGAGCTCTTGAGCGAAGGCCTCCTCCTCTGCCACTGCTTCAGCCACTGGAGGGAGGTCTGGAATGATAGCCTCCTCTGCTACCACTGTATCGGCCTCTAGCATCTTAGCCTCCCCCCAAAAAAAATTTCATGGGGTACTCCTTCCCTAGAGCCTGAAACAGGTGCCAGAGCACGACACCAAATAACTGTGAGTTTCTGAGGCATGGGTGCTCCACTTGGATCAGGTACTCAGCCCATCTGTGTGCTCATCCCATGAGCCAGTGAATCATTCAACCGACCCAGACGTGCTCTAAAGGCTTGGGATCCAGCAAGTCAGAATAAAAGAACACGCACTGTAGTAGGAGCCTATTTGGGGGATACTCCACCCCATCATAGGGTACCGGGATGTCCAACCCTAACTGCTGCAGGAAAAATACTGTTCCGGGTAGAGGCACGGAAACCCAGGCACTGTGTTGGTTCTCTTCCATTGCATCCATGGGTTGGCGGAGTGTTCTGTCAGAGAAGGCAGGTAGATTGGAGACGGATGTATTCACAGAAAGAGAGGCTTTTTTAATAAAAGAAGCACACTTGCATATAGACCAAAATGGCAGGCTGAATCAAAAACAAATAAACAGGTAAAGGGTCAGGCGAGGCACAAACAGGCTAAACAAGATCAGAATCAGAACACAGAACAAGAGTCAGGAAACCAGGAAGACAACACGATAACAAAGGCTTGGTAATGGTGATTAGCAATGCAATACTTTGCAAAGTCTAGTTATGTGCAGCGTCTTTGTGTGTGCACATGCTGATTGTGCCTTAATCTGAGGCAGATGCTAGTCATTAGAGGCCTGCGCTGTACAGAACGTGCATGAGTGAAAGTCTGTTGCATGCGCCAATGTGTGCAGATGTGACAACATCAAATTTTGAAAAAAAAAATAGCCATGAACTGTGAATTAACTTTCAATAGATCTCCACAAGGTCTGGGCAAGAGTATAAATCCATTTCTAAAGCTTTGTAAGTTTTTGTGAAATGGAAAAACTTTGGAACCACCAGGACTCTTCCAAGGGCTACCCGTCTGGCCAAACCCAGTCACTGGGATAGAAAAGCCTTGGTCAGGGAGGTGACCAAGAACCCAAAGGCCATTCTAAGAACACTTCAGAGATTTTCCACAAAGACGAGAGAACCAATCAGAAAAGCCCCTATCTAAAGAAATCTTTCATCAATAAGGCCTTGATGATAGAATGGTTAAATAGAAGCCACATCTTAGTAAAAGGCATCTGGCAGGCACTTAAAGGACTCTGACTGCATGAGAAAAAAAAGTACCTGGTTTGATAAGAATTTAACTTGTTGGACTGAAATCTATGTCTGTAAAAAAAAATAAACATGTACTGCTAATAGACTCTCTAAAGTGAAGCATGGTGGTGGCAGCATCATGCTATGGGACAACAACAACCTCAAGGCCATAGCCAAGACAACACTGGAGTGGCTTCGGGACCAGTCTCTGACTGCCCTAGAGTGGGAGAAATTGCCCCAGTCCAGGTGTGCAAAGCTTGTGGCAACTTATTCAAGATGACTCCAAGCTGTAATTGCTGCCAAAAAGGCTAACAAAGTTCTAAATAGAGGGTCTAAATACTGATGTAAATGAGTTTTCAGTTTTTGATTTTCAATAAAAGAAAAGATTTGTGTTCATGGATTATTATAAAGTCAATGTGTCTATGAATGACCAAAAAAATCAATTTAGTTGTTTTTAATTTATGACAATATATTGTGAAAGGGTCTGAATATGTTCTGAACCCACTCAATTTCTTCTGCATGTATTTCTGTGCACAGTTGTGCTCCTGTGTTGTGTTTATCTGGTGAGCTGAGTAAAACAGCCAAATGTGGCTTTTTTTTTTTTAAAAATGCGGTAATGTTGATGCTCCGTGATATGCAATATGACATCAATCTACCATACACTTGTTTTATTGTAAAACACCATCACTGATTTATCCTGCAATCAAATGTGTATAAAATCAACCATCACTGCATTTCATTTCTGTGGGTAGTTTGCAGTCAGTCATCTGGTAATTTATTCTATTTTCATGTTGGTTGGAGCTTATTTACTGGATCACTTTGCACTGGGAGCATTTTACATAAAGACATAAAGCAAGGACCATTATTGAGAAGTTCCGTGAGATACCACACACACACACTTTTTAATTGCTGCATATGTGTGTGTGTGTGTGTGTGTGTGTGTGTGTGTGTGTGTGAGAGAGAGAGAGAGAGAGAGAGAGAGAGAGAGAGTGTGTGTGTGTGTGTGTGTGTGTGTAACACAGCAATAACAGAGCAGCCGCTCGCCGATTCAGAGGGGTCTAAATACAGACATAAACAAAAGGTACAGGTGATAACAATTAGAACTCGGGGGAGCCACTCCCAGGAAGTGGCTCCGGATTGGTGGATTGGGTGCACGTGGTAGTGTCAGGTGTGTGAGGGGGATTGTGGGAAGTGGAGTCCAGAGAGTGAGGTGAGCCCGGGAGCGTGACAGTGTGTGTGTGTGTGTGGTCAGATTTTTGTTACTCAGCCAGTGTTTGTGGGTCTGGTGGACCTGCTGCATTTTGGTGTTTTAAATTCAACACAATCAAACAACTTTACTGAACAGATGTTTACTTCACCCCAATTACAAGCAATATAAACAGCATTTATGGTTAATATTTGCCCTTTACCTTTGTTAGATTACATTTATTAAAAAAAAGAAGTGTCACTCATTTTTTGTTTGTTTTTTAATACACTTGTTTTTGTACAGTGTTTGGTCATCGAAAATGTGTTCTGATATATGTTCTTCACAGAAACTGAGCCAAGGCCACTGAGTCTGAGTTTGAAAAAATAATTAATCGTATCATTATTCCTTTGATAAAAATGAAAACGGCTCCCACAGACCCGAACACCATACAAGGGTTAACTCTCATCCATTATCCCTGGCTGCTGTATCATGTGGGTCAAAACATGACAAGATCTGTCTCGTCTCCTTCGACTGAAAACACAAACTCCAACTTCCATGATTCTCAAAAGTCCAGACCACATCACATTCACAATCACTCGATTTCAATTAATCACTGTGAAATCTCACACTTGGTCTTTACTCGGGACGTTAGTGAGCTGCTTATTCTGTGTTTGATATCCTGGTTTGTGATCATTATCGAGTCTCTCCCTGTCTATTTGCTCATCACCTGCACTGTGCCTGCTCGATGGTTTTTAAGTTCACTTTGTCCTGACAAATTTTATGCCTCAAAGTGTTTTAATAAAACTGAGCATTTTAACCCAACCTGTATATCCAGAACTGTGCACAAGCCTTTTTTCCCCACACCTTTAATCTAGATTATGTTTGATGTGTAATTACACATTGTCAGTAAATCTGCTGAGAACGTTGTGACTACAAACATGGACACCCTGAACTACAATCCCCAAGACTCACAGCACTCTCTGTCTACCAATTACTAATTACAGCTGTCACGCATCTTCCTATTACCTCTCTCCCTATATAAGCCACTCACTCTACTCCAGTGCGAAGTATAGTTCTGCTCCCTCAGTTCATACCAAGCCTTGTATCTTTCTGATTGCCTTTTGTATTTCTGACTTCTGCTTATCCTCTCATGTTTTCACTCTTTGTCTTCCCTCTATTACGTTCTTTGCTGATCGCCCAACCCACGCTATTTACTGACCACGATTCCAGTTTCTCGTCTTGGCTCTATTTACTGTTGCATCCCGCTCTCTTCTGCACATACATCCGTAAGTGCCTGCAGTCTGACAGGATACTTTGCCGCTATGGATGTAGTGGAAGAGGTAAAGCAGATGGCTTTTAACGCTCAGGGATGACTGCTGGGAGAACATCAGCAGATGCTAGCAGACCTCAACACTCGTATGGTGCAGCTAACTACTGTGATGTCGCAGGCCCTCCTAACTCATCCCGAGTCCTCCACAAGGCCCATGCTGCAACTTCCTGTTCCTGAGAGGTTTGCTGGAGATGCGCTCGCTTGTAAAGGCTTTTTATTTCAATGTTCCATGTATTTTGCTACAATGCCTAACCTGTCTGAAGAGCACAAAATAGCTAAGTTCCTTTCTTTCCTTACTGGTAAAACACTCCAATGGGCCAGCGCAGTTTGGAACCAGGGCGGTGAACAGACTAAATCCTACGAGCACTTCCTCTCTCAGTTCAAGAGAGTATTCGAAAACCAGAAGGAATTGAAGTAGGTGAAAGTTTACTGACTATTTCACAAGGCTCCAGAAGCGTGGCTGAGTACGCCCTAGATTTCAGAATGCTAGCAGCAGCCAGCAGGTGGAATGATCCGGCTCTTAAGGCAGTTTTTCACCAAGGTCTGCGCCCCGAGGTTCTAAGCAAGCTCACCTGCAGAGATGAACAGTACACTCTGGACTCTCTCATCGACCTAGCCATTCAGCTAGATCATCTGTTGGCTCACCGACCCTCCATTCAGGATAGTGGCAAACTAGTCCTCACCTCTGATGACAGTGCATCCATGGAAGTGTCATGTACCTGGCTAACACTCACTGAGTGTCTAAGGAGGAGGAAGGAGGGGTTGTGTTTCTACTGCGGAAGTTCCTAATACCAGCTCAACCACTGTCCATCAGTTCATCCCGTGCAGCTCCCACTGAAGTTCCAGCACACAATGCGAGTCCAGCAAGAAAATTCAGCTCCAAATTGTTCAAGGTTCCAGTGTTGTTAAAGTTGGCTGATGCCACACACATCCTTTCTGCTTTTATCGATTCAGGGGCAGAAGACAACTTTATCAGCAGCTCAGTCACTCAGAGGTTCAACCTTCCAACAACCCCTCTTCAAAGTGCACTCAGCATTTGAACCATCGACGGAGGGCCCATAGGAGAAAGTTATGTCACCATGCGCACAAACCCCATTCACATTCAAGTGGGTGCACTGCACTCAGAGTTCATCTCCTTCTACGTCACCAGCACTGTAAGTCATGACATCATTCTTGGCTATCCTTGGCTCCAACTTCTTGACCCCTTGATTTCATGTCAGAACAAGGAAATTCTCCAATGGTCACCTGCATGCTTTCAGAGTTGCGTCTCTCATCCACAAGTCAACTTCTTGTCCACCTCTGTGGAGAGCCCACAGCCAGACTCTCTAGACAATGTTCCTGAGTGTTATTTGGGCCTCAAGGAGGTATTCAGCAAGGGAAAGGCTTGTGGGTTACCACCTCATCGGCCCTATGACTGTGTGATTGACTTGCTGCCAGGCACGTCACCACCACAGGGTCATATATACCCACTCTCCCAAAAGGAGTATGCGGCTATGGAAGAGTACATTCAGGAAGCCTTCAAGCAGGGTTATATTTGTCCTTCCAAGTCTCCAGCCTCTGCAGGCTTCTTCTTCGTGGAGAAACGAGGTGGTGGTCTCAGACCATGTATTGACTATAGAGGACTCAATCAGGTATCAGTCAAATACACTTATCCGCTTCCTCTTGTTCCTGCAGCCTTGGAGCAACTCAGATCGGCTAAAATTTTCTTGAAACTTGACTCCAACCTAATCAGGTTTAAAAGAGGCGATGAGTGGAAGACCGCCTTCAGCACTACCGCTGGCGATTTTGAGTACCGGGTAATGTTGTATGGCCTTCTTCTGCAGAGAGAAACTATGACATGGGCAACACAGAACTTCTCGCCATCAAGCTAGCCCCGGAGGAGTGGTGCCATTGGTTAGAGGGAGCACCTAGCATGTTCCAGTGCCTGATTAATGATGTGCTATGAGACATGCTTGGCAAGTATGCCATCACCTACATAGATAACATTCTCATCTACTCCCCAGATGAAGGAAGTCATAAGGATCATGTAAGAGTGGTTCTCCAATGCCTGCTTCAGAATCACCTCTATGTCAAAGCAGAGAAGTGTGAGTTCCATCAGGAATGCATCTCCTTCTTAGAATACATTATCAGTGCTGAAGGGGTCAGCATGGACTCATCCAAGGTATCTGCTGTCACTTTTTGGCCTACGCCCACGTCTATAAAGCACCTTCAATGTTTCTTGGGCTTTGCTAACTTCTATTGCCATTTCATTAGGGGTTTCAGCATTATCGCCGCTCTACTAAACAGCTCTACTAAAGAAGGGACCCAAGCGCCTCAAGTGGAACCCTGTGGCAGAAGAAGCTTTTAACAGTTTTAAACAAGCATTCACGTCCGCTCCAGTTTTACAGCACCCTGATCCATCCAAACCTTTCACCCTAGAGGTAGATGCTTCTGATATGGGAGTAGCAGCAGTACTGTCACAACATTTTGGGGAGAAACAAAAACTCCATCCTGCAGCCTTCTGTTCTAGGAAACTCTCTTCTGCAGAGAGAAACTATGACATGGGCAACACAGAACTTCTCGCCATCAAGCTAGCCCCAGAGGAGTGGCGTCATTGGTTAGAGGGAGCCACGTACCCTTTCGTCATCCTCACGAACCACAAGAACGAGGAATATCTCCACAAACCCAAGAGGTTAAACCCCTCGCGAGGCCAGGTGGGCTCTCTTCTTCACATACTTTGACTTCACCATTTCATTCCATCCAGGCTCCAAGAACACCAAAGCGGATGCCCTATCTTGAGTCTTTGTGCCATCACACCAAGATTCTGTCACCCATCCCATTCTTCCACCCCAATGCTTCCTACAGTTGACCACCTGGGACCTAGACAAAGAAATAAGGAACTCCCAACCTCAGACTCTCCCTGACAATCTCCCACCTGGTCTACTATATGTGCCGAAATGCTTTAGAGGCAGACTCGTCACTTGGGCTCATGCTTCCCCCACCACAGGACACCATGGCAGTCAACAAACTCATCTCATGTTAAGAAACAAGTACTGGTGGGAGAACATGCTGACTGAAATTAATCAGTACATCACCTCATTCTCTGTCTGCGCCCACGCTAAGGTTCCTAGAACCCCTCCAGCTGGGAAACTTTGCCCTCTCCCTGTGCCTCAAAGACCCTGGTCCCACATAGCCATCGATTTCATCACTGACCTCCCTTCCTCACAAGGCAATACCACCATAATGGTAAGCGTCAACTGCTTCTCCAAGGCTCTTAAACTCATTCCATTACCTGGTATCCCCACAGCCTCCCAAACAGCTGAACTATTATTCCAGCAGATATTCAGATATTATGGCCTCCCTGAGAACATAGTCAGTGACTGGGGCTCTCAGTTTGTTTCACACTTCTGGACATGGTTCATGGAAAGATTGGGAATATCTGTGAGCCTCACGTCCGGATACCATCCCCAGTCAAATGGCCAAGTAGAAAGGGCTAATCAAGAAATAGGCTGTTTCTTAAGAAACTTCTGCATGTGTAACCTGGGGGACTGGGCATGTTTCCTTCCGTGGGCCGAGTATGCACAAAACTCTCTCAGACACTCTGCAACTCGGCTAACACCAGTTCAGTGCATACTCAGCTACCAACCACCCCTGTTCCCTTGGAATGATACACCAAGCCAAGTACAAGCAATAGATGAATGGTTTTCACTCGGCCAGACGATATGGGAGGATGTACATCAAAGCATCAATGACTCCAGATTGTCAACACCAAGTATAAAGAATATGCTGATAAACATAGAGCAAGCAATCCAGACTTTTCCCTGGGAGACAGAGTATGGATAGCCACAAGAAACCTAAGAGAACCCAACACCTGTAAAAAACAAAAAACCTTCAGTCACAATATATCGGACCATTCAAGGTACTTTGTTGCATCAGTGAGGTTTCGTACTGTCTTGAACTCCCCCCTCACAGCAGGTTATCCCCTATTCCACATCTCTAACCTGAAACCTGCCATTCTAGGCCCCCTTGCTGAGAACACACCACTCCAGGAGCACCCAGCTCTCGACATAGAGGGGGAACCCATCTACCAGGTGAATAAGATCCTCAACTCTAGAAGAAGAAGAGGGCAAGTTGAGTACCTGGTAGATTGGGAAAGTTATGGACCCAAGGAGCAAAGCTGGGTTTTCACCAAGGACATTCTAGACCCACTTCTGAAGCAGGAGTTTCATGCCCTATATACTGACAAACCAGCACCCAGAGGGAGGGGGCGTCCCAGAAAGAATGTAACTCCCAGAGGGAGCTCCTTGGGGGGGGGTCTATCAGTAAACCTGCTGAGAATGTTGTGATTGCAAACATGGACACCCTGAACTACAATCCCCAAGACTCACAGCACCCTCTGTGTCCCGATTACTAATTACAGCTGTCATGTATCTTCCTAATTACCTCTCTCCCTATATAAGCCACTCACTCACTCTACTCCAGCACGAAGTATCATTCTGCTCCCTCGGTTCATACCAAGCCTGGTATCTTTCTGATTGCCTTTCATATTTCTGACTTCTGCTTATCCTCTCACGTTCTTCCCTCTATTACATTGTTCGCCAATTGCCCGACCCACGCTATTTACTGACCACGATTCCAGTCTCTCATCTTGGCTCTATTTACTGTTTGCATCCCACTCTCTTCTGCACATACATCCGTAAGTGCCTGCCCTCTGACACACATATGAGTGACAAGTGTCTAATTTCAGTTTTACTTTTCCAACAATTTCTTTGCGATCCAGACTTGTGTGTGTTGTGTAAAAACAAATCATATACAAAACTGTAGTTTGACTTCTCACACACATCTGGACCTTCATCCAATGTTTTATTAATTATTATTATATGTAATGATTATTTTTTTGGAATTTGTTCTTTGGAGGAGGTGGAGTTATACTGTGTGTTTATATCACATGGTATGTTAAAAAAAACTCTCCTATCTCTGCTCTCCTCATTTCCTCTGAGTGAGAACTGATACATCCTTAAAGATTTTATTTTATGAAAGGATGATGGATGAAGGACCAAGAAAGGGGCCATCAAGTGTACTCCAGTGTAGATGCTGTGTATCAGTGAAATGCTCCCTATACATCTTGATCCATAAAGCTTATCAAGGCACAGTATTCCAATGTTTTTTGTCAGAAACTAGTGCATGGACAGTGTTGTCCACAGTTATTGGCACCCCTTGTAAAGATTAGTGAAAAGGGTTTGAAAAAATCCACCTTTTGGTGAAGCCACTTCATCTCACACTGAAAAAAAAAGAGAAAAATCTAACCTCTTAATTGAGAAATTTATTCAGAGAAAAACAAATCCCTCATCAAGAAATAATTGTTTTCAGCAAAAACACGTGCTAATATTATTGGCACCCCTGCATTTAATAGTTTGCACAACCTCCCTTTGCCAGTAAAACAACACTGAGTCTCTCCTCTAACATTTTATAAGTTTGGAGGTACATAGCAGGGCATCTGAGACCATTCCTCTTGACACAATCTCTCCAGATCATCCAGGGTCCTCGGCTCTCTTGTGCGCTCTCCTCTTCAGCTCACACCACAGGTTTTCAATGGAGTTCAGGTCAGGGGACTGAGATGCTGATGGCAGAAGCTTGACTCTATGGTCAGCAAACCATTTTTGTGTTGATTTTGACATATGCTTCAGATCATTTACCTGCTGGAAGAGCCAATGACGACCCAGTTTTATTAACTTTATTTATTCTTAATAGAATATAGGACAAGTACCAGTAGCTGAAAAAAAAAATGTTCATTGGACCAAACTGTTTTTGAAAAAACATTGCTGGGAAGCTTTTTTTGATCATTATTCAACTTGCCTCCTGACTGATATGTTAAAAGTTCTGGTCTGTCTGCAGTGAGCCACAAAACCACCCTTTCCGCACCTTTGGAATACTTATGTAGTTCAAATTATATTACTGTCTAAAAAGATGCCTTTCATCTTCTCTAATTTTCCTTTCCTTAGTAGCAGCTGTTTTCTCAACCAGCAGGATTGTCGACTGCCACATACACCTTTTTTATTTGTTTCTATGTTTCTCTACACTTCAGGGCTGATAGCTTGGATATGCCTAATATCTTTGTTTTTCAGCTTTCAGGCTGATCCTTCAATAGACAGTTCTTAAAGCTATTTGTTTAGACACGCTCACACATACATCCAGATGAAGGCTTCAGCCAAGTTAGAGTTGAAACAATCTGTCAGACAAGCTCACGATTTTTTAATCCAGTAGAGGACAGCAAAGAGCTGAAAAACAGTGCTAGAATATGAACTACTATTTTACCGTCATCTAAAAAGGCCATGCATTTTACTGAGGAAACACCATGCACTGAGTGAGCGAGTGAGTGAATGAGTGTGAGTTGGTGCAAGCGAGTAAATGAGTGTGAGGGGGTGAGTGTGTAAATACATAAGACAAACATTTTAGCACATTTGTCTTTGAGAAGTATAAGCCCTAAATGTACAGTATTGTAGGGGCACCGCATTGTTCATAATTCACAGCCAGCTGTTAGGTTTTCAACTGAAATGATTGTTTCTGTCACGTCCTGCATTACCTGTTGAATCGTTGTTTTGTTCTTTACTGTGTCGCGTTTTGACACAGTGTCTAGGTTGGTGTGTCTAGACTTGATATAAAAAACTGACTTGCAGTAAGTTTTAAGTGGATTAAAGTTTTCCCGAGTTCGGGCTTTTAAACCTATCTGCTGTGTCTGTGTCTCCCCACTGTGTCAACACCTTTACACTGAAAACTTTTGGATCAACATAATTCTTATGAGTAATCCACTTAAAGACTTGTGTTGATGCTACCATTTATTAATAAGTGGTACTTTAAAACATCATTGATTGTAGAGAAAGAATTAATTCCCCTAACTCAATATAGTTCACTGGTTGAACATAATTTCATTCAAAGCTGTATAGCTCAAAAAGACTAATGGAAACTGTTGCGTTAATTGTTTTGGACTTTTGGACTTAAGTCCAAATCTCTGAATATGGCCCTTGAGTGGCAATGCATGTTTTAGATTATCTGACAGTCAGTACAGATATTTACACATTATATTTACTTAATTGGTGCTGGGCAGCATGGTGGTGTAGTGGTTAACCCTGTTGCCTCATAGCAAGAAGGTTCCTGGTTCAAACCTCATGGCCAACAGGGGCCTTTCTGTGTGGAGTTGCATGTTCTCCCCATTTCTTCCAAGTGCTCTGGTTTCCCCCACAGTTCAAAGAGATGCAGATTAAGTAAAATACCCAGCCACTGGGGTTGTACAAGCCAGTGCATATTTAGTGCTGGTCCTAAGTGTGGACAGCTTGGGGAGGGTTGCATCAGGAAGGGCGTCTGGTGTAAAACCTATGCCAAATCAAACATGTGGAACAGATCTACTGTGGTGACACCTAGTGGGAGCAGCTGAAAGAAGAAGATTTACTTAAAGGTAGACTCACTTTAAGATTTTTCAAGTGTAGGTCATAAAAAGAATTTTCCCCGACACCTTTTTGTTTAGTGGGCCGAAAGTGACTGAATTCGAATCACAGACTTCCAATTTTATTTCATTTTTTTTTTGTTTCTTTGTTTGTTTGTTTTTTTTAAATGAAACAATTAATGAATTTAGGGTCATGTGGCCCTAAATTCCCTGCTATTTTTTCCTGCTTCACCATGACCCAATACAAGATACTACGTCATGCATCACATGGTGGGCTTTCCCCGTTCACGC
>JAOANJ010000017.1:7214891-7224952 GCA_026413345.1 Ariopsis seemanni
CGCCGGCCACGGGGATCGAACCCAGGACCTTCTTGCTGTGAGGCGACAGCGCTAACCACTACACCACCGTGCCGCCATGATCGAAGTCATTATATTTATTATTGAATTCATGTAGTTATGATCCTGTTTGACTGATCCTTTGTATTGGGTTTAATATAAACCTTAACTTAAAAACCTATAAATCTCTCCTTGGATTGAATGATTTTTGTCGGTGGGAAGTTCAGGAATAAAAGCCCCATGACGCTGAGATATTATTGTGTATGTGTTATTTAAACATTCCTAAACCACATCTCTACAGAGAGTCTGGGTAATTAATTTGACAGTTCAAGGGTCCCTGGCTACAAATAATTAGAGAAACCCTTCTATTATTCATCTCAAACTGTCACAGGGTTTGCCATATGGAAAAGGAATCTAATTTCCTATGATGGGTATGATAAGGCCAAAAGTTATGAAATTTAATTAATCTGGCAACACTAGTGATGAAACGTGATACTTTTTTTTTGAAAGGCAAATCTGTGGTTCACATTTGTATTAGCTCCTGAAACTGACTTTGCATGTGTGACCTGGTTTACTCTGAAAGTCTTTGTGTACGTTGGAAAATACTCCTGTAACATGATGCCGAACAACAATATTCAAAAGACACGCTACAGTTTAGTGTTGTGAGGAATCTCACAGTTGGACCCAGGTCTAACATTGGTCTCCTCAGCATTACACTAGATTTAGGAGTGTAAAAGCTGATCATGTTCGTCCATCCATCCATCATTATATCCATTCATAATTAAGTCCATCCATTCATCATTATGTAATTTATCCATCGCTATTTTCATCAATCCATAAATTTCACCTGTCTGTCTGTCCAGCCCTCCATCATTATGTAATTCATCCATCATATTCCTCCATCCATCGTTGTGTCCACCCACCCACCCTTCCTTCCATAAAGTTCATGTCAACCCACCCATCTATCAATAATTAAGTCTGTCTATCCAGCCATCTTTCCCTCTGTAAGCATTTTATCAGGGTTATGGTCACAGTGGATCTGGAGCCCATCTTGACCCATCACTGGGCATGAGGCAGGAATACATCCTAGATGGGAAACCAGTCTATTGTAGGGCACCATGCGCGCGCGCACTCATTCACACCTCAGGCCAGTTTAGCTTAGTCGCTCAACCTACTAGTATATTTTTGGGAGTGGCGTCACGGGTATACTGTGTGAAACTCCACACAGACAGTAACACTAGCTCAGGATTGACCTCCGGAGCTGTGAGGTGGCCCACCATGGTGCCCTGATCATTCTTATCAATAATAGTGTAGATTTGATTACAGACAATAAAAATTATATAAATTATGTCCAGCCTTAAGACAACTGCAGAATGAGCTTCTGTCTAAAGCTTTCACCTGTTCTGTGTACAAATCCTATGTATAGAAGCTGTAAAAGAAATATTTCTGTCTTTACTTAATGACCATATTTTTTTTCCAGAGCTGTGGAGGATGACAGCTGAATAGACTGAGGGAGGTGAGTTCTCAATATTTTAATTACTGCATTCTAAAATATAGGGATGGTTCCTACAGGAAGTTGACACGGACACCTGCTTGGTATGTCCTAGCATCTCGCACAAGGTCACTTTCAGTGTACAAACACATGAGTATCTGTTGCTGGATACTTTACAGAATGACTCAACTGCCAGCTCAGTGTAGGATTTAAGATATTTTTGTGTATCCTCATAAAAATAAAAAAAATCATACTGACTGAAGATAACTAGTATTTGTGTGTTTTCTTTTTTTGTCCTTTGTTGTTAGGTCAAGGCCTTTGTGACCCAAGACCTCCCTCTGTAGTATCCTTTATCCAGTTCATAATAATTTTATGATTATCTTCAGAATTATGTTGGACGACTCGCATCATCTATATGCAAATCGAGTGTCCATCATGCCAAAATGTTTTTATTAGTAGTCATCCATCCATTTTACCTTGGTCAAGGTCCTGATGGATCCGGATCCTGTCCCAGGAGCATGGAGCGTGAGGCGGGAATACACCAGTCCATCGCACATACACATTCTCACACATTTTCATATTAAGAGGTAATTTAGTGTAGACAATCTGCCTACTGATATATTTTTGGGAGGTGGGAGGAAACCAGGGAACCTAGAGGAAACCCACATGGACATGGGGAGAATATGCACAGAAACTCAACACCGGTAGTAACACGAGCTCAGGATTAAACCAGGGATTGCGGAGCTGTCTAACCAGTCAGCCAGGAAATGTTTGGTATCTAGTTTTGACGGAGGATAAATCTCTCCCTAAACCTATTTCCTAAATAAATAGACATACCCAGAGTTCACAATTACGCCATGTGATTTCACTTTTTAAATAAAAACAGTTCCGTTGAATCGCAGAGAAAGTCCATATTTACAAATTGAAGTTCAAACTGCTGGATATTATCAGTAGCATAACGACCAGTTTTCCATAAAACCAGTTAAATTTAGTTCCCTCTGAAACTTGATCATTGTGATATGTTTATTTCTGTAATATCTCAAAATATCAGGCCATTCTGTGGCTGGGAAGTTATTTAATTTGAGGGGGATTCCCGAACAAATAATGCACGTCAAATCGCTCGCTTTGCGCAGTCAAGCAAACAGGAAGTCCGTGTGTGCATGCGCAGGTTTACCTCCTTCTTCTTTTGGGTTTTACAGCAGCTGGCATCTACAGGTTTACCTTGACCGTGCACCGACAGTTCCATCATCCTGTCGCTAAACGAACAGCTGATCACACAGAGGTGCTCGCTGACTACTGATATTTATTAGTTTGGTCCTGCGTTTCCTTTCCTTCGTATATAACATAACGTCTCTTCTTCTCGCTTTCCGTTACTGTAGTTGGTCGTTCACATTTCATTCACGTCGTCCATTTTTCTCTCCCGTTTCAAATTTGTATCCCACAACGCCTTGTGCAAATGGGGAAAGCCCACCATGTGATGCGTGATGTATCTTGAATTGGGTCATGGTGAAGCAAGAAAAAAATAATGAAGAATTTAGGGCCATGTGGCCTTAAATTCATTAATTGTTCTATTTTTTAAAAAAAACTAAAAAGGGAAGTCTGTGATTCAAAGTCAGTAGCTTTAGGGCACTAAACAAAAATAATTGGGTGTCAGGGAAAATTCTTTTTATGACCTACACTTGAAAAAGCTGAAAGGCAGTCTACCTTTAACTCCATCTTCATACTGCTGGAGGCATAGTGTGATGAAATGAGTTTAAATACAAGCACCAAGTGGCCAAATTTGTGATCGGAGAGTGCACTTATTTAGTGTCTTAGCTGTAGCCACGGTTAGATTACTGTACGTCTGGGTTTAAATACCACCTTTTGTTAAAGGACGGGAAGTGATACTGATCCTGACAGCTTCCTCAACGGTTATAGAATATAAATTGCAGTAAGAGACACCCTGTCCTAAAGTCTGTGTGAAGAACTAGATGTGGTTAGAGGCAGATTCATTGGTTCTGGATCCATTGATGATCAACAGTCAATGCCTTGACATAACATTTTAGCGTTGCCAGAAATATTAGTAATAAATAATTATCAGAGATCTTTACTGCTTTTGCGCGTGCGCACACACGATACCTTCATCATATTTGAAATTAAACTCTTATTCACTGGTAATGTAGCAGCATTATGTTTAATCCGATGTAATGTTATTTGATATAAAAGTGAGCAGGTTGTTCAGTTGAGCGTGTTGGATACATTGAGACCAAGAAATTAAATTAGCCTTGTTAAGTACTACTAATGTACAGTTTGTCTGAAAAGTCAGGAATCAATGAAGAGCAAAATATGTGCAAAAACATGCAACTGAGAATGCAGGAAGCACATGGGGTAGATAAAATACAGATGTATGTAATTTAGTTTTACTTTCATTGGGCCCTGCTTCCCCTCCCCCCCAGACATCCTGTACATCCAAGATCTTGTTCCATTTCACAACTTTTACACATTTCTTCCTCATTTCTTGCCTACATGCTTGTGTGTATGGTCCTTGATTCAGCATTTTTTCCTCAGTCATAACTTGGTGATGAAGCACATCCCAGGTGCAGACCCCGAGCTCGTCCTCCTGAACCACTACTACGAGGAGCTGGATGTAAGTATAAGATCATACCACAGCACTGTTAAATTCTCAATTCTGATCGATAGAGAAAAAAGTTGATTAATTTTCTATAACAAGAGCTCGGAGCATAGCATAGTGCAGCTGCAGGTACAGCAAAAACAGATCACTTACAGGGACTTGTACAGTGGATGCTGTGCATAATCCAAGACTGCTGATAACCAAAGAAAAAAAATTCATAAAATAGTTGTAAAAATCAAATTAATCAAGTTGAGACATTAACATAAGTAGCATTTAATGGAAGGAATCCCCAGTGTCAGTGCTTTAACAGTCAGTGGAAAGCTGTAAGATTTCTAAAATGGGAAAGTCTGTAGCAGAAAGGACGACTCAGTAGCGAACTTCATTTATTCAATTTCAATTGTTCAGTTTGGTTTTATTTGATCAAGCGAGTGAATCGGTGAAGGCGTGACAAGTTGTAGTGTCGTCAAGACCACCTAAACAGAGACCAAGGTCAAAGTGTATTGAGACGAAGACTTTGAGGGGTTGAGACCAAGTCAAGGCCAGGACTAGACCAGTGTGTGAAGGGTTTAGCAGAGAGTCAGGTTATTGGTCACATTTGAAGCAGGAAATATTACATCCAATCACAGTAACAAATGTTAACCAGTAAATCAGACAATGCACAGACAATTTACTGAAATCCCTGCAGTTGTGGTCTTGAAATAAAATCCAGGAGTTCTTTATGTCCGAGACAAGATCAAGTAAAAATAGTCAAGAAATCCGGGATCAGACCTTCAAAAAAGTGGTCTTGAGACCAGTCTTGAGTACTACAACACTACTGTGTGCAAAGAATGTAAAGTTCCTTCAGGGGCTAACGAACCACAGCAGCGTTAAAGAATGCTAAAAGCAGGAACAGTAATGGACGTTTTCTCCATCGGACTCTGAATTTGAAACTTAAGCCTCCAAAATGCTGGGGTTAGTCTGTCATGTCGCAGCTCACTACACTTACACAGAAAAGCTAGTATTTATTCACCTTTGCATTCATATTTGACCAAGAAGGCAGCTATGGCCTGAAGGTTAGAGAAGCAGCCTTGGGCCCAAAGGGTCAACCGGTTTGATTCCCAGGACCGCCAGGAAAAACACGAGGGGAGTTGAGTGAAAGAACAGCACATTCCCTTCCCTCTGTATCATGAGCAAGACACCTAACCCTCAACTGCTCCCTGGATGCTGTAGCATAGCTGCCCATTGCTCTGGGTGGGTGCGTTCACTTCAGAATGGGGTTCTTTTCACAAAAAGAACATTGAAAGAGCTGCACTTATTTGCTTTTGCACCTTCGACACACATGGTGGTGTTAGGGTCCCTCACCTACAGAATAACCAAGAGTGAATTGTTTCAGACCTCCGAACTTTATGCAGCAGATTCAGCGTGCCAATAATCAGGTTTACAGATCTCTTCTGGCTGTTTTGAAAAGGAAATTGCACCAGATCAGATGTCTTCCAGACAAATTCCTGGAGTCTCCATTTAGGCCGACACGTGGCTGAATTAATTAACTTGACTGTGGATCATTTAAGTAATGGAGACCTCTTCCGAGGTTAAGATATCCCATCAAGGGAAAAGGGTGAGAAGACAAGGTCATGTTGAAAATCTGACTACAGATGCTTTCTTAACCACAAGTTCTTGTTGGCACCACCTGCTGGACAAAACTCCTGCTTGAACATACAATCTTAAGTTTCTTCACAGTATGTTCTGCCAAAGTACTTCAGTTCTCTACTCATTTTAGGGAAATCATTTAACAAAACAGTTCCTGACATAACACGACCATTGGTGCTTCCAGTACAACCCTTATTGCATGGTTGGGTTCAGTGGTGTAGTGGAGTCCCTAAACCTTGAGTCTGAGAACAAGACTCCAACTGCACCATTTGACGGTAGCTGTTTCAGCACCATGTTCCTGAACACGACGTATGAACAAGTGAATGTGCATTCTCTGTCAGGGAGTGTGAAGTACTCTGTCAGAGATGGTTGGGAGACTGATGCAAGTGCAGAAGGTGTGTTAATACAAATGAAGACAGGTAAACAATCCAGAACAGCAGGCAAAATTGTAAAAACAGGCAATAGGTCAAGCAAGGCACAAACAGGTTATTGATCGGCAGAATGAAAAGTTAGAAACAAGAAATCAGGGATCAGGAAATCAAACAAGGAAATAAGGCTCGGTAATGTGTCAACAACACAACTCAATACTTCGCAGAGTGCGTGTTTTCAGTCTTTATATAAGCACACCAATTGTGCCTTAATCCTGTGCAGGTGCAAGTTCTTTATTGCACACGAGAGTCCGCTTGATGCGTGCACTGTCCAGAGTGCATCTGAGAGCCTGATACACATGCCAAGGTGTGCAGGTGTGACACTCTTGCATGAAATTAGTGCAAAAATCAATGTAGATATAAAAATCTTATGCCAAATTATGGCAGGTTACCAAAAAAATAAAAAAAATCCAAGTCTTCGTCTCCAATTTGAGTGAGTGCAGTTGAGTCACGAGTCCTGGACTCGAGTATTACAAGCCTGGTTGTGTTTGAGGTAACAATACAAATGTGCCTGGTGTTCTGATTTTATGAAATCATTATGGGAACTAGAACATCTGGGCCCATTAAAAAGTAATGCATCCTAAAAATCCGAATTTCCAAATCTTAGGAGTTGAATGATATTTTGTGACAAGACGCACTAAAATGTGAAGATCCTGGAAATGTGTGATAACATTCTGTTAACAATGCATGTAATGCAGTTGCACCGTTTGAACACCAGATGTCCTACTCTGTACAAACTCGTGTTTTAATATATAGAAAGTACAGTGATCATCAAGATGGTAAGCCTAATAGCTTTGGGTTGCAAAGCAACATGCATGTATTTTATGGTTACGTGACCATACTATAACAGTTAAAAGAGCTCTTCAGTAGCTTCCGAACACCACCACCAGCCCAACACCTCTGATCTACAGTGCCTGAGAACGAGGCTGCAGGAAACCGGTCATTTTAGCTGACTTTGGAGCTCCATTTCTGCTACAGAGCCTATTATGTTTGTTGTTTTCAGTCCTTGGGTCGGACACATGGTTTATTCAGTCAAGAAAGATATGGGGAAGTTTAACCCCCCCCCCCAATTTAGTTATTTTTAAGCTGTAGCAAACCTTTTCCACACAAAGCTGCACATTTTGTATTATATAAATTTTTAGAAAAAGGAGCGTCTTTCTTCATTCAAAATTTCATTAAATTTGAGAATTGAATTGTGACCAGAGTGTACTTTTACACCATTACCAGATCTCCATTTCAGGAAGATTTGTTCCAAAATAAAAATGGATCTCTTGAGCAAGACCCTGCTTGTTCTTGTATTCCAAGAGCAACTCAAGACAGGGAGGAAATAAGTGATATTCTGAGTGATATTCCTCGGAATTCCTCAAAACTACCAGGACATTTTCATTTTCCATGTCTATCCATTTTGAAGACTTGGACATGTACTTTTTTTTTGGGGGGGACCATCTTCACTCTTTTGCTTTTCCTTCGCAGCGCATCCCGCTGTCACACATGACCCGTACTGACATTAACAGTCTTCTGGTGGAGTTGGGCTTCTATAAAAAAGCACAAGCTGAAGATGAAGTCCCAGAGGAGTTTCGTTTCTCACCAGCAAAAGACAGCCCCTTCAAAGAGCATCACAAACAAGCACCCACAAACCATGATCTCCCGGAGGAGCCCCAGCCTGAGTCACCACACAAAGATTTATAGTCTTGAAATGTTTGGGGGGAGTCATTAGGGTGTGTTATAAAATGTTCTTTTCCTCCCAGTCTTATTATACAGCTGATAGTAACAAACCATTACGGAGTCCAGTTTCTGCCCACATGAGAACTGAATGATGCCCCAAACTGTAAAATCAGCTGATTGGTTTAGGGCTGATGATCTATGTTCTTATTGGTGTAAATTGGTCTCTAAAAGAGTGCTGTATAATGATGCCACAGAGATTAAATGAATAAATAAATATTTTTAATTGGAATTCACTGTGTATTTGATATACATTTCAAATCATGAAAGCAAAGAAGTGGTTTCTTAAAAGGCTTTAAAAATCATACTAAATATTAATTTGCAGTGTACAGAAATGCTGAGTGAACAATACTCCTAAGTGCAAATATGTTTAAAAAAAAAAATCGCTAATGAACACTTTCCACACAAACAGCATGTTTTAGAGCGCAAGAGTTAATCTGTAGTATATACAGTGCCTTGCAAAAGTATTCCTCCCCCTTGGTGTTTGTCCTGTTTTGTTGTATTACAAGCTGGAATTAAAATGGATTTTTGGAGCGTTAGTACCATTTGATTTACACAACAGGACTACCATTTTAAAGGTGCACATTTTTTTATTATGACACAGACTAAGATGAAAAAACAGAAATCTGGAGTGTACATAAGTGCACTTAAGTACCAGATAGCAAAATGGAAAGAATACGTCACCACTACAAACCTGATGAGAAGGCCGCCCACCAAAACTCTCAGACTGGGCAAGGAGGGCATTAATCAGAGATGCAACAAAGACACCAACAATAACACTGCAAATAAACAATAAAGCTGCAAAGATCCACAGTGGAGATGGGAGTATCTGTCCATGGGACCACTTTAAGCCATACACTCCACAGAGTGGGGCTTTATGGAAGACTGGCCAGAAAAAAGCCATTGCATCAAGAAAAAAATAAGAAAACATGTTTAGAGTTTGCCCAACAGCATGTGGCAGACTCTCCAAACACATGGAAGAAGATTCTCTGGTCAGATGAGATTCAAATTGAACTTCTTGGCCATCATGGGAAATGTTGTGTGGTGCAAACCCAACACTTCCCATCACCCTGAGAACACCATTCCTACAGTGAAGCCTGGTGGTGGCAGCATCATGCTGTTGGGGAGTTGGAGCAGTTTTGCCTTGAGGAATGGGCAAAAATCCTAGTGGCTAGATGTGCTAAGTTAAAAGAGACATACCCCAAGAGACTTGCAGCTGTAATTGCAGCAAAAGGTGGCTTTTCAAAGTATTGACTTTGGGGGGTGAATACCTTTGCAAACTCCAGATTTCTGGTTTTTTTTTTTTTTTCATTTTAATTATTGTTTGTGTCACAATAATAAACAATTTGCACTTTTAGAATAGAATAGAATAGAATAGAATAGAATACTTTATTGTCTGTCCCAAATGGTGACAGAAATTCTTCAGTGCTCACAACCACATTCACACATTGCCATCAAGACACAGTTTACATTAAGAACAGAATAAAAAAAAAAAATGAATATATAGATTTAAAAAATAAATTAAAACATATGACTAGTGCATGTTGAAGAACGCAGTGTTCTATTTCAAAGTATTCATGATGGTTATAGCAGATGAAATGAAATATTTTTTTGTAGGTGTTTAAAGTTTAAACACCTTTAAAGTTGTAGGCATGTTGTGTAAATCAAATGTTGCTAACCCTCCAAAAATCCATTTTAATTCCAGCTTCTTTTGCAACAAAACAGGACAAACACCAAAGGGCATGAATACTTTTGCATGACACTGTGTAACCACATTGCTTGTATTTTGTTTATAATCTAGAAAGCTAATATATAAAACAACAAACAGATGATGGATTCCTGAAGTTGTGTAGCTATAACTACAAAGTTGTACAAATGTAACAGAGCTCACTTGAAAATGTTATCAGCACAGTGAATAAATGGCTGGTTTTTCTCAAACATTTGATTTTAATGGATTTCTATGGAGTTTACACTTCATGTGTGCTTAAGAAAAAAAAGATGTTGAAAAAGCAAATTGAATGAAGTCACATTTTTATGCTTCAACACATTTTACTTGCAAACTCAGTATTGACAAATTAGTATTGATCTAATATTATTGATTATTAGTATACAGTGGTGCTTGAAAGTTTGTGAACCCTTTAGAATTTTCTATATTTCTGTATAAATATGATCTAAAACATCATCA
>JAOANJ010000017.1:7226010-7239596 GCA_026413345.1 Ariopsis seemanni
AGCTAATAGAGACATACCCCAAGAGACTTGCAGCTGTAATTGTAGCAAAAGGTGGCTCTATAAAGTATTGACTGGGGTGGGGGGTGTTGAATATCTATGCACAGTCCAGATTTCTGTTTTTTCGTCTGATAATCACATGGTGCTAACCCCCCAAAATCCATTTTAATTCCAGCTTGTAATGCAACAAAACAGGAGAAACACCAAGGGGGATGAATACTTTTGCAAGGTATACTAGATTAGAACATCACCTGCTGTTATTTTCCTTATGAAGCTTATAATAACACTGTTTAAATCAGAAGGTGCTGCTCATGAGAGGGCTTCAGATCACGTCCTGTTTGGGAAGGAAGGAGAGACGCTACATTCGAATCACTCTCCTCCACGTTCACACAATTTATAGCATGATGGTTTGAGTAAATTACAAAAAAGACTGGCCAAGACTAACGAATAACATTACAGGATCACATTAACCTTTAGTATAGTGTTTTAATGCCAGGTTTGTTTGTTTTAAATACTAGTTAACAGAAAGACAGCTTATTGGCACATTAAATGAATTCTCAGCTAAATACAGTAAAATGAATACAGCGTTAAAGTCAGCCCTGTAAATCCGTGTAATTTGTTAAATAAAATTATTTGCAGATCAGTCATCAAGCCAACAGTTACAAACTGCTCAAATACATATAAATAATAAAAACAGCTTTACACACTCCAGGTAAGCAGAAATCATCTTGGTTTAAGTTAAAAGGAAAAGAAAAAAAGGGCTGGACCCAGGGTACGCATGGCTGAAACAGTTCTCCATATCCAGGGTGAAAACTTGTATCACTGATGAGCCATTTGTCATTTTTGCGAATTATGTCCAAGTCAATTTATTTGTATAGCGCTTTTAACAATAGGCATTGTCGCAAAGCTGCTTTAGAGAAAAAGACTTAAAACGTATGAACTAAAATTTATCCCTAACGAGCAAGCCTGTTTATCCTTCAAAGCATAGTTTATGGATATCAATTTTAAAAAATAAAAATGCAACTCAGGAGCGTAAAAGCATAAATTACACGAACACGCTGCTGTCTGTACATGTCGGAGAGGCTGAGCTGTGGTGGATTGCAGCGTGTTGTGGAATCTCCATGCTGAAACAGTTCTCCTACTATGGAGTGGAAGCCAGTCGTCACGTCAAATCAAATCAAATCCGTAATCTCACTGGAGAGAGTCTGCTTCCAGTCAGCTGGAGAAAACCAGAACTAGTGTTGAAGCTCGGTTAGTAAACTGGATCCGGTGAAACTGTTTCAGCATGGGGAGGCACTGTGAAAACGCAAAGCGGCGAGAAATCGTATCTGCACATCACGGCTCACAGCAGACTTCAGTCACTTGTGCCTTATGATCGAAAGGAGTTCAAAAGAAATTTCAAGTAAACAAAGGGTGAAGCATGCAGATTAGATTCCTCTATCACAGACAGTACCACAGAATTAAAAGTTACAAGCAGTTAAAATATTAGATAAACTCGCGGCATGCCTCGGGCATAAAAATAAAATAAAAGCATCATGGCATGATATCTTTTCTGGGATTCCAAATAAAAGCTTTTCTTTCTTTTTTTTTGCTAAAACAAGTTATATACATAGCTGACAAGTTTTTAAACCATATTTTTTAATGCTCTAAAGTACTATTATTAATTATAGTACTATTCACTGATCTTTTGCACTATTTGACCGTTTGGTTTGTTACGGGTAAAATGTATGATACGAGGAGAAGAATTAAGAGCAAAAACAGTTCAACGTTCTACCAAAAAAAAAAAAAACCCTGTTGGCGTCAGCCTTCAGGGTGTTAGTGAGTGAGTAAGCAAAAGCAAGCGCTCAGTGATCCGAGTGTGCTCGACACACCATCTCGTATCTGCGCAGGTGATTGACCAGCGACTGCACGTAGGTGAAGACACACTTGGAGTCAGGTTTCTTGCCCATTATCATCATGTCCTCCACTTCCAACAGGGGCATACAATTCGCAAAGACCCTGATGGGAAGAGAGGCATAAATCAGATCAGATCAGATGAGAAAATGTAAAAATATGGGCTATACATGGAGCTTAAAAGCATCCTTGGTTCCTTAATGTAACCAAGCAACAGGAAATTAACTGGATACACACATGCACATCTGTTCTATACAAAGTTGTACTGGATTTATGACCAAGCAAAGTATGTAAATAACCAAGTCAGCAGACATCTTAATAGCACAGCGCAGGGATTTGTTCATAAAGCAGGTGGAAACTTTTTTTCATCCTTGATGAAGCCCAACAAATGGAAATTAAACAGCTTTTCAGCTTGCCTGTCAGAAAAACAATGAAAAACAAGCCAGGCCACGCTGAAATGTTTGCCTTTTAAATTTTATGAAGCTGACAAAGATGGGTTTTTATAGTGTTGTCTCTAAAACAGTAGCTAAGGCAGATAAAGCCAGTCAGGGATCTTCATTAAAAGAAGCGCTGCTTCTGTCACACACGACCCAAAGCAAGACCATGTTTGGGCGTCAGATCTTGGAGCGGCGCTCACTTTCACAAACACCAAGTGATGGTGAACGTGGCCAGACCTGCGATATGAAGTCATGCTGTTCACTGAAACTGACAAACAAAACTTTGATAAAGATCACCACGGTACAAGCTGAACGCGTACACAAGGCAGCCCTGATTAACAGCGCAATGCCTTTTAAGTTCCCTGATCTCAGTTTTAACTGGGAGTCCTGTTTCTTCAACGCTTCCAAATGCAACCGATCAGGAATGCGGTTTGTATTTGTGCATACTCAGAAGCATGTCATTACAGACGCTCGGGATCTGATTAAAACTAGGAGCACTGGCGGTATTCAAAGCAGGTGTGCAGAGTGGCCACGTGTATCCTGCTTTCGTTAACGTGAAGAGGTGGTACGTATGGTGCACAAAAGGTACAGAATGAATTCACACTGAAAAGTTGAAAGCTGTTTTGAAGCACTAGAGTCCAAATCTGATCAATGCTTAGTTACGTCGTGCATTTCCTGACAGAAAAGCTGCGATCTTGTTGGCTGACTCTTGAACTAATATATAACCTGATACAAAACTCTATGATGAGACCCATCACTGAAACGACCAGTGATGCTATTAGAAGAATTTAACAGATTCATTTCATAAAGTGGTGGCGATCTACATTTAGTTTTACGCTCGAGATGTATTTGGGGGAAAGATTACTCAGAAACCCAGAGAAAGAGTATTACAACACCTTGTTAGTGTGTCCAGGTACCGAGTGCTGACTGACGCACAACACGTGCACCTTCACAGGATATTGGCCCGGCTTAGAAAGTGGTTTTATTCCCCAACCCCCCCAAATCAAGACCACAAGAACCTACAAAACATTCAATTGCGTGCACTCGAGGCACAATCAAACTGAGGAAGCAATCTAAACCTTGTCCAAATAAATAAAATAAATTTCCCCTCCATTGCCACTGGTCAGGTCTTTCCTGCAAAGGTTTTATTGCCACTCTCACCGTTTTTGGATCAGTTTGGATCTTAGAGGGAGTTTTTGGTTTTGACCAAGCCTTTCTGCACCAGGCCTCTGTAGAACTCCTGCAGGTACGTATACACGCACTTCCAGTCAGGCTCCCGCAGCCGCACCATGTCGTCCACGTCCAAAAGCTGGGGACAGTCGGCAAGCTTCCTACTCGCAAATCCCGTCGCCGGAAACAGCACATGAAGTATATCGGAAAAAAAAGACAGAAAAAGGAGGTACATGGGAGCCGTGAGCAGCCAACATTCAGGGTGAGACAGGAGGAGATAGTGAGGAGATACAAGAAAAACACACATACACACAAAAAAAACAGAACAAACATTACAGCTGTGTTGATTTCCATTTTCATGTGATTTCATGCTTTATGATCATATTCACAGTCACACACACATGACAAAAAAAACAAAAACAAACAAACAAAAAAAACCTGTCAAATGGAGCATCACATTACATCCATTTAACTTGGTTGTTATTGGAGCTGTGGATCTTTCAGGACACACATATGCAGAACCATGTGACTTTGGTCTACGTCTCGGTGCAAGACAAATGTGGATCACAGTGTTCAGGAAGCAAAAAGCAAAGTGAGAAGACGTATCTTATTTCCATTTTTATTTGGAAATGTCGTCATGAAGTGAAATCTGATTCTTAAACTGTGGATGAAAAAAGCACAGTACAGACGCATGCAACATCAGGACTGAATATGAAAAGCTGGTGAACGGAACCACAGCTGCTTGTCGAAGTCAAGCAACAGAAAAGAGCACAGAGATCGAATCAAGAGCAAAAAACTCGACCCACTTAACGTTGCTTATCTTGTGTTATTCATTCGAATCCAGTTGGACATGTCTGGTTTAGTAAAGAGTTGAGCTGTAGAACTTGTTACCGCTCTGCGTAGAGGAGGAGGAGGAGGGGCAGCGAGAAATGGAAACAGATCAGTAGAAATGAATTACTGCCCATTTATTTAAGGGAACACCAAAGGCCAAGTCTCTGCGGCATGAGGCGTTATGATGGAGGAGAGGGAAGTATTCATTCAGTTCTTTTATAAACATATCCTGAGATCACAAGGGCTGGAGAGTTTCATTAGCATTAGAATATTATACGTTCGTGCCGTCAGGTAACGTTTTCCCTTTAGAGCCACACTCTGATCCTGGAGATACAAAAACTACGAGGATTTTGCAGGAAATCTAGCTAGAATTTTACCAATCATCACTTATGCATGGCAGTCTGGGAAAACCTGGTGGACATCACTGTAGCTGATGTCTGGCAAAAACGAATTTTTGTAATAAATAAATAAATAAATCTGTATTTGCACAGAATGGAGGTTTTCTGCCTGTAACATACTTTACACTTTTAAGAAACTAGAAATATACAGGGTGTTTAAAAAAAAAAAAAATTAGGACATAATTTCACAATCTAATAACTTGGCCAATTCTCGTTCAGTTGACCTTACATTTTAACAGCATGTCTGGAAACAGGTCAAAATTTTGTTTTTATCTTTTTAGGTATAGAAATGTCATTCACTGGAAAAGAAAAGGCGTTGTATGTTCAAATACACTCGAGCACAGTCGAACAAGACTGTGCAGCGTGCATTTATGAAAGAATTCTCTTTAAAAAAAAAAAAAATGCACCATTACCAGAAAAGACTGTTACCAAAGACATGCTGCAGCGTGTTTGGCAGGAGCTGGACTCCAGACTTGACGCATGCTGCGTCTCAGGCGGCACGCATATTGAAAAGTTGCGAAATTGTTCATGGAATCCACATACCTCTGAATTCTCATTCAAATTTTGAGGAATAAATCTTATATTGCTCAAAATTAAGCCTGTTCAGTTTCATTTGCCTAGACTGTGTAGTTTCTGGGATATTTACATTATATGGCACAAAAATCAACCTGAATAGAACAATATTATAGCACCATGAATTGTGTAGGTGTCATGTCAATAAACTGCTGCATTGTCTTGCGACAGTGAGATCAATAATGAGATACGCGTCGCAGTTCAGAACACATTTATTCCGGTCTTTGACACCCCCCCCCACCACCACCACATGCCATGCGCCAGAAACACTACGATATTTATTACGGTGGAACTCTGCTGGGCCCCTGGTGGACAGCAATGAACCAGCACTTTCACTTTACATCATTATTATACAGCTATAATTGAATAATTAGACATAATAACTAATCGATATTGATCTGCGGTGGTTTTAGATTATCTAAAACTAAGGCAAGATGCTCATAATTGCTATCGAACTATACAATGATTACGTTCACACGATTGTCCAGAGTAAGAAATAGTTCGGGGATACATTGCCTGCTATGAAGAAACCACTAGGACAAAAGCCTTCAGAGGGGGGGAAAAATAAAAAAAAATAAAATAAAATAAACCTACTGGAAAGCTTCCTCCTTGACTGAATGTAGCGTATGAGCTCCGAGTATTAAAGCCGGAATCTCGATGTGAAACATTTGTCTGGTTACAACTGTCAACAAGCTAGTGGACTAATCAAGCTGTTAACTAGATTTATATGAAACTGTCATGAATATTTTCTGTAAAATGTTTTAAATAATCCCATGGGTTTATGTTTGTTTTTTAAAAGCAAATTAAAAATAAGCGCTGGATTAAAAACCCACTTATGTAAATAAAAAGATAGGAATTTTGTTTTCCATTGGTCAAGTGTTTATGAGATACCTTGCCTTGCGCTTATGATCAGGTTCCCTGTGGTGGTACACGGATGTTGTATGGTCACTGTACGGCCTCAAAAGCCATCAAAAATCAGGTCGATGCATTACCATGTTCTCTTAAGTATGGAGCTCTGCTATTAGCTTAATATATAGATTTAGGCACTGCCTAAAAGCGGAGCTCCCATCTGTTTCTGGGTTGTAGAATTATCTTATATCAGAGCCAGTCTCTTTTGTTTTATTTCTTTACTGGCTAGCACTGGCCACGAGGCGGTGTGTACGAGTGGTGGTGCACGTACATGGACAAACCACAAAAAAAATTGACTCGATGGGTTTACCATTTTTTCTTAGGTATGGTGCTCCGCTATCAGTAGCTGTCTGGAGGACAAGGAGGTTTAACAACCAGAAAAAGAAGTGGTGGGGCGCGAACAGAAAAAACCCTACTCTTTTCCTTACTGATTTTCACAAATGAGATTTTCATTTGATGTTCATGTCATGTTTAACTCCACCACCCGCACAAATGACCAGCTCACTGTACATCATTACATTATATGAGCCATTACTTTTTTTTTGTCTCATTAGAGTCAGTTTCCAGAGAACCAGAATACAAGATTGGGCAGATCTACCTGCCCACTGGGTTCCTAATGTATTTCCACCCCCGGAATGTCACCCTCTGAACAGTTGAATCATTTTCAGAACTCTATATATACACTGTAGAAAAATGTTACCATGTGAAGGGTCTTCCCAGGCCTCCACACACTTTTTTTTTTTTGCTAGTTTATCCATTAAACAAATATTTACTTTTAAAGTTGAGAATGCTTATCAGTTAAAACATCTGTACGTGTTTAGCTTTCTCTGTTCTGCAGAGTACACTGCAAACATGCCTCGGTGTACGTGTTTGTTCATTTCACTCACTCTGCTGTTTTAAAGGCCACCTCAAAGTTGTGCCTGCGATTGCTCGGGCTGAGAGTGGAGTAGTCAAAGGCCTCCGGGAAGAAGTTGTGCACCAGAGCACAGAAGGCCATCCCATCACTCCAGCTGGAGGAGAAGTTCTGAATATCTATGTTCTGAGACAACAAACGAAGAAAAAGCAAAGAAACAGATAAAACCAAGAGTTTAAAGAGTCATGTCCACAAAACAACGCAGTTTCTGTCATCAGTTGCATTATAGCAGTTATGAACTTCACTAGATGCTCTTAGTTCCATCTCTTCACGGTTATGAAATTCAGCTTGATGCGTTACTGAGAAACCCGGAGCAAAGCAATGTCCAGTGGCAGAAAACTTACTGACTGTTCCACAGCCCTGGCACTGGAGACTCCTTCCCCAAATCTAAAACAAACAGCTTCACCTAAATCAGTTTATTAGCAGCTGTAGATTACGTGCAGTACTCCTCTCTTTCAATCAGCTGTTACTATGGAAACGAGCATGAATTTAATATTGATTAAGTATTTATTACCAAACTACTACAAAAGAAAAAAGGTTGAGTGACAGAAGTGCTTGACAACATCGAGTTCCTCACATCATAGCCACGAGTCTTCGCTCTGCACCAGTCCAGCAGCATCTGTTTAATGGAGTTAGCATTGGGAACACCGAAGCTAGTAGAGCGCTGGACCTTCACCTGTGCAACGGGGGAGTTGCTTCGGAGAGCGACAAAAAAAAAAATTTTTATAAACGAATGATGGTGAATGACACAAAATTCACATCAAGCACATTTTCAAAATGACATCAAATCATTCACACATCCGTTTCATGATACATTATTAATATAGTTATAGATGAGAGCGAGAGAGAGATATGCAGCTCACCCGCCCCCATCCTTCTCGAGCCTCTCGATCATGGCTCTCCGTGCCTGCGAGGTGGAGGTTTTAGGCATTGTCTGAGCCCTCATGAGTTCCTTTTTACGCTCCGCTTGTCTGCGCTCGAGCGCCGCCAGACTGCCTCCACTGCGCGAGGTATCGTCCTCACGATCAAACACGCTGACAGAAAAAAAATTATATTCATTGTCAATCAATTTGACGGAATGATTGGTGTTAATGTAACATAGTTGTAGATGTTCAGATGGATTTGCATGAGCTCTTAGTTGCTGACCTTCCGATCTTCTTGTTTGTACTGGAGGAAGAGGAGTAGCTGTAGGACTTCGTCTGCATCATCCCCCCTGAAACAAACAAACAAAAGGCAGGAATGTGAGAGAAGTTTCAAGACCAGACTGACTGAACGCTGAAATTCACAGTACAGATGGAAATAACACAACTCACCATCAGATTTCTGTGTGTAAACGGATTCCATGATAGTGTTGCGGGTCATCCTGCCGCCATCTACACACACACAAAAAACAGACCCTGAAGTAAAACAACAGATATTTAATAGTATTGTTAAAGACCACACTAAGCATATTTCTCTCTAGATCAAACATGATTGGTTATTTTCCCCCTCTTTACACTGAGCACTCAGGGTGTGTGTGTGTGTGTGTACAATTATTCTACAAAATCAAGTCGTACATGAGCTGATAGCCGATGAGGCGCATAGCACCGAGTTGGCTATGAGCCATGTACGACGAGATTGAGTGGAATAACTTATTCTATCCGCATTCACTGGATTCTGAGAAATGAAGCATTTTTAGCAAATTCGATAAATAAAAAATGTCTGACAAAATTATTTCTGCTTAGCGGACAGGTGACTAATTGCATACACGTAGTAAAATATTTTTAAAAAAAAAAACCACTTTCTTTGAGCTTTTGAACCAGTCTATAAAATAATAATAATAATAAATTAATTTTAATGCTTTAAGATGAAGAATATAAACATGGCTTACATTCTTGGGCGGTATGGTGGTGTAGTGGTTAGCACAGTCACCTCACAGCAAGAAGGTTCTGGGTTCGAGCCCAGCAGCTGGTGAGGGCCTTTCTGTGTGGAGTTTGCATGTTCTCCGTGTCTGCGTGGGTTTCCTCCGGGTGCTCCGGTTTCCCCCACAGTTCAAAGACATGCGGTTAGATTAACATGGGACGGCCTTGGGCTGAGGTGCCCTTGAGCAAGGCACCTAACTCCCAACTGCTCCCTGGGTGCTGTTAGCATGGCTGCCCACTGCTCTGGGTATGTGTGTGTTTACTACTTCAGATAGGTTAAATGCAGAGAGGAAATTTCACAAGTGTGTGATGAATAAAGTTGTGCTTTCTTTCTCACAGAAAGAAGGTTCTGGGGTTCAAGCCCAGTGGCTGGTGGGGCTTTTCTGTGCGAGTTTTTATGTTCTCCCCGTGGGTTTCCTCTGGGTGCGCCAGTTTCCCCCACAGTTCAATGACATGCAGTTAGGTTAACTAACTACTCTAAATTGTCTGTAGGTGTGAATGGTTGTTTCCCAAGCTCAGAAATGGGAGGGTTGCAGCAGGAAGGGCATCCAGCATAAAACTATACTTCAATTAATGTGGCATGTGGATCAATAGGGTCCACATGGCAGCGACCCCACACACATAAGTGGGACAAGCTGGAAGAAATGAGTGAGATTCATTCATGATTGGTAGTAGCAACAGGGGAATAATTGCAATCCCTCATCCCAATCATGAATGGGGTTCAGCAGATTACTTGGGCCTCTCGGTGTCCAACCATTCTGGCATGTGTGTAGACCTGGACATAAGGGCATCACATGTGATTTCACATTTGTTCAGTCTATCAATAATGAATGAATGAAAAAGTAAGTAAATTAATAAAATGACTTTTGTATATATAACAAAATGAATAAATATGACAAATACTAAAATTACTTATAACTAATAAATAATAATTAATAAATAACTTATGAGAAAACAGGCTTTCTTATCTTGAGATAACAAGACAAATTAACTCATTATCATGAGAAAACAAGCTTTGTTATCTTGAGGTATCATAATAATTTTCTCGTTATCACAAGAAAATGGCATTAAAAAATTACTGCAAGCCATTCTCGGTTTCTGTAAAGAAGACCATTTTGCATAGCATCAATAAAATTATGATGAGCAGACATTTTGGTGCCAGTAAAAGCATAGCTCCTCACCACAGAATCTCTCATGATGCCCATGCCAACAACAAACGTGACACATCTTGCATAAACCCTTCAACAACAACATTAGCGAGCATCCACACCCAGGGGACGATATCAAGTCCATCTCATTAGCTCTGTTCATGGGCCGTCCTCCAGCTGGACAGATACCAAAGTTACTAAAATATTGACCCAGAGCCCGTTGCTGATTTCTGATCCTTTGAAAGTCAACCAGCAAGGTTCCTGGCACCTCAGAGAAAGCTGACTTTCTGCCTGCCCTCCCAAGGCGAATGTGGGCCCAGGAGGGAACAGCACTGATATTTATAGAATTCTCCTTCATCAGAGTGACCTGCGAATGTTAGAAAAACACCCAGCCGTGCCAGACTCTGTCATGTGAAAAGCAAGAAATAAGAATCAGAAATAGAGCAACAACATAGAAGAGTGTATCCTGTATTTGGAGCTGGTACATTGGGGGAATTTGATATGAATAGATGTTTTGATTAGTGGACAGGTTCTATAGAAGGACTTCTCGGCCATGTGGGTGTGAAAGTGCAGAGAAAGTCATTTGTAATCATTTGTACAACAATAAAGTTGATTTTACCGACATGTCATACATGTATGTGTAAAACAAGATGAAATACTGTGTATTACTTATGCTACATAGAGTGTAAAATGTTGAAAATGGGTAAGATAAGTGCAAAACAGTGCAACCCAATGCAGTAAGTACATAAGAGTGTGTATATGTACAAGACATTACACACTAACTTCACAGAAGCATTATGAAGATAGATTTCTAAAAATGCCACAAATTAGATTAGATTACATATATGTGCCTGGGAATTTACTAGGAAGGGGTAAAATATGAAAACAAAGCTAATGTCTGAATTCTGGTTTCTACTGGTACAAAACCTTGTACTGTATATTTCTGCATTCAATTTAACTTGGATATGCGTACTGGGCTACTTGCACTCAGGGTTTTGATGTATTTCAATTTTGAACTAGCATTAATCTCACAAATCCTGTAACACTGTTTACACTGGGCAGTACACTTCTAAAACATCAACATCTAAAATTTGGGAGGGTTTTTTCAATCTTATAATCAAGTTATAGTGTTGGGCTAACATTAGCTTGAGTGTTCATTTCTATTAATTGGCATTTTCTTAGGGGCGACATGGTGGTGTAGTGGTTAGCATTGTCACCCCACAGCAAGAAGGTCCGGGTTCGAGCCCCGTGGCCGACGATGGCCTTTCTGTGTGGAGTTTGCATGTTCTCCCCATGTCTGTGTGGGTTTCCTCCGAGTGCTCTGGTTTCCCCCACAGTCCAAAGACATGCAGATTAGGCTAATTGGTGACTCTATATTGATGTGAATGGTTGTTTGTCTCTGTGTGTCAGCCCTGCGATGATCTGGTGACTTGCCCATAGTCAGCTGGGATAGACTCCAGCTTGCCTGCAATCCTACACAAGATAAGCGGTTATGGATAATGGATGGATGGATTTTCCATGTGTGCACATAAATTCAAACGTACTTCATATTCACTTACAAAACATATATTTACATTTGCCTTTTCATGAATAACAATGTACAATGGCTGACAAAGTTAAAATAAGGTCAGGGACATGAAGAAGCACTTACAAAAAGGGAACATTACATCAGTTGGGTATTTATTACTTATACTAAAATTAACTTCTGATTAAACAAAAAAATTCAAATTAATTTATTTACAAGTATACTTGTTGTCCTGATTTAGTTCAATAGAAGTACACAACTAGTACATGGATAGTATCTAGAGTACTACACTTTAAGCATACATTCACTATGCTATGACATACATATTCATTGATGATTTTTTTTCCAAGTAATTTTTCCATATTTCTGACTGTATATTATAGCACAGTGTCTGTTGAGTGGTTTGGAAGAACCTTTTTTGCAATTTTCCTGTGAAAGGGAAGTTTGAAATGGGGTTGCAGTTGTGTAGCTTCATATCCAAAAATTCTCTTTAAAAACAGCCAACAGCTGTTCAAGGTGTTCATTTCATTAAAAATCTTCAGTTTTCAGTGATTTTTGAAAAATGGCTGATAAACGTGAACCATTTGCAGTGCATATGTTGCTAGGACTCAATGCATCAGATGTTTTACGTGATGGACTGCTACCTCAAGTTTTAACAATCAATAACACAAAATTGAGACATATATTGTTGTGATAAACTTAACAAAAAATTGAAGGGATGTTCTTCTGACATTTGCATGGATTCAAAAGTGTGGGGAATTAAAAGTCCGTTTGTGTGACTAAATGTAACATGGTAGCCACACTCATTTTTGTTAATGTGAGCTTTGCTAAACCTTTGGTACCACACAAGGCACTTTGGCAGACATGGATGACCCATGCAACTTAGCTGTGCAATGGAGCAATTTATCAGTCAACAATTTTTATGAAAATGATCACGTGTGAACAAGTTTCTTCACTGTATCCATCATCATGGGGAAGCCATGGCCTATAGGTTAGAGAAGCAGCTTTGGGACCAAAAAAAGGTCACAGGTTCAATTCCCTAGATCAGCAGGAATGGCTGAAATGCCCCTGAGCAAGGCACCTAACCCCCAACTGCTGTTAGGATGTTAGGGTCCTGTTATACATTGCTCTGATTAAGAACATCTGTTAAATTCCTGGAATGTAATTAACTTATTTGCATATTAGTATTTCTGATAAAATATGCTCATGCAGATAAAAATGGCTCAAAATTTCAGGAGAATGAAAGATTTCTCTGATTTAATTTCTGTGAGAGGTTGCCAGTTTGTTGGTTCATTCAGAACTTATAGATGGATTAACTTCCAGCTTCCATCCAAATTAGTAATAACCCAATGATTGTTCACATTTACCACTTCATCTGGTCCACATATGAAATGAGATCCAGAGGGCCAGTATTTAGTAGAATTCCTAAGTGAGCTTCACATTTTCAGAAACATTGTACAGGAACCAAACTGGAATGATCTGTGTGGCAGCGGGGGCATGGTTAAGCGTCAGTCTGTGAATTGAGGGTGGAGTCAGGGAAGGTAAGTGGTAGTATCACTGCACCTGATGTGAATTAACTTGTGTTTGTGTGTCTCCTCCAATGACTGCGCCATATAAAAGGAGAGAGAGAGCAGAGAAAGGGGGCTCTCTCCCAACCAGAAATGTGTGTGTGATACTGTGCTTCTGTGCTCCACCCACCTGCTTGGATTCTACAGTGGTGCCGAAACCCGGGACAGGAGCACAGAAGGAGACAGCCCCATGGAGTCCTCCCTCTTCAAGGACCTGGTCCATGCCCTCGCCACGGCCCAACAGAGCTAGCACCAGGCGATGATCTCCCTCCGGAAGGATCAGGAACAACAGTTCGAAGCCCTGGTGCTGGCGCAGCAGGAAG
>JAOANJ010000017.1:7512971-7524688 GCA_026413345.1 Ariopsis seemanni
AGGCCTCTCTCATCTTTTTAAGTGGGAGAACTTGCACAATTGGTGACTGACTAAATACTTTTTTGCCCCACTGTATTTATGTAACTAATTTGCTTGTTCCTTATTCTCACTATTACAATCTAGTTAGAATGATTCATAACACTGAAGACTACTTATACCCTTAGAAATATATTTCCAGTTTCTAAAATTGTATTTCCAATTTTCAAATGTTATAATATGATGAACTTCATTTATAATGTTACCTGTTGTGTCTTAAAAATCCTTTAGCTTGTACTCACATGTAAGTGCATATAGACCAGGAAGTGCGATTATCTCTTCCTCACTTTTCCTCTCCTCAGAAACAGATGGCTTCCTCAGTAGGGAATCATCCTGCTGATGTAACTGAGCAAAATTCACTTGTTCAACTGTCAAATTGTCTTCTTCTGTTAACAACTGTTTGCATGCTTTGTCAGCTCCAGATTGGGGCATCCAGTCACCCATGGAAAGTTCTGGAATGGCTGTATGTGTTTGCTGGTCGGGATGATTGTACATGTCTCGTGGGGAGCTGGTGTGGGGCAGGTCATGGGAGGCCACTGGAATCACTGCATCATCCTTTGTATCCCTGGCTGTGTGTGTGCTAGTAGATTGTGTGTTACAAGATATACCACACTTTATCTGTACCTCTAAATGTTTGTGTTTTCTCACATGTGTGTTTTCCTTTAGAGAGCTTGTTCGACTTGAATTAGATTTGATGGAATCTGTATCTGAATCAGGGTAGCTCTTTTGTGATGAATTGGAAACATCTTTCTTCGGAGCCCCTCTTCTCCCTGTTTCCTGAGAAGACGAGTCTTTCTTTCGTGCCTGAGTAGATATCAGATATGTGGACTTTCTGTCAGAAAAACTACCTGCTCCTTTGATCACACGTCTGCAGGTTCTGCTCTTCAAAGCAAATTGGTCTGTCTGGTTGAGTTGTCTGGGTGTGTAAATATAATTTGATGTGGTTGTTTCTGATTCAGGTCTACAGATTCTAGCAAAATGACAGGATTCAACAGATGATCCAGGGCTCTTTAAAGGGAATAGGAAGCATTCCGTCTGATTGGTTTGACTTGGTGTGCTAATACACGTGTCTGTTTCTGAAGCTGTGAATCGAAGCTTGCTGTGATGAGTAGACTTATGGTTTTCAGTAACACTGGTGTTTAAATCAAGCAAGGAAGATTTGCTGTCCTTATGAATATCTGCAGGGCCTTCACTTTTAATTTTCTGTGAAACCCCAGTGAGTGGACAGGTGTGAATCTCTGGATCACAATTTAGATCTTTGGAAGAAGATGAGGAAGCTGATATTTTGAATTGTTTTGGAGACACAAATTCTTCATGGCGTTTAGGAAACTCAGAGGATTGTTTGAGTTGACTGTCAGGGCTTGGATTGCTCTGAAGGCTGTTGATAAGACCTGATGTTTGATCACCTTCTTCAGACTTTGTCATTTGTGGCTTGGATTGAGATATTTCCCCACCACTGACATCTTTATCCTTCTGTATTGTTAACAAAGCTTGGTTTAACTTTGACTTTGCCTTGTCAAATAAAAGTCTTGATCCAGGGTTTTCAGTCTTCCTTGTTTTGTTTAACCCTAGGCGAGCTTGAATTAACATGGGGTCATGGGTTAGATGTCTCCTTTTATAGAATGCAAGGCTTTGTGTTCCTCTTCCTACATGTTTCAGGTTTTGGCGACTAATGTTTTCCTTCTTAGTCACAATATCTCTGATGGATTTGTCTTCCAAACTGACATCTTTATGAAGCATGCCTTGGTACTTGTGCCTAGGTAACTGTTCCTGTCTTTGCTTTTGCTGAATTCTTGTTTTTGAGATGGGTATTGATTTAGCCCTTCTCTCACTGCATGATGTTCTTGTCAGTTTAGGCTGTTCATCGTCTGATTGGACAGTGGTTTGGATTGAAGGCTGATTGCTTGGAGGGGATTGCCTGGAGGATTCCAAACTATTGGTAACGGATTCTGGTTTACTGTGAAGAAAAATAGCAATACAGTCTTCCACAGCAATTATTTTCAGTTCTTGACACTGAAGTGGACACTTTAAGGATAAGAGAGCATTACATTTTGAGACAAGTACCTGCTGCATGCTGCATCAAAAGTGCAGGTTGAAGGATCCAGGGGGCTCCCACTGTCGCTGAAGGAGGAGATGTGGATTGGCCTTTTCAGGATGACTGGGGAAGAGAGTGGTATGGAACATGGAGATAGTCTAGAAGGGCTGTGAGAAGCAAGCATTTGGGGACATGGAGAAAGCCTTGTAGGGGATGAACGGAGAGGCCGTGGGCACGGGGAAAGCCGTATTGTGGGGGAGTAAGAGGACAAAGGGGATGCACAAGGGGATGCACCTATAGGAGAGGAAGATGGGGAACCAGGTTGGGGAGATTGAGAAAGCCTTGAAGGTGAAGATGAATTGATGCGAACCAGACTTGGGGAGAGACGAACAGGAGAGCTGGATGAGGGAGAAGAAGGATTTTGAAGAGCTGGAGAGAGATGAGTAGGGGATGTGGAAGATGGATGCTGTGGACAAGGTGAAAGTCTTGTAACAGAGTGAGAGGAGACGTATAGGGGACATTGAAAGGAGGAAGGGAATAATGACGATTCGGTTGAGTCGTCTAGCTCACTTTGGTTCATATTGTAGTAGTGGGTTTTCGTTAATTATTTAGAGAACAATCCAGGCAATTGCAACAGGTTAAGGGGTATTTTAGGCAGTAAATATCGCAGCAAGCAAAAGTAGTCTTGAAAAAATAAAGTCGGTGAAAGAGTGTGGCAAAATAATCTCATTAAATATAGTCTGAGGATTTTATATGAATTATTACTCAAAGTAGTAAATTCTAATTCAACTCAAATACTATTAAATGTCAAAAGATTATCCATAAAGCTTAAGAATCACACAGGCTCAAAAGGAAGGAATTTTATATCACAAATAAGACAGAAGAAAAAGAGAAGAATTAAAACCAACCTGTTAGTCTGCATCTGTCTACTGGTCGGGAAAGACGGAATGAGAAACTGAGAGGAAAAAAACAGGGCAGCAGGAAGTAGTGGGTACCAGATTCACATTCTCTCCATTCTTTTTGTCTAAAGCCTTGCTGTCTCACTCACCCACTCCCATCACTCCCTGCTTGATAAACGATCGAGAGTGTGTGAAACTCCCGAAAGATCACGAAGAGACACTCGAAGTGCTTTTAATTGTTGAGAATTTTATGCAAAATTATTTGGATTAAAACCTTGGCTTAAACATGACCCCTTTGTTAATGTTGATTATTTATGATGACATTTAATGTGTGAAAGGTTCAATTCTTTCTTTGTCACTGTTTTGTCCTGCATTTCATTTGAAAGAAACAGAATGCATTTCTAAATGAAAATTATAAAAGAAAATGAGGTAAAAAATTCAGTATTCTGAATATCTATTATATATAAGGTCCAGTTAAACCTACAAATAAAGAAATCAAATATGTAGTGTAGTCAAGTCAGTTTATTTGTACAGCACTTATAACAACAGATATTGTCACATAGCAGCTTTCCAGAAAAATAAGAACTAATTTTATCCCTACTTAATTTTTTTTTTTTTTATCTCTAATGAGCAAGCCTGAAGTGACAGTGGCAAGGAAAAACTCCCTCAGGCAATATGAGGAAGAAACCTTGAGAGGAACCAGACTCAAAAGGGAACCCCTCCTCATTTGGGTGATAACAGATAGCATGCTTACAAATAACTTGCTTCTATAAGTGTGTCCTATATAGTCACAAAGTGCAATTGTGGAACCAGGAAATTCATAATAGTTTTAGTTTGAAGTCTATGTTGTTGAAGTTATCAACTGTTCATTGATGGAGACTTGAGTACAAGACTGTTCATGACAACTGCAGTCCTCAACTTATCATGTCAATTGTAGTCCTAAACCATTGTAGCAAAGCTGTAAGTGTCCAGAGCCATCTTCTAAGTGTATCTTTTGACTGTCCATATGGGTCCATCCTCCACAAGAGCGATGTGATGAGAACTCCAGCCAGAAGTAGGGCATCAGGATGGATCAGGCAGGTCCGAAGAGCAGGAGAGGCCAGCATCACTGGTATCTCAGGATTGACGTGTAACTCGACAGAGAGAGACAGAGAAAGAGAGACAGGAAGAGAGAGAGAGAGATAAAGAGAAAACATAGATTGTTAGGTGTGCCCGTTGTCACCTAATGGTTAAGAACAGTGTACATTGTGCACTGAGTGCAAGCAGGGACTCCGGCAAGACTAACTATGACAGCATGACTAAAATAGAAAGCCAGAAGTTAACACAGGCATGAGGGAGCCCTGGGACAGAAAGCAACCAGCCACTCCACTGTCAACAAACCTGAGTAAATGAATGGGGGAGGGGACAGCATCCCAGTTTACCAAAACCATCTATGCCCGAAGACACTCTAGATCTACTCCTTTACCAAATAAAAATCTATTAGCAAAAGGCTTGACTAAACAGATATATTTTCAGCCTAGACTTAAAGACTGAGACTGTATCTAAGTCCCAAACACTACTTGGAAGGCTGTGGGGCTTTGTAAGAAAAGGTTCTGCCCCCTGATGTAGCTTTCACTATTTGAGGTACCAACAGATCTGCTGCAACCTTTGATCTAAATAGGCATGGTAGGTCATAAAAGACTGGAAGTTCGCTCAGGTACTGTGGCGCGAGACCATTCAGTGCTTTGTAGGTCAATAGTAGTATTTTATAATTAATAAGAAATTTGACTGGAAACCAATGCATTGTGGATAAGATTGGGTGATGTGGTCACATCTTCTAGTTCTAGTAGGGACTCTTGCTGCTGCATTTTGGACTAATTTGAGCTTGTTTATGCACTTATTGGAACATCCAAACAGCAAGGCATTACAATAATCTGACCTAGAAGTAACAAAAGCATGAACTAGTTTTTCTGCATCATGTATTGACATTTAATTTCTTATTGTAGCAATATTTCTGAGAAGACCGAAGGCTATCCTTGTAATATTATTGACATGAGTTTCAAATGAAAGACTGGAGTTGATGATCACCCCTAGGTCTTTTACTGATGCACATGAAGAAATAGAAATAGGTCATCCAGAGTTACTATGTAATCAGAAAACCTACTTCTAGCTGCTTGTGGTCCTAGTACAAGAACTTCTACCTGTCAGAGTTAAGTAGAAGGAAGTTAATAAGCATCCAGTGTCTAATGGCCTTTACACATTCCTCAGTTTTATCAATGTGGTATCTTTCATCTGGCTTTGCTGAAACATACAACTATGTGTCATCAGCATAACATTGGAAGCCAATACCTTGCTTACGAATAATATTACCCATAGATAGCATATATAAAGAAAAAAAACAGTGGCCTAAGACAAAACCTTGTGGAACACCAAACTTTATGTATGTATTATGTATGTATTATGTAAGTCACCATTTACATCAACAAAATGACAGTGATCAGTTAAATAATACCTGAGCCAGGTAAGGGCCATTCCCTTGACTCCCACAACATTAAGAAGAATGGTCAGTGATCAGTGGTGTCAAAGACTGCACTAAGGTCAAGCAATGCAAGCAAGGAGACACAGCCCTGATCAAAGGCCAGTAGTAAGTCATTTACTACTTTAACCAGTGCTGTCTCTGTGCTATGATGAGGTCTAAATCCTGATTGATACATTTCATGGATGTTATTCCTATGTAGATATGAGCATAACTGCTGTGCCACAGCTTTTTCTACAATCTTGGAGATAAAGAGGAGGTTTAATATTGGCCTATATTTGGACAGCTGACTGGGATTGAGGTCAGATTTTTTAATCAGGAGTTTGATAACTGCTCGTTTATAGGATTTGGGTACATAGCCAGTGCTAAGGGAAGAACTGATTATTTTTAGGAGAGGTTTGATTGCTTCTGATATTATCTGTTTGAATAGTTGTGTAGGTAAGGGATCTAATACACAAGTTGAAGATTTTGATATGGAAATTAGTGAAGTTAGTTCAGTTTCTCTTAGGAGAGTAAACATTTTAATTGCTCATGTGATACAGTTATAGTATTAACTAAAGGGTTACTTAAATTGTCTGGCCTTAAATTAGTAGGCTTTTCAGTGATGGCGCCGTGGATGGCTGTCTCAGTGTGTTGGTGCACATTGTTTTGTCTGCTTTTGTTTATAAACTCAGTTCACTGCTGTGATACTCAAATCTCTTTCACCAGAGAAGAGCTCCTGAACATTAGGGGCACAACTCCAGGGGACTTATTGCCAACCTTTCTGATGTCATCCATGAAAACATTCTGGTCAAAGGGGCTCTCACCTTTGCTCACTCAGTAAGACACCAGAGGAGAGGGAAATGCACTGGTGTGCTCATGTGCCTCTGTCGGCATTGATTTCACACTCCACTACCTGTGATATTTCTCTCCAGTGTGTGCTCACTGAGCAACAAACTGGACAAACTCTAGCTGCTGGTGGGGAGAAACAGGGACTTTACAAAACAACATTGCAGGGTACCTATGGCACAGGATTCTTTATATAAAAATAATAAATATGGCACACTGGTAATGTCAAACAAGACACAAAGGAAAAGGAACCAAACAAACAACAGAAGGACAATGTATAAACATAAAATGGGTTGACCAGTGTCAAGGTCCCACCCCACTCTCCATCCTAAGAGACCATCTACTCTGCAATCACCTCTGTATTGGTTTAATGTATGCTAGTTTATTTTATTTTTTTTTGTGCTGGGGTTGTGGCTGTAAGATGTGATATGAGGGGTTTCCAAATTTTATTAAATTGTTGGAGCTTGTCTTTCAAGGCATAGTTTATTCTCTCCAAATGAAGTGTATTAGTTAAATTCTCGAGCCACATTCCAGAGGTAGGGACAGTTGTGTTTTTCCATAATGTAAGGATTTTATTTTATTTTTTTTGCCATTATGAAGCTGTAAGAAAGGAAGTATTGTTGTGCCTTATTTAGTTGCTTGGAGCTCTCTGATATGTCGAGGATGATGAGCAGAGGCTCAGGTTTAATAAGAACCTTCATAACCTTGGACATGATGTTACAGATATCAAACCAAAAAGGTTTAAGTTTCGGGCACAAAACAAAGCTATGCAGAAAGGATGCGACTGAGGACTGACATTTTGTCACATAGAAGGGACACCTCTAGATATATGGTATGCAGTTTCTCCTTAGAATAATGGAGCCTATGAATAATTTTGAATTGAATAAGACAGTGTTTTGTATTATCTGAACAATTATGAATATTCTCCAGATTTTCTTCCCACAGGTCATCTGGAATTGATTCACCAAGCTCCTCCTCCCACTTGTGTTTGTAGTTTTCCGAGAGGGGGGAGTAAGTTGACAGGAGATTGTTATAAATAACAATCAATCAATCAATTTACTTTCGTTAGGTGATAGTTTTAGACAGTCATCTAATACAGAATGTGTTTCTGTCTCAAAGCCTTTAGAATGTTTCTGTACATAGTCTCTGACTTGTAAATAACGGAAAAACTTACTGTTCTCCAGTCCACATTTACTGTGGAGCTGTGCAAAGGACGCAAAAGCGCCTTCTGTATAGAGGTCCCCAACACAGACAATACTCCTTTCACTCCACTTAGAGAAAGCTTTATCCAGGTAAGAGGGCAGAAATGAAGTATTTTTGACAGGAAGCAATAGACTTGTTTATTTTTGTTGGAGCCAGCAAAATTGCACTTAAGGCATATGGATAACAATCTTCCTGCTCCATTTTTAACCAGTCTGGTGATGGTGTCAGTGTTTCTAGCCAAAAGGTAATGGTTTTAACCACTGAAGCCCAGTGGTAAAGTAAGAATAGGGAACGCTAGTCCTCCCTTTGACTTTGCTTTACATAAATTCATTTTATTTGTTCTGTGCACTTTTTGGATTGTTATGAGTCTAAGTTTTTGAAAAAAAAATTTTTTCAGGAAAATAGGGATATTTTGGAATAAATATAACAGTTGTGAAAGAAAGATCATTTTATAGCATTAATTCTTCCAATTAAGGAAATTGGGAGAGTGATCCAAAATTATATTCTCTCCTGTAATTTTTCTATTAGAGGAAAAAAGTTAGCCTGAAAAAAGAGAGGAGTAATTCTTAGTTACTTCGATCCCCAAATAAGTACACAGCAAATTCCTCAGTGTTGAATTAACACTTTCAGAGTTAATTTGTGTCCAATTGGACCTATATAAACACAGTAGGGTGTTAAATCAACACTCTGGGTGTTAATTCAACACTGGGGATTTTGCTGTGTAATTTTTTCTAGGGAGCTTTTAACAGGGAAGTTATCCAGAAGCGTCAGAGCATTCATGTGGATTGGCATTAGGACACTTTTAGACCAATTAACGATATCCCAATAATGTCCCAAATAGATTAATTTTATTTAAAAGTGTTGGAATAGTGACTTCAGGCTACGTTACATACAGGAGAATATCATCTGCATACAGCAATATTTTATGATTGGACTCTCTAGTAGTGTATCCATGTATCTAAGGATCTAATCTAATACTTTGGGCTAAAGGCTCAATAGCCAGAGCAAAGATCAAGAAGGACAGGGGACACCCCTGTCTTGTCCCTATATGCAGATTAAATGTAGGTGATATTAAATGATTTGTCAAAATTTGCGCTGATTGACTTCTGTAAATTAGTTTAATCATGGATGTGTAGTAATTGCTGAGATTATACCTATTAAGAACTTCAAATAGATACTTCCATTCAATTTGATCAAACGCCTTCTCTGCATCCAGTGCAAGTATGGCCAGATCTGTAGATGATCCTCTTTTTGTATATATAATATTAAAGAGGCACCAGAGGTTGAAAAAGGAGTTTCTATTAGGGATAAAATCTATCTGGTCTATGTGAATTAATTTGCCTAATAATGGACTTAACCTATTGGCCAGTACCTCGGCAAACAATTTTGCTTCGACATTGAGTAATGAGATAAGATGGTAGGAACTTACTTCCTGAGGATCCTTCCCTTTTTTATAAATTACTGTAAGCAACCATTGGTCTGAGCATATCCAAATGTTTTTAGTAAGTAAGGAGACATAATTTTGCTAAACGCTTTGTATAATTCCCCCAGCAGACCGTCTGGACCAGGTGTTTTATTATTCTTTAGTGAGGCAATAGCACTCTGCACTTCTGCAATTGTAAGTTCTGAATTTAAAGTATCACAATCTTCTTTGTTTAGTCTAGGAAGGTTGCATTTGTCCAGGAATGGATTAATAGTTGCCGATTCTGGAGAGGTTTTTGAGGTGTATAGATTAGTATTGTATTATTGCTAGCTTTTATCATATGAATTGTTCTATCATTTTCAATTTTCCTAAGCTGCCTAGCTAATAATTTGTGGGGCTTTTCACCAAATTCAAAGTACTTTTGTCTGACATAAAGGAATGCTTTACTTATTTTTGCGGACATAATTTTGTTGTATTTGTATTTCAATGTTGCTATTTTTCTATGTAAGACAATGGAGGGGATTGTGCATTTTGTTTATCAAGTGATTTGATCTGGTCTTCTAATTCTTTTAATTTTGACCTGTTTTCTTTCCTCCTCGAGGTTTCAAATGAAATTATACTACCTCTTATATTATAGGCTTTGAACACTTCCCAAAGGATAGATGGGGAGGTCTCTGGGATATCGTTTGTTTCAAAATATAAAGAAATCTGAGCTCTTAAGTATTTGCAAAATCTATTTTTGGTTAGTAATTGTGGATTCATTCTACAAAAAGTAGGTGGTTTATCTATATGGTCTAAACACAAAGATAAGGTTAGAGGACCGTGGTCTGATATCACAATGCTGTGATATTTAGTATGTACAGTACTGTAAAAGGAATGAGCCTAGCATCCACTAAAAAATAATCTATCCTGCTGTAAGAATTATGGACCGACAAAAAAAAGGAGTAGTCCCTACCCAGATAGCACACCTACATCGGCCCAATGTTGGCCCACCCTTGGCTGCGCCGATTGTCCATCAGAGGTATGATCAGCAGGCCTTTGTTCGGCAAGCCGATAAAGGGGAAAAAAAGTGAGATCTTATTTCTCTCGCATGTCCTGCCACCCGCGAGCTGCTGGTGGTCCGATAACAGACCACCAGATGTGTTTGCCGCTCACTGTCGCTAGCGGGTCGCCGGATTCTGAAAATATTCTGCAGATTCTGAAAATAAAAAGTTATAATACTACCCTGCTGCTGTTATAATTGAATAATCTTTAGAATAAAAAAAATGAGAACAGTTAAAGTGAATATCCGCATCCTTTTTTTTCCTTTATCGGCTTGCTGACGTCAGCCCAACAAAGACCCGCTGGTCATACCTCTAATGGACTGTTGGCTGCGCTGATGGTGGACCGACGTAGGTGTGCTATTTGGGTACTTGAGGGGTTCATAATTCTCCATATGTCCAAAATGTTTGTATTTTTAATGAACGTGTTTAGAAATTCGGATGAGGCATTTCTTGGGAGCTTCTTTATATAGGACCTATCAAGGTATGTATCCAAGACAATGTTGAAGCAGCCCCCCCCCCCATTATTAACTGTGTCTGTGAAATATCTGGTATCAAAGTAAATACCTTTTGAAAAAATATGGGATTGTCCGTGTTAGGAGCATACACATTAACAAAAGTGAAGGAGGTGTTATGAATCTCTCCAATTACAATAATGTAGCGGCCTTCTTTATCTGCAATTGTTTTTTTCTGCAAAAAGGGCACGCTTTTTCTTAATAGAATGGCTGTACCTCTTGCTTTAAATGTAAAATTTGAATGATACACCTCTCTTATCCATTTAGCTTTCAACCTACCATGTGAGTTGTTTTTTAAATGTGTTTCCTGCAGAAACATTATGTCCGAGAGATTTTAGGTGAGTCAGAACTTTTCCTCTCTTAACAGGGTTATTCACTCCACGTACATTCCAACTCGAAAATGTGAGAACCCTACTCCCTCCAATGGAGTTTACATTACTATGCATCAGCTAATCGTAACCAACAGAAAATTCCTAACAGCACAACTATCACAAAGTTAAGCTTGAGTAAATGGTCTCCCTGTTCATCTCCTACCATCCAGAAAACCTGCCTTCTACCCAAGGTCAACCCGTTCCCCATAACAAAAAAAAAAGAACACATAAAGAACAGAACTACTCTGGCCAATTCTAACTAAGTATGGCGCAAGCCTTCTTAAGGAAGTACTTAAAACTAAACTGTAAACATACATTACTTCCCTTCACCTTCAGATGGGCTGTTGTAAAAGTGAAACTAAATTAAATAGCCTGGTAACCCCAAAAGCTGAATATTCTTAGTGGAAGAAGTAAGAAACAAAAAACAGTAAATAAAAACATAAAGACAAGTTTGTCCCCAATTTAAGGGGAGAGCCAATAATTCTTGATGGGGTGGAAAAAAGTGGATATACAAATATACATTCCTACCCATGTATTATTTTTATTACATGCACCACGCCACCCCTTTTCTTAGTGTTTAGTTTGGTACCGTATTATAATAGTAGAAGACGTGGATTTTTTTTAAGTCAAGAGGAACCAGATAATGCCTCGTAAGGTCATTAACTCATTTAGTAAACAAGTCTGTGAAGATTCTCAGTAAACTATGGGTGGTAAAAGAGAGCAACTGGACTTGCTTGAAGATTCTTGAAGACGTTTCACCTCTCATCCGAAAGGTTTCTTCAGTTCTGTCTGACTAATAGGGAGTATCAGGTATTTATCCTCTCATGGATGAAAAGCAATCCTAAGGTGTCG
>JAOANJ010000017.1:7594902-7605241 GCA_026413345.1 Ariopsis seemanni
ACGTTGCCATCTTGGTGTGACACAGTTCCATAGTTATGCTAATTAGTTAAAGCTCCTCACATTTGGCTGTTTCTGTTATTTACCTCAAGAGGTAGGAAAACAGTCCCAGAACGGAGAAAAGCGACCTTCAGCACATAAAAATAATCACATCTTATCCGCATTACATTGTTCTTGCGAGACATAGGAAAACGCCACGCACGATGATAATTTTTGAAAATTTCAGATGACTTTGCAGTCAGCACCCTTTTTTTGGGGGAGGGGGGGGGACTGGTGAGGAAATGGCTGTTTAGAGTTGTTCTAACATAAGTAATGACAGGAACTTGTACTTTCTGGAACATTTCGCAACATTAAATGTAACTATTAAAGGATAAAAACATGAAATATCATACTTTAGTTAATAAGTACATTTGTAATTGGTGACAAATTGGTGTGGTATGAGAGGAATAAAACATTTCATGACATGTTGGAAAATAATCGACTTTGTCATTGAACAACACACTCCAAGTGCTTTATTTCTTGTATAAAAGAGAGAATTCGGTTACAGTATATTGAAGATTTTCATTTATCCATTCATGCATCTTCAGTACTAGTAACTTCTGTTAGTATGAAGTCACGGTGACTGGATTAATGGAGTTCTCTTCAAGATGAAACCACAAATCCATTTTAACTTTGTACTGAGATTTTCAAGTAAGGTTATCTGTAAAAATTTTCAGGCATGTTGTTAGCTTTTTATCTCCCGCTGGCCGAAAAGCCCGAAGGGGGATTATGTTGTGGTGATTTCCATCCATCCCAGGAAGGGTGCTCACCTTCTGAAATCAACTCCCCTCACAATTTTTGGAGGAATTTCACAAAACTTGGCAGGATTCTTTGTTATATGTCAGTAGTACGCATATTGTAATTCCGTTACATTCTATCACAGTTTACCAGAGTTACAGCCCTTGATTTAACAAAATTATACTTTGATAATTTCATGAGTGTGTTTTCCTTCTGAAATCAACTCCTCTCACAATTTCTGGAGGAATTTCACGAAACTTGGCAGGATTCTTTGCTATATGTCGGTAATACGCATATTGCAATTGCATTCAATTCGGTCATATTTTACCAGAGTTATGGCACAGTTGCCAGCAGGGGATATTGTGCTCTCAGAGCACTCTTGTTTTTGTAATGTTGAGTGTTTTGCCCACAGAACATTGTTGTTGTTTTACTGTATGTGCTATCATTTTCTTTGAGGTGAAGAAGCGAAGGTGCAGGTGTACGGGAAGATGCACAGCGTTCCACGGAAGCAGGCGACGTATGGGGATGAAGGACTGGTGTATTCTTTTTCTGGAGTGCATCTTGCAGCTAGAGTCTGGACTCCGACTCTGGAATATATCCGTGATGCCGTGACCAATGCCACAGGGCACACATTCAACTTTGTTCTGATAAACAGGTGATTATTATCTGAAAACGTTCTGGTTTTGACATTCCGAGATTAGAGATATGGTTTGGAATTCATATTGTTCGTTTAAAGAAATGTTGCTGATGTTTTGTCTTGCCCCAGGTATAAAGATGGCCAGGATCACATTGGGGAACACAGGGACGACGAGCATGAGTTGGACCCTTCTTGTCCCATTGCCTCGGTGTCTCTTGGAGCTGCGCGTGACTTTGTGTTCAGGCATAAAGATGCTCGCAGGGAGCCAAAAAAATGTCATCTAGAGCCTGTGAAACTGGAACTGGCCCATGGGAGCCTTCTTCTCATGAACTCTCCCACTAACACGTACTGGTATCACAGCCTGCCAGTGCGGAAAAAGGTGAAGACTCCACGCATCAATCTTACCTTCAGACGCATTATAAAGGGTCACCAAAAAAGGAAAAAGGAGTGACTTTTCTGTAAATACTGTTAGTGTGTGACTGAAGAGTTCTTAGTGTAACTTACAGATAAGAAAACAGACCACAAAATTCTGTAGCTAATATTCAGCTAGCTTAATGGCTAATTATCTGTTAGCAAAATGCAGTACTAGTCAAAAGTTTGGAGACACCTTCTAGTTCAGTAGTTTTTTTTTTTTTTTTAATTAATTAAAAGACAATTAATGTCTTAAAGTAATGATGGACTGTCATTTCTCTTTACTTAGTTGAGCGGTTCTTGACATATGGATTACTACAGTTGTAGATTAGGGCTATTCACTGTGTTTTTATTTTCTATTTATTGTTTGATCTCAAACGCATTAAGAAGGTAAGAAACTCATCCACGACTTAACTTGTGATGACGCACCTGTTACTTGAAAAGCATTCCAGGTGACTACCTCATGAAGCTGGTTAAGATAATGCCAATAGTGTCATCAAGGTAAACGCTAGCTACTTTGAAGAATCTAAAATATGAAAATTTTTAAACACTTTTTTTTTTGTTTACCATACATGTTCCATATGTGAGTTCATAGTTTTGAGGTCTTCTGTATTGTTGTACAATGTAGAAAATAGTCCAAATACAGAAAAACCTATGAATGAGTAGGGGTGTATAAACTTTTGACTGATACTATAGAGCTGTCTGTAAATTAACACACCTAACAGTGAGCACAGGGACATTCTGCTCCATGTTATGCAATATATACAGACATTAAAATCAAAGTTTTCAGTAAAGAACCATGTGGCTCATGGAGGTTGAAAATAAAACTCCATTCAGTAATGCGGGAGCGTGTCGGACCCGGCCGGGTGCTCATGCACTGCGGCTCATCTTCAGTCAGATGTTTCTTTATTCTGGTCAGTGTCACTGTGGTGTAAATAACTTGGTTTATATTTATTTTGACAATTGGAACTAACTAAATTCATTAAAAAACAACTGTACACACTAGCTCATGGTGCATTATGGGTAATATACTCATCTCCTTGGCCTCCAACAATAATACTGTGGAAACGTGGAAATTCTGATCACAACAAATTGTCTTCTGAGATGTAGTAAGAACACTAAGCAAATTTTAACATTTCTATGGTACGTCATGCTCTCCTAATTTTTTTTTTTTTTAACTGTGTTGCAATAATTTAGACCCCATGTTTGATGGTCTACTGAAGAAAGGAACAGATTCAAGGTTATTCAAAGGAAATTTATTTTTTTATAAAACCAAAAACTACATGTGGAATAAATAAATGAAACACAACCATACTTCTGTACAAGACATTTCTAAAGCAGAGTGAAAAATAATGGTCCCAATGAGTACATTTTCGCTAAAAGGTTCAAAGATTGAACTACGAGAAGGCAATATTTTGGCGAAATATTGTGGCAAAAAAAAAAAAAAATCAAGTGTAATAACAAAAATGTTATCGTATAAATATATACATATTTTGCAAGCAGACACATCCGAGTGATTATTTTTTATTTTTTTTGTTTCTCTAAAAGTCATACTTAGTGTTTATATGCCAGCACTGCTGGACTGAGTGTGAGGTATTTGCACAGCTGTCTATCCGTAACCTGCCTGTTAACGTCTAATGAAAATCGCTTTCTTTCCCCCCCTCCGGACAGCCACGCAAGCCGAGTCTTGATGGCAGGCGCTTGCCAGAGAAAGACAAATACTTGATGAATTTGATGGGTTTGAATTCAGAATTGTCATTATGCACTTTAAGGGTGTAGCGCTGTTGAAATGGTGACCTGCATTTCAAAGCTTTGTTTGCACCATCACAGTTTTCAACTGGAAATGAAGAGCTTTACTGGGAGAAGATTGCAAAAAATACTTCCGGGACGTGCATGAGACGTTAAGAAGGAGAAAAAAAAAAAAGACTAAACAAGCTTATTTCAGTATCACAAGGCACACAACCAAGCAGGACGTATGCTACGAGCTACAGTCTTCACAGCAGACTTTAATCTGTGACTAGTACCACTCACTCATGACCTTAATTGCCCATTATACTAGCTATTCATGGACTTCAAAATAAAAAAACAAAACAAATAAACAAAAAAAACACCTCTTTGAACTACAGCAGCAGAACCGATCGATTTCAGCGCAACTAACAGTGTGTTGACCCTCCTGAGCAAAATAGATCATTTGCTTTGAAACATTGAGTGGCAGTGGAGAATAAGGACTAATTGAATGGCGGTGGTGATGACAGAGTGAGCTGTTCTAGAATCAGTGCAATGGAAACCCCTGCCTCTGAATCTCAATTCCAGATTAACCCCCTGCCCTCCCCTCCCCTTGTGAAATGAAATGAAAAGCAACTGTAAGGGATAAGTGTGTCTGAGAGTGAACAGAAATTGATGAATAGATACGTGTACATCTTGGTGTTGTAAAAAACAAACAAATAAATGAGTCAAACGCATACTGGGAGACGAAAGGGAGATCACTAGAGTGTAACAGTTGGCAAAGACGGTTAGTTGGCTTCTGAGGAGGAGTCCAATTTGCCTTTCTTGCTAGGAGGAGCACCATCATCCATATCCTGCTGAGGAAACAAATCCACCATCAGTACACATGATTCCACTGTCAAGATCACAAACGGGTCAGAATGAGAAAAAAAAAAGTTTATTAGTATAATACTCCTGATTCAATGTTAAAAAAGAAGAAAAAATAATATTCTGTTTCAGTATAAATCATAGGACCAGTACACCGTGCTTGTGTGCGTTACCTGAGCAGCTTTGGAGGTGTCTGTGAAGTGTTTTTGCTCTCCCTGTGACTTGCCATCCCTTTTAACTGTTGTGGACTCTGATGAGGAATGATTTGGTCCTATGATAAGAGTTTTAATGATTAAAATAGGCATCATTAGTAGATTAAACACTGAAACTCAAAACAAAGCTGCGTTCTTTTAATGCACATCTGGCTATTTGTGCTCATCGCCATCTGAAGCATTGTTCTTATACTGTAATAGTGTAAGAGAGCTGTTTGTTTGGTGGCCAACTTATTATACAAACAATTATTAGCTTTCAAAAGCAGACACTGAAGACACTTTCAGAACACTGTTGCTCTGTTTTCCTAACAGCAAGCAATAAAGGATTTATGTTAAAGCAGCCAACATGACAGCTGTGCAAAATCATTCCGTTTTCATATCTAGTTGATATGAAAAAGAATCAAGATAATCAGCGTGTTGCCACTTGTGCAAGCCAACAAGGGTGTGGTGAAAATCCAGATCAGAACACAGGATCAGTTTTAAGAACCAACCTGTCTTGCTGTCCTGACCAGACGAAGGCTGTTTACTGGGAAACTGCTCGCTTTTGGCTTCGCCACTGTCATTCTGAGCTGTTGCCATGGGTTCAGGGGTGGGGCTAGTGTTGTTACTGGTCTCCTGCTTTAAAGGGGAGGAATCAGCGATGGAGCTCTGGTTACTGTTGTCATCTGTGAAAGAGAAGATAGAAAAAAGAAAATAAGGCGAATATAAGGCCCTTTCTCATATTAGCGCATTCCCCCCCCCCAAATATGTTTTTGGCAGAAAACAAAATGGTGTGATAACACGGCGGCATGAATTAGAGCAGACTGTATGTTTCAAAAACTTATAATGAATGACTGGGTTATGTGATGCTTTACTACCCCAAAGTTTATTATCTTCCAATAACAGCACATCCCAAAGTATTTTACTCCTTGTATTGCACATCAATTTGCCAACAAGTACATTTTTATGGATTAAAGGACCCCACATTATCCACTTAGTTACTTACAGCATAAACACCTTTCATTGTAGCTCTTACAGTGCTTACACTCCTTCCAAAAATATTTAACATTTCACAATTTTTTAAAAATCAAAATATAAAATATTCAAAAATCACAACGGCCAATACCAGGTACTAAAGTTCACTCAGTACCTGTAAGGAACCAGTAAGCTGTGATTATTAGTCAGTTGTGTTTGATTACCGTGCATGTCCATCATTCCGGGAGAAGAACTGTTTTCTGGTGTAGTCACTTCCGAACCATACTTATCATCCTTGCCCTTCTTTTTGTTTTTGCTCTTCTGCCAAAGGAAATAATTTGAATTCAGTGTATGAAGAAATTCAACATTTTCGATGTAAAATACTTCCAAGACAAGGCGCCTCATCAGTTTCTTTTAGTAAAATTGTGTGTAAATACTTGTATAAGGGCTCACTTGTGCTCCCTTTACATATGAAAATAAATACGTCCATTATATATACACACAGAGATGTTTAAAATTTCTTACTAAATCTCATAACCTCTCCTCAAAAGTTTTCCCATTTTTAAAATTTCTTTGTCATGTCTTGAATGATTGGCTACGTTGCCCCCACGATTTCCTGTCGTACTGCTCCGTTTCATCCATGTCCGTAAGCTTTCAGAAAACATGCACAAATTTGGACAAAATGAATGCAGAGCACAGACTCTGAAGGAAGGCTCCGTCCATATCGGTCTATAATGTTGCACATAAATGAGCCTGAAGCCAAACCAAACTAAATGCTGATTTTCTTCATACTTGCATACATATCTTGATCGCCTGTTAAGAGCAAAGGGTGTTTCTGACACGGCTCATTTACATTTCATGACAACCACAAAACTCCATCAAAGTTCAAGTGCACAGACAGCTGTGAGCACGACATTAATGATCAGGGAAAAGACTGAAAGACAGAAGCAGAACTTGTTCCATGCTAATAAAAATATTTAATAATTACCGTTTCTTAACAGTAATAGGCGAGTGCTAAATATTCAGCTGGGGCATTTGCTTACAGCTTATAACTGGCCTCTTTTATACAGCAACATTTATTTTATCATAATTGAAACATATTTGTCTTAATGTATAGGTTTGTGTTGACTTGCTCACTTTTTTTTTCATATTCTTGAGTTAAAGCCAATAATATAAAATGATTGGTTTTACAAAACGTTCTCGATGTCCCTGACCTACTGAACTGGCATGACGATGTTTTTGATAGAGACTCCAAAGCACTTCTATCAGGGCATCTGTCCATTGCTGTAAATGTAATAAAATAAGCCATTTATACATGACACTATATTCTGTCTATAAGAGTGCAGTCATCCATGGAAATAATTTGATCTGAAGTCAAACGTGCTGCTGGCATCAAATTCAAAATGAACTTTTTTTTTAATGACAAAATTTCTCAGTTTCAACATTTGGCATGATGTCTTTGTAGTATTTTCAATGAAATAAATGGTTTCCATGATTTGCAAATAATCACATTCTGTTTTTATTTACATATGACACAGCGTCCCAACTTTTTTGGAAATGGGGTTAGAAACAAACATCGCTGTGGTTTGGTACTGTAATTAGGGAGAGAAAAAATGTCTCTGAGTATAACCTTTCAAAGACGTCATGACAAATAAGGAAAGGCTAATGAAAAACAGTACATATATATCACTGCACAGACATAATAAATAATGTTTATGGAAAAGAATACGTCACAGTATGAGCCACGGAAATATGAAGCTGACAACATTCATGATCAAGCTTCCAACTTACATCATCAGGTTTAGGTTCCATTACAGGGACCCATTTGTAGATTCTCAAAGACGTGTCGCCAACCGTCACCCATTTTTTCTCCCTAAGAAACAGATTGATTTTAAATCAAAAATCACTTTAAACCAGACTAGGAATATTGGGATAAAATTTTACATGAGGTATTGTCTGAGACTCTGAGTGAAGATGATTAGCAACATCCTTACAAAAATGAAGCGGAAATTTAATTATTGCTTCATCAGAAAAACACCCAATATACTGTTTATTCATCATTACAATATGAAATTGTAAAAGACGGCCATATGTTTCAGTCAGAATATGTGATGCATGAACAGATTCTTCATCAATCAATAAAACATGTAGTTGTACTACTGTATTATACTATTATAGTCTACGTACAAAGTAATAGCAGGCTACTGTAGTCTATGTCTACTGTAGTTGTAAATTCGTGCAGTCTCTGGATACTGTAGTTGTAGCCTATGTAAGCTGGGTAGACTGCAGTCATATACTATTAGTACTGTGGTTACAGTATATTGTAGCCTGTGTATCCTGTACTGGTCTATTGTCATATGTATACTGTAGTTCTAGTCATTGTAGTATGTAGTCTACTATAGTCGATGTATACAACATTCATCCTGTACTATGTATACTTTAGTTGTAGTCTAGTCGATTGTAGTCTGTATATACTGTAGTTGTAGTCTACTGTAATCTATGAATACTGCAGTTGTAGTCTATGTACACTGTAGTTGTTGTCTACTGTCTATGAATACTATAGTTTTAGTTGATGGTAGTCTATTTACATTGAACCTGTAGTCTACTGTAGTCTATATATACACTGTATTTGTCCACTGTAGTCTATGTACACTGTAGTTGTAGTCTATTGTCTATGTATACTGGAGTTTTACTCGATGGTAGTCGATGTACACTGTAGTTGTAGTCTACTGTAGTCTATGTATACTGTATTTGTCCACTGTAGTTGTAGTCTATCGTAATTTATGTATGCTGTAGTTGTTTATTATATGTACACTGTAGTTGTAGTCTATTGCCTATGAATACTGTAGTTTTACTCGATGGTAGTCGATGTACACTGTAGTTGTAGTCTACCGTAACTTATGTATGCTGTAGTTGTTTATTATATGTATACTGTAGTTGTAATCTATTGTAGTCTATGTCTACTGTAGTTGTAGTCTATTGTCTATGTATACTGTAGTTTTACTCGATGGTAGTCGATGTACACTGTAGTTGTAGTCTACCGTAATTTATGTATGCTGTAGTTGTTTATTATATATATACTGTAGTTGTAGTCTATTGTAGTTTATGTATGCTGTAGTTGTTTATTGTATGTATACTGTAGTTGTAGTCTATGAACACTGCAGTTGTCCACTGTAGTTTGTGTATACTGTAGTTGTCATTTACTGTAGTCTATTGTAGTATGTATGAATTAAGTTTCTGCATTCTTCTCTGAATATTCTGCTTATTTCTGTGAGGAATTTGCATATTTTTGGTATTTTCTCCTCTTTGGAAATCACTGAGTGTAAGGGAAAAAATATTATTATTACAACAGAAAATGGGCCTGGAATATCAAAACACAACAGGAAATATTTTGTTCCTCTTGAGCAAATCTATCTGAAGGTTGAAACTAGTGAATGGAACGAGTATTCTGTAGAACATCCCGAAATCATAGTCATAATATGTTTTCTTTCATGTGGTGAAAATATACTCTGTGACAGTACTGTCGTTGGGATTTTGTTGTTTTCCAGGTGTATTTATTTTCAATAAAAATAAACCTCAACACACACTGTGTCATTTTATATTTATATGTAAACAATAATAATTCAGCAGGCTTCAAATCTGCACCGATTCAGTCACTGAATAGTTTTGGGACTGTAAAGTTTTAGCTGCAATCCACCGCGTCGGCTCTGCGTGTGTGTGTGTGTGTGCGCGCGCGCGCGTGTGTGTGTGTTTGTTCCAGGCCCCCACCGCCCGTTTCTCCTTTTGCCTCCAGTTGAACTCCGAGCGCTGAATTTAAAAGCCGGACAAAAAAACTATTCTCACTCCAGTGCGCCGTCACCGCGCCGCCGTGTTCAGTCACACAGCCGAAACCAGCGCCGTTTTTTTCCATCTTCCCGGTTTCCGAGCGCCGGCATTACAGGCTCAAAGAGAAAAACGGCTTCATGTGACTGCGACGAAATGGCTTCTTAGGTTCAACCCACGTTTAAATGTTTAAAGGAGGAAGAAAGGCGGCTCCGCGCTCGCGACCAACGCGATCAGAAATCAAGGGGTGTTGAAAAGCGCGCGACTCACCTGAGCGGAGCGAGCACAAATCAAACTCAACTCGATTAAAAAGCCTTTCGTTTTGTTTCATTGTTTCTCGCCGTCTCTCCTCCCCCCTCACACACACACAAGCCTGGCTTTTCTATTCGTGAAACGGATTAACGCTTGCTCTTACCATTTTCGTACTTTTTCAATTGCGGCCATGACCCGCTTGATGTCATCTTTGGCCCTGCTCCGGGTCTCCGCGCGCACCGACCTGCCCGACATTACGGCTCTCGGTAAAAATATCTTTTTCTCCGCTTCGCCGGCTGTTGTAGACACAATGCGAAACGCGCAGAAGCGAGGCGGGGGATTGTGCGCATGCGCGAACCACAGCACTAGCGTGCCCTTCAAGCAGGAGACGCTGGAAATCCGCCTGATGATCGACTAAAGAAAAAAAAAAAAAAACCACGTTTTTTCTACAGATTACCGAAAACCAAACACCACCAAACTATATCATTATTGAAATAAAAAAAGAAAACACATATGTTTACTCAGTGAACGTTTCTGCCTGTTTATCGTGATATTATTTCATATAAACACCTGATTAAAAGTTCAGTCTACTAGAATCAATCATAAACTCAGACACGTGTAGAAACAACAGATTTAATTTAATTGCTTTTCAAATCCAAAACATAGTGAACAATTGAAAAGCCCA
>JAOANJ010000017.1:7687411-7701157 GCA_026413345.1 Ariopsis seemanni
TGGGATAGGCTCCAGCTTGCCTGCGACCCTGTAGAACAGGATAAAGCGGCTAGAGATAATGAGATGAGATGAAGTACTGCACCAGTGACAAGCTGTTGTACCCCTAAAGGTACAATAATGCACTTTGTTTTCTGAGAGTGTACCAGCCATAGGAAAATATAGAATCGACAACAATTGCTCATTAAATGACGCATTTATCCAAAGCGACTTAGAATTGACACAGGATACACCATTTTAAAGTTAAGAGTTTTGCTTTTTGAGGAAACAGCCATCAATGGCATTTTAAATCACAGCCACTTCTGTCCTCAATAAGCTTGTGTTGATTCAAACAGCTCTACTATAGAATTCACTTGTGCTAAAAGAGGGTGTTACCAAAGTTTTAACAGCGTATAAATTTAAACTCAAAAAGCATTTGTTTTCACCTAAAATAGCCACTGAATTAAAGACCACAAAAAATGACCCACCCATTCATCCATCCATCCATCCATCCATCCAGCCATTATCCATTTATCTGTCAGCGTCATGGGGGAAGCTGGAGCCAATCCCAGCTGACTTGGGGTGAGAGTCAGGCAGGCCGCCAATCTATGACAGGGCTAACACAGAGACAAACAGCCATTCATACTCACATTCACACCTATGGGCAATGTAGAGTAGTAGCCAGTTGACCTAATCCACATCTTCAGACTGTGGGAGGAAACCAAAGCACTCAGAGAAAACCCATGCAGGCACGGGGAGACCATGCAAACTACACACAGAAAGGCACCAATTGGCTGCAAAGTTCGAACATGGAATCTTTTTTTTTTCTTTTTCAAAATTTAAAGATTTTCAAATAGTGTTTACAGTCAAAGTCCCTTCCACACCGGGATCTGGTCTTCTTAAGAAGTCTCAGTACTAACCAGCTCTTTGAGGCACATGGGTGCAGCGCAGGTCTCTGTTTCAATAGCCCTTGGCTACTCACCTATATAACTAGGGTTATAGTGGGGGGCTAGTCCTCTGATAACTGCAAGAGTTTGACTTCCCTATTCACATCTGTATTGCAGTGTGCCTTGCCAGACAGTAATAGGTACCATTTTTATGATGGACTTTGGTATGACCCGACCACGAGTAGAACTCACAATCTCCCAGTCAAGAGGTGGACATGCTAACCATTAGGCCAACTTGCAGTCAAGTGTTTACAGTACAATTGTGTAAAATAATTCTAAATATTAAAACTACGATATATTTACAGCCTTTTCCCACTGCAATAGGAATACTGAAAATTGAGTTCGTGGGGCTTGTTTTGATGTTGTTACAAAACCCCTCCCTGATTCATTCTGATGCTTTCTGCATGTGAAACTCATCTCCTACTACTGTGGATAGATATTTGAATCATTCCAAGTCTTGGTTCAGTTAAAAAAATAAAATAAAATCTCACCTGGAATCTGTAGAAATGTACCTGTGATCATAAAGACTGTTCTGTGCTCATCCCAGGACTCTTACTCAGAATATATTTCAACATATTTAGTACTTTCCTCTTCTACACTTGTATACTGTACTGATTTATAATCCCACTATCCAGCATCACCCAAAAGAGGTTCCTTTTTGAGTTTGGTTCCTCTCAAAGTGTCATCTTGGGGAATTTGTCCTCACCACACTCGCTGCTACAGAAATCGACATATGCAAGATGTTTTGTGACTTGGACTGGGTTTTATCTTACAGGTAAGCAGGTCAAATAAATAAACCTAAACATATGGTAGTGCAGCAATAAAACAAGTCTTATTAGTTACTTGGATGGAGAGAGAGATGAATGGAAAGATGTGTGATGTGAGGCTTAAAGTTACTCGCATTTCCTCATACTTGGAGTGAATGAATGTTGCACAGGAAGCTTTGAGTACCAGGAATACAGGAAGTGTGTGTGTGTGTGTGTGTGTGTATGAAAGCGCAAGCAAGGAAACAGAAACATTCTTCTACGTGTTCAGGATATGATGGGATTGGCATGCAGTTCAGAGCCCTCCTCTTTGTTTGGGTCTGTATAAATCATTAATCGCTTGTCCAAACATAATTCCAATTATTGACCTGGTGACTTCTACAAAGGCAGAAGGTTTATGTGGTCTGCTGGCCCACTGCTTGTGTTTACAATCCTCCACCTCTTAGCTACAATGGCATCTCCACCACATACACTTTCATACAACCCAACTCGTACTGTACCGCCCTTCACCCTGTATTCAGATTCATGCATATTAATAACATCCCCAATGAACCTGATCATGATGAGGACAGTAATCATGACGAGAATCATTTACACACTGGTACATTCTAGTGATGTCTCAATAAAAGATGTTAAGGATCACTTTATATATCACTGAGCCCAATAATTGAGCCCAGAAATCACACGTTTCCCAAATCAACATCCCTTTGTTGTTCCTGGAGCAGCAATTTTCCCCAAAACCTATCACAGCCATTCAAGATCATCAGCACACGTCTCCCCTTTCCTCCTAATGCTCCCATTCGTGAAATGCTCCCAATTCACCTATGTTGCCAGATCAGAGATTTTCCAGTTCCAGGATCATTTTGACCTCATTTTTTGCTCTGTAGTCTGCCAGTTGGAAATTGTGCATACAATAGATCAAAGGTTCACAACACAGTCATGGAGAACCAACTGTCTCGCATGTTTTTGTTTTTCCTGCCATAGCACATCCACTGAAATGCAGAAATGGCTGTGAATTTGTTATATCCCTGGATTAGGTATGTCAGAAGCAGGGAAAATACTCCAGTGTGCAGGGGCAGAATTGAGAATCTGTGAATTAGATTAAACTTTGAAGATAAATATGTATTATGTATATAAACACTGTATGGCCAAATGTTTGTGGACACATGACCTTCATAACTAATATGTGTGTGTTGAAGATCTCTTTCCAGGTTTATTCCCCCTTTGCTGTTATAACAAGCCCCACTCTTCTGGGAAGGCTTTCAACTAGATTTTGGGGTGTGGTTGTGGGGATTTGTGTTCATTCAACCACAAGAGTATTAATGAGGTCAGGCCCTAATGTTTGGTGAGGAGGCCTGGGGTGCAATTGACTTTCTAGTTCATTCCAAAGGTGTTCAGAGGTTTGAAAGCAGGGCTCTGTGCAGGACACTCAAGTTCTTGCACTACAACCTTAACACACCTTGTCTTCCATGGAGCTCGCTTTGTGCACAGGAGTATTGTAATCCTGGAACAGGTTTGAGCGTCTTAATTCCAGTGATGGGAAATTGTAATTCTACAGCATACAATGTGTACAACTGTGTGCTTCCAACTTTGTGGCAACAGTTTGAGGAAGAACTGCATGGGTGTATGGGAATGATAGTCAGGTGTCCACATACAGTGTATGTATGGTTAAAATGTTGTGAATGAACAGGTAAAATGTCTAGATCAGGGTTGGGTTATAAAAAATATCCCAAACTTTGAATATCCCAGTTGAGCACCATTAAATCCATGATAGCAAAATGGAAAGAATATGGCACCACAAACCTGACAAGAGAAGGCCACCCACCAAAACTCACAGACCAGTCAAGGAGGGCATTAATCAGAGATGCAACAAAAAACACCAAAGATAACACTGAAGGAGTTGCAAAGATCCACAGTGGAGATGGAAGTATCTGTCCATAGGACAACTTTAAGCCGTAAAGTGAGGCTTTATGGAAGAGTGGCCCGAAAAAAGTCATTGCTTAAGAAAACACGTTTGGAGTTTACCCAACACCATGTGGCAGACTCCCCAAACACATAGAAGAAGATTCTCTGGTCAAATGAAACTAAAATTTTACTTTTTGGGCATCATGAGAAACCCCATGTGTGGTGCAAACCCAACACCCTGAGAACACCATTCCTACAGTGAAGCATGGTGGTGGCAGCATCATGTTGTGGGGATATTTTTCATCTGCAGGGACAGGAAAGCTGGTCAGGACTGAAGGAAAGATGGTGCTAACCCCCAAAAAATCCATTTTAGTTCCAGCTTGTAATGCAACAAAACAGGACAAACACAAAGGGGGATGAATACTTTTGCAAGACACTGTATATGGCACTGGAGACTCCTTCCATAAGCTTTACCCTTGTAATGGTCAGTAAGTTTTCCCAACAGGTTCTCAGGATGGAGGACTTTCTAGTTTCTTGGTAACATAACAAGCTGAATTTTTATATCTTGTTAACGTGAAGACACAGGAAAGAGAGAAGCTTGTGGGGTAAAGAATATTTACAGCTGCTGTAATGTCAATGATAACAAGAAGGAACTTGTCTCGTGCAACTAAAGTTAACTATAAATGGTTAAAGAAACCATGTCATTCATTAATAAATTTTAAAAAATTGTAATCATTGGCAAGTTGCTGTGGCACAAGAGGAATAAAGCACTTCAGGATGCGGTGTTCTAAGTAAATGATCAACCAATCAGATTCAACAATTCAACGGCACTGTGGTATCGGTGTAAATTAAAGCAACAGAAAAAATCCAGGGAGTAACTGTTGTATACTTTAACAATAACTGATAATAAGTTTTTAAAAGAAGTAAAATTACAGCCAGTACAGAAAGCTTCATGACATTTTGAAATCTTTCAAATACTTCAGAAACTGTAACACACACTATTATAAACACACACATGCATGCACATTATAAAATCATTATAAAAAGACACACATCACTATAACAGACATTATAACACACACATTATAACAGACACACATAACATACATCGTTATTACATCATAACACACATCATGATAACATCATATCATACATACATATATACACACACCTCAGGTTGTCTCTGAGCCTGCTGCCCCCACCAAATCGGGTTAACGTCTACCACAATGACCAGAAGATTACTTTCGTCTTCTGCAGATCAGAAACAGATATTTGTGTTTAGACAGAATTCTCAGCTTTAATCAGAGAACTAAAGCCAGCTGGCTCCCTGAGGTCAGACTGGCCATGCATTAATCTGTCCTGTGAAGATAAGATCTGAAAGTTTACACGTTCAACATTTCAGACAAAATAGTAACAAATTCAAACACAAGCAGAATAAACTTTTAAAGCTGTCACATGAGTATCTAGCTACCTGATGCCATTGCTGGGCGCCTTGTTCCATAAAAGAAACGGGCGATTCGTTGTTGTCGTTTGTGACGTCATCATTATGCGCCCAGGACCTTCATCTTTTTTTGACAGCTTATTTTATTTACACTCGTTTTCCGACAAACCCCGCCTCCTGTATCAAGAACGGCTCATACTATTGGCTGTATCACGTTCACGTGTACGATATTTTACGCGAATTGATTCAGGATTAACCAATCAGAGCTCAGGAGGAGGGGGCGGAGTTTGTCTTAATACGGTTGGGAAAGTAAATGACGTGGTTTTCGGACTTTTCAATACCTTAGGAAGATTTTTTAAAAAGTCTGGCTGTGTCGAAGTCACAACCAAAAATATTTCATAAAGTATATTTACGGAAGTATATTTACCGCTTCATGGTGTAGTGGATAGCGGTGTGTAAAGTGCTTTCAGCGCGGTTATTCTCATTCATTGCATCAGCAGCAACGTGCTGGAGAAACCCAGGGCGCAGGATGACGGCTGAATTCTGAGCTCAAGATAAAAGGTTCATTTCAGAGAGAGCTGTTTATTTAATATTTCTGAGCCACACACTCGGGTTTTGGAAACACAAGACGGGAATCTGCAGTATGGATGAAGGAGGTATGTATCAATCCACTGGCATGATGTATCAGAGTCAAGTCTGTTCACACATACAAGGAGTTTGCTTTGGTGATTGATGTTTGAACAGGTAAGATGATGATGATCATAATAATAAAAGACAAAAGTAGTGGACATGTGTCCCTTTTCAAACTTGTATCTTTTAGATTCTTGTTGTTTTTTTTATGTGCATGGGTTCTTTTGAAGTCCAAGCTGTCCCAGAATGTGCAAAAACAGGTTACAGGATGAAGATGAAGAGTCATGACATGAATGTGTGAGAAGAAGAGAATATGTGCAGTGGGTTAAATAAATAACCATGCTGTACAGTGTGTGCAATAAAAGTTCACAGAATGAAGATGCATGGCATGACCATGAAATGTGCAAAGTCGCAGTTTAGAGACGAGGTGCATTAATGTCGCTGATTGAAAGTGTGAGGTTAGAGTCAGTGGGGGTCTCTGACCTTATTGATGAGGCCAGCTGCAGTGGGGAAAAAGCTGGCCTTATGGCACGAGGTTTTGGTTCTAATGTACCGCAACCTCTTACCGGAGGGGAATGACTCTAAAAGTTTGTCTGGGATGAGAGGGGTCGGTCACAATCCTTTCTGCTCTCCTCAGGGTCCTGGACTTGTACAGGTCCTCAAGAGACGGAAGGTTGCAGACAGTTGTCCTTTCAGCAGAGCGATTGAAGTGCTGCAGTCTGCCCTTGTCCCTGGCAGTGGCAGCAGCGTATCAGATGGTGATGGAGGAGGTGAGGATGGACTCAATGATGGTGGTGTAAAAGTGCGCCATCATTGCCTTTGGCCGATCGAACTTCTTTAGCTGCCGCAGGGAGTACATCCTTTGCTGTGCTTTCTTGATGAGAGAGCAGATATTTGTCTCCCACTTAAGGTCCTGAGTGCCCAGGAAGCGGAAATACTCCACAGAGGTTACTGGGGATTCAAGCAGGGTGATGGGGGAGGGTGTGGCAGAGCTCCTCCTGAAATCTACAGTCATCTCTATTGTCTTTAGAGCATTGAGCTCTAAGTGGTTCTGCCTGGACCAGGACACCAGATGGTCAATTTCCCACCTGTAGGCAGACACAGCCTTGGGGGGGGTCGAGATCCGGTACTGATGATTCGGGAGTCAGAGACATGTGTACCCAGCTTCATGTGCTGCTTGCTGTCAGACAGGAAGTTAGTGATCCACCTGCAGGTGGAGTCAAGCATGCTCAGCTGGGAGAGCTTGTCCTGCAGAAGAGCCGGGATGATGGTGTTGAAGGTGGAACTGAAATCCACAAACAGGATCCTAGAATAGGTTCCTGGGGAGTCCTGGTGCCGGAAGATGAAAGGAAGAGCCATGCTGACCGCATCGTCTGCAGATCTGTTGGGTCTGTAGGCAAACTGCATGGGGTCCAGGAGTGGGTCAGTGATTGCGGCAAAGCACAAGGCGCTTGAAGGATTTCATAATCACGGAAGTCAGGGCAATGGGTCTGTAGTAATTTAATCCTGTGATCCTTGGCTTTTTGGGGACGGGGATAATGGTGGAGGCCTTGAGGTAGGCTGGCAGATGGCATGTCATGTATAGCCCGTAATATTAATTTGATTAAAATTCTGAGACTTTCATTACCACTTTATAAATCTAATCTCATTTTCATGCTTTAAGTGCCTTAAGTTCATGTTGTGGAAAAAAAAGTGTCTAAAGCTCAAAAGGTAGCCAAACATTAATCCACCTGAACCCATGACCATGTGGTGCTGAGCGTCTTGTTAAACCCTCCTGTGGTGCTGTTTGTCTTCAGAGTTGGTCGAATATTTCAGGAAGCAGATGAGCCAAGATCCAGATGTGGCCTCTGCAGTCGCAGCTATTCGCTCTCTCCTGGAGTTCTTGAAAAGGGATCAGAGTAAGACCACCATTCAACACCCTCTTCTTCATATACAATTCTTTGTGGTTAATCTAAAAAAAATGGTCTTTCAAGCAATTGACCGTTTAAGTATTCACCTCCTTTTTTTTCCCATTGACGCTATTGTATTTTCAAGCTCTCAGTCTCAAGCGCATGTGAGTTCATTAACATTCTGCACTTGAAGCTGGTCACATTTAAGTCGACTTAATAAAACTGTTAACTGCCGACGCAGACCAAGCAAAGCATTCCAGCAGACTGAACTGAATACTTAAAGAAATACTGTAGCATGGCGGATGAAAAACCTGTCTGTAGTTCAGTGACTCTAGGAATATAAACACGAACCAGCACAATTTTCGTAGCAGTTACTTGTTTGCATCTTATCTGATCATATGCATTTATGTTAATTATTTAGCTGAAGACAGCTCATTGAACTAGAGACTAGCTAAACAGAGAGAGGACAGAGCTTTCACAGATATTTTTCATCTTATGTACCCTCTCTGGTTTGATTAGTACAGAAATACCATGTACTATTTCTATATTTCTTGTAATCTCCGTTTATCACGTTGTTTTGAGAAATCAAACTGACCAGTGTTCACATTGAGATTTCTGAGTCACCTTCTCAAGTGATGGACACTAATTAGGAAATAATAGATTGCAGAAAATATAGTCAAACACCACACAGTCACTCAAGCTCAGGATCACACCCACGACTTTGAGGTTGTGAAGCTTTAACACTACCACTGTACAATTAAAGTAAAAATGGATGTGACGTGAGGGGGAAATAACTTGTAATCACAAGAAAATCTTTTCGCTATCTCAAGATCAGAAGAAAAAAAAAAGAAATAATGCATGGCCTTTGTGGACTTCCGTATATTAGTGAACTGATGACATGGGGAGCAGATTGGACGGAGAAGATTGTGTTTATTTCTTATTCTCTTGCCTCAATTTCAAAACGCACGTCTCATCTCGTTGAGTCCGTGGTGCTGGTCAAAAGTTGTGGTGGTCATGACACACCACTAGAAAACAAAATATAACCACTTGAAATTGTCTTATTTACAGCTATAAACTAATCCCTAATGATTAAGACTTGGAATAGAAAGGTAGATAGATGTATTTTATTTAACTAGACCTCATGTCTGATATAACCCATCTTTATAATACCTATAAGATGATAACTGGTGTCCACTAGCTATCTTTTTGTTTGTCACATTAATTGACTTTCAACTGATGTTTGGCCTTCTGTAGGTGAGACCATCGTGGGTTTGAGAGAGAACTTGACCAAAGCCATTGGCAGGCTGGAGGAAGCTGATTCCTCTGTGGCTGTATCCTCAGGAGGAGAACTCTTCCTTCGATTCATCAGCCTCACATCGCTGGAGCATTCTGTGAGTCTGATGTGTGGATAACACACAAGTTCTGCTCTAAGATACACAGTTCTCTTGCAGTCATCACAAAATCCACCACTACTTTGCTTTGCCCTTGAGTTGTGTGTTGATTTATCATTTACGCACTATACTGTGAAAGTCTATGTGTTATACTGCTGCTGTTGGAATTGAAGTCACTCAAATCTCTCAAAATAATACATTTGCAAATATAATTAGTCGCTGCTGAATTCTGATTGGTTGATTTACTTTTCTATAACAGCAGCTCTGACAGTAGTTCCAGGAGTAAGGCACTCATGTTAATACTTTTTTTTTTTTTTTTCTTTAAAGCTATACGGCCTTTCGATTTCATAAAATCAGTGAAATTTAGTTCCGTCTGAAATTTGGTCATTGCAGAAATAAACGTGTATCACAATATCTAAAAAAAAAAACAAAACAGGCCATTCTGTGGCTGGGAAGTTATTTAATCTGAGGAGCTTCCCTAGCAAATAATGTGCATGAAATTGCTCGCTTCGCACAGTCAAGCGGACAGAGGAAGTCTGGTGTGTGCATGCGCAGGTTTACCTGCTTCTTCTTCTTTTGGGTTTTACGGCAGCTGTCATCCAGTGTTGCATTCCTACCATCTACAGGTTTACCTTGACTGTGCCCTGGCAGTTATCGCATTCTGTCACTAAACGAAAAGCTGATCCCACCAAGGTGCTCGCTGACCGTCGATATTTATTAGTTTGGTCCTGCATTTCCTTCCCTTCGCATCGTAATGTCTTTTCGCTTTCTGTGACTGTCGTCGGTCTTTCACATTTCATTCACGTCCTCCGTTTTTCTCTCCTGTTTGTTTCAAATTTGTATCCCACAATGTCTTGCGCAAACGGGGAAAGCCCACCACGTGATACATGACGTAGTATCTTGAATTGGGTCATGATGAAGCAGGAAAAAATAGCGGAGAATTTAGGGCCAAGTGGCCCTAAATTCATTTAATTGTTCTATTTAAAAAAAAAAAAAACTAATAAAATTGGAAGTCTGTGATTCAAATTCAGTAGCTTTCGGTCCACAAAACAAAAATAATTGGGTGTCAGGGAAAATTCTTTTTATGACTTAAACTTGAAAAATCTGAAAGGCAGTCTAGCTTTAAATGGTTGTATAGTTTATTCTATTATATCATGTTGTCTATAGTCTGTTGTCTAACTCTTTGCATTGTTGTCTGCTGTTAAACGTAGCACAGTGTCCTGAAGAAATTATATCTCGTACCCACTCCATATGTCTCCGACGGAAAGAATGACAATAAAGTTGACTTTGACTTTGAGATACCCTGGCCAAGTGTGTGTGTGAGGTATGCTGACAGTAGGGTTTTTTTTTTTGCTTCATTTAGCAAAATGATAATTAAGAACCAGGTATTCAGTGTCATAAAAAAAAAAAAGCAACTGACATATCATGGTAAGGAATGACCACTCTTTCAAGCAATGAGTCATCTAAATGTGTTTTACTGCACCATGCTACTTGAAGTCCATATAAAAAGCACAGCTGTACAGGCATTGTGTGGTTGATGGCTTACTCAAAATTATGAACATGGAAACTTGTTAATCTAAATATTGTCACAGTATTTTAACAAATATCAGATACCATCTTAATCATCCCTGAAAGTAAGCAATATCCCCATTTCATGCCCACATAGATAAATTCCAATAACTGGGATCAGATGGAGCAAATGGCTCTAAGACTGTTTCATTAAGTGTCTTCATCACTGACAGGGGCCATTATTTGTGGTGTTCTGGTGTTGCTGCTTCAAAAGTTGTTTGTGCAACATTTGAGGTTAACTGTGATGCATTTTCTTGTCCTGCAGTTCCTTTTTCAGGAGTAACTTGCTCTTCCTGCTCTGGAAGCCCTTGCTCTAGAGTTCCTTTCTCTAGAGTTTTCTGCTCTAGACTTTCCTGCTCTGAAGTTTCTTGCTCTTAAGTTATTTTCGCTAGAGTCTTCTGCTCTGGAGTTTCCTGCTCTAGACTTTCCTGCTCTGTAGTTACTTTCTCTTGGGCTTTCTGCTCTGGAGTTTCGTGCTCTGGAGTTTCTTGCTCTTGAGTTTGCTGCTCTAGAGGTGCATGCTCTGGAGTTTCCTGCTCTAGACTTTCCTGCTCTGAAGTTTCTTGCTCTGGAGTTACTTTCTCTAGGGCTTTTTGCTCTGGAGTTTCCTGCTCTGAAGTTTCTTGTTCTGGAGTTTCTTTCTCCAGAGTTTCCTGCTCTGGAGTTTCTTTCTCTAGCGCTTTCTGCTCTGAAGTTTCTTTCTCTAGAGCTTTCTGCTCTGGAGTTTCCTGCTCTAGACTTTCCTGCTCTGAAGTTACTTTCTCTTGGGCTTTCTGCTCTGGAGTTTCTTGCTCTGGAGTTTCTTTCTCTAGAGTTTTCTGCTCTGGAGTTGCTAACACTGGAGTTTTGTTCTCTGCAATTTCTTGCTTTAGAGTTTCCTGTGCTAGAGTTTCTTGCTCTGTTTCCTTCTCTGTATTGTCTTTCTCTGGAGTTCCATGCTCTGAAGTTTCTTGTTCTAGAGTTTCCTCATCTGGATTTTTTGCCTCTGGAGTTTCCTGCTCTGGTGTTTCTTGCTTCAGAGTTTCTTTCTCTGAATTGTCTTTATCTGGAGTTTCCTTCAATGTTGTTTCTTGTCCTGTAGGTACTTGCTCTAGAGCTACTTGCTTGGAAGGTTCTTGTTCAGTAGTTGATTGTTCTGCTGCTTCCTGGTCTGCATTCCCCTGTTCCTGTGTTTGTTCTGGATTTGTTTGGCCTGTTGCTGTGGCTGTGAACATGCCCTTGTACTTTTGTCTCTCCTCCTCTCTCTTCTCCTCCATGCGCATGTTGAGAACAGTTAGCTCTTTCTTCACTGACTTCTTCATACTTGGGTTTAGATCCAGCACCCTCTGAAAGTCAGCCTTGGCCTCAGCCTCATTCCATACCTCGATGTGCGCTTTCCCCCGCATATAGAAAGCTTTCATCACCCCTATGTAAGACAAACCAGGGTATAATAGTACTTAACATATAAATCTCAAAATTGCTTGCTTTGGTTATTATTTGCACTATTATTCTATATGATTACACAGCAACTCCATTGTTTACACTGACCTAGAATACGTTCAAGCCAAATCATGAAATCTATATTCTACACTCACCAGGATGCTGGTTGATGATGTCACTAGTGTGCTCAATGACCTCATAATACTCCTGCATGCGCAACAAACACTGGCAGTAGTTGAGTGTGAGAGTGTTGGCCATCTTCTCAAGCTTTAGCCAGGGAGCCTCCCAAGCCTTCTCCTAAAACAACACACACACACACACACGATGCTGTAATCCTGATATAATGCCTGGGACAAATTCCCCAGTTAGCTTGCCATGATAGATGTAGCTACTGTGCTCTGGTAAATGTGCCTTCATGATAAAGGAACATCACTAACTTCAAACAACATAAGCACACACAGGATGAATTTCAAGATTACATTACATGGGTTTGGCCAGAAAGTAACTCAGATTTTTAGGTATATATCAGACATATCAGACATTTACATATCAATTATCCTTTCACTTCTATCCACTAACTAGTCATCAACCCTCCATATACACTTCTTGTTTCTCTCACTTTTGACTGAACATTCTTGATGCAAAGGATTGCCTCCTTGTACTTGTTTGTGGCCTCTTCAAAGCGACCCTGTTTGTACAGTTTGTTCCCTTGGCCATGGAGCACAGGAACAACCTTCAGTCTCTCCTCATCACTCATCGCCCATGACTCCCTCTGATACTCACTTGGCTGCTGAACCTGAACAACACAACCCACAAAAACATATTAAATAATAATATATGTAGCATAGTAATGATATAGTGTCTATAGTGCATAGTCTATAGAACCATAAAAACGTATCGTCTTGAGAACCTTAAACTGAAAATAAATCCAGAGCTCAACCTAGTGGCCATTCTTGAGAAGTAGTTTTGTGCATGTGCTCCACTCAAGTTCCTCTTGTGTTTCCCAGATTTGTCATAAGTTGCAAAATGGAAATCTGTTACACAACTGATTTACTAAATATCCTGACTAAAACAATATGTGCTTGCTTAATATCTAGTATCTTGTTGGACATGAAAGTATTTCTTTACGGATGTGCGCGAGTCAGTAAGTAAAAGAGATGACAATGACCTTTAGTAGTTCTAGCACAAAGATGAGAGGCTGAGGTTCTTTCTGGAGCTCATCCAGGTCATCGTAACCCAGGGTGTGGAACGCAAACATGTTCGCCATGCCACAGGTGTGGATGTGCCAGTCCACTGGATCTTTTCCTTCTGCAATGCGCCGAAGACTTTTTGCCACCATGGGGTACAGGCCAGTGTGCTGTCCAGCAACAGATAAAAACAATAAATACATGCACAAACATGGCACCTGTCTTGTAAAAAGCAGATTGAGATATTTGTATACTGCCAATTGCTAGTATATAATAAAGCTGAAAGTAAATAAAGGTGTTATTTGAAAGCTATCTTGTATTAGGTAGAGCTTTCCCTTAAAGGTGGCATATTTTACCCCTTTTCCATGTGTTGACACAGTTCCCTGAGGTCTTAATTAAATGTCTGTTACGTGTTTTGGTCGCAATACCACAAGAATAAAACCCCACAGCTCCCTTGTCACTCTGTCTACACAGCCCTGTTCAAAATGGCCGATTTGAGTCTCTGTTCCTTCAAAGGAGAACTGAAGGCAAATTTTTTATTATCAAAATTCTATTTATCTCATTTTATTAAATACAGGAATGCATTTTTGATCGCTATTTTGTCACTGCTATAGCAAGTTATGAGTGT
>JAOANJ010000017.1:7911104-7923558 GCA_026413345.1 Ariopsis seemanni
GAGAGGCCGAGGGCTATGGAAACGGAGATCGGCGCCGCCCTATGCGCCACTTGGTGTGGGAAGGGTCTTTGGCTTTTTTTTTTTGGTGCAGCAGGTAGCCTTGCTGCCTCACAGCTCCAGGACTCCTTTTTTGATCCTCAGTTCGGGTTACTGTATGTGTCAAGTTTCACATTCTCGTGTTTGCGTTTCCTCCTACCTCCCAAGAACATGCCACTAGGTGTGTGTGCATATGTGTGCACGTGCATGGACTGGTGTCCCATTCTGTGTGTATTCCTACTTTGTGGCCATTGTTCCCAGGGCAGGTTTTGGTGACTGAATATGAAAGAATTAAATAAATTAAAAACATATGTTTGTATAAAACACCCATTCATAACATCATTCATTTTTCCACTACACAAAGTACCAGAACATTTGGGAACATAGTTTATTATTATTATTATTATTATTATTACATATTTCTAATCCATTTATTGTTACTGATAGGTTATGAGGCATGTCCGCCATACAAAAAACAGTAACATTATATAAACAATAACACAGTATGTTTGTTTCATATTCACTTGTGCGATGTCCTTTTTCAGGCCTAAACCATGCTGCTTTAACTGCGGTGCCGACAACCACCAACTACGAGACTGTCCAAAGGTAATCCTGTTGAACATGCCGGCTGCCGTAATGAATGGATTGAGTAGATGGGTGTTTATGAATTCGTGAAAATCCTGCCTTTTTTCCAGCCCAAAGACATGGCACGAATCAACGCGAAGCGAAAAGAGTTTGCGCAAGTCAACCAGGGAAACATTCAGAGTAACCAGCGTTACCATGCAGAGGAGGTGGAGGAGCGCTTCTCTAAGTTCAAGCCGGGAGTAGTGAGGTCACTAATGAACTCCTACTTCACACACACTTTTATAGAGGCTGTTTAAAAGGTTTTATTAGTCTGCGTTTGTGCTTTAAAGTAGGAAAATGAAGAACCACAACCAAATGATTTGGTTAATTCTCACATTTCCAAAGTTATTTATCTGATTATCTATAGAAATGACAATGGTAGTGCTGTGCCAATTATTTTTTCTAAATCTCTCATCAAAGTACCTTCCAAATTTTAATATTATAATGCCCAGTCGTACAAAATACAGCTATATGTATGTATATATTACGTTTTATGTATATTTTCATGTTTTCTTTTTGCAGTAAGGAGCTCTTGGATGCTCTCGGCATTGTTGCTAACACACTTCCTCCATTTATTTATCGCATGAGAGAGCTGGGCTACCCGCCTGGCTGGTTAAAGGAAGCGGAGACGGAAAACTCGGGCTTGATGCTGTATGATGGTAAAAGTAAGTCTTTCCCCAAAAACCTGTTTTATTTGCTGAGAATTTGTGTGCAAAATGGCCCAGGATTGATATAGTAAAACCTTGTGCAAAATTTCTCTTCCAAGCATCAGAAGAGGAAGACTCAAACAGCCTGAAACAAAACGTATCCTATGATGTCTCAAAGCTAGTGGATTTCCCTGGTTTTAATGTGTCTGCACCCTCCAGTGTTAGAGATGTAAGTGTACGGTGGTGTTGGATTGCTTTTGTATCGTTTGTGTATCTGTTTTCTACAATTTAGTATATTAATAGGGGCTCTTGCTATGACTGACCTCTCAGATCTGTCTCTCACTGGGGCAGTAAGCTCCTGGTGACCCTGAAGCTCATCAAATTACACAAGCCCCTTCACCATGGCAAGGTCTCGGGCCATGAAGGATTACTGCACAGAATGAAATCATGAAATAAGCTGATCAGAAGTTGGCTGATGGAAAGGTTTTATTTTGTATTTTCCAGGATTACCGGTCATTTGGTTCCATCCCAATGCAGGCTCATCACTGGAAGCCGACATTTGCTGCAGAGTTGTCAAATATGTATCCAGCGGTAAACGCGTTTCATTTCTGTTTCTGGATAATTTTATATCGGTGTGTATGTAAATCTTGACCATCTGTTTGTCAACAGCCTGATTCCAAATGTCTGAAAAGGTCCCACGAGTCTGAATTAACACCACAGCAGACCAAGAAACGGCGGTCGAATTCAGACGTCTGTGGAAGCTCAGATATGGACACAGACTCGGGTATGGCAGGGGTGTCTTAAATATGTTCTTTGAGGTCAACAACATAACTTTACCGATCAACTACCATTGGGGTAAGGAGAAAACTGTAAATGGTGGTGCGCGCACGTGTGTGTCTGTGTGTGTCAACAGATCATGGCACTCCCAGCCGAGACGATTTCCAGTTTCAGCCTCCACTTCCTCCTGACTCTCCACTCGTTAGCACACCTCCGCCCTTACCCCTGGGTACACCTCCGATCACGCCCACCCCACCACCTCTCCCTAAAGGAACGCCTCCTCCAACACCGCCCACAAACACAGGTTCTCCAGTTCTATCAGGTAGAAGCGGAGCGGGGTGTGAGGAGTCAGAGGATGGGCTGACGTTAGAGGAGCTGGAGGAGCAGCAGCGGCTACTGTGGGCGGCGCTTGAAAGCGCTGATAACGGCAACAGTGATTCTGAGACTGGAGCCGTGGGCACACCTGACGTGGGCTCGCCCCGCGTGTCTCTATTAGCAGAGCCTGATGCTGAGTTAGCGTGTGGAGTGGAAGAATCTGGGTCAAAGGCATTGGAGCTCTCTGACCAGGACCATGAACTTTCAAGCATACCTGCTTCACCCGTTGAAGTACCAGTAAGCAGTGCTGAGGAAGACAAAAGCAGCAGTGGTCAGGTCAACGACACTTTTAATGAAGACACGGGCGCAGAGTCTTTTGATGAGCTAATTGTTCTGGATGAGGTTATTCAGGGTAACGATTCTGACCCCGAAAAGAACAGAATAAGTGAAGTTCCTGAAGAAAACAGCACACTTGTGTCAGATTCACAAGCAGTGGAAGATAATGAACCTGTTGTGAAGAAAATAACAGGCGTTCCACACCGAAGCAAGTTCGCGGAAGGTATTATTCCTTTTGAAGACACGCCGGAGTTCACGGAAGTCGCTGAGGCAACAGGAGTTTACCTAAAAATTCGAGACTTGCTCAAAGAATCCCCTCGAAATCAAGCAAAAAACAAGAAGCTAACTTCTTGAGTTCTAGATTGTCTATATGTATGAATAGGGAATACCTTCTGTGAACGGAACGCCGCCTTTTTTTTTTTTCCTTTTCTTTCTTTCTTTGTTCCGGCATGATCCGATGGGGTAATGTTGAACTACATCTATCGAGTTTGATGTCAAAGTCTTTCCCATCCTTGTTTTGCAATTTTTATACAAAATACCAATTCTTTTTCCCCCACTTCACTGAAGTTGACCTCAGTAACAAAGGTCAAATAATTTGCTCATGCTTTTATAATTCCACTGAAGACAACGTTTGTAAGCAATGGTTTAGACTTATGTTTTATGTATGTACAGTTTTATAAACAATTTCTCCGTTTTTGTCCTCTTAGACCCAAGTTTCTAATATTTCTGGTGATAATTTACTTACAAAGCTTTAAAGTCATCCAGTTTTTTTTTCCCCTGCCACAGAGTTTCTTTAAAACTGGCCATTGCTGGTATATGTTTGCCATTTATTTTTAACACTAAATTATTTTTAAGGCTACATTTTTTTTTTTTTATGGGATCTATCCTAAACTAGTTTTATTCATAAATGTTTTATGGCCAAGGTCCATCTGTTTAAGGGATCATAAAAATCAAACACACACTCTTCTGACTTACAATTAGCAACTTGGGTAGCTGTCTCTACTTCCGTAAATTAAAGGACCCCACACAAAACAGCTCATTTTTTAGGTTCACATTAGTTATTACACGGCTCATTTGAATACTCAATGCTGATCCGTCAGTTACAGCATCCTGTGGTCTGTTAGTTATTTGTAACAGATCACTGTTCTGTATAACAGACCGCTGCTATGGACTACGTCATTAGCAGAAGCAATAAAATTTTTTAAATCAATAAAGTCATTTTTAAATCAGTATTTTGTGTCAAAATATTGTTTTTTTTTTTAGAAAGTAGCCGTGTAATAAGTGGAATAATGTAGAGCAACCCAGCCATTTTTGCAAACTAAACCCCTTCAGGGTGATTGAAGACATCTCTGCATTGCGTAGGTCCCGCATCACCCCGGCAGAGCTTTGTTTGCTCTAATGACTGGGTTGCTGTATGTTATCCCTTACTTAAGATAGAAGACCGCAGTAAACCAGCCTGATGGTGCAGTGGGTAGTGTTGTTGCCTCACAGTTCTATGGTCCCTGGTTTGATATACCATCTCTGTGGAGCTTCACATATTCGTACTGTGTCAACATGGGGTTTTCCAGTTTCCTCCCAAATATCATCTGGTCAATGAATGGGCTACTTTAAATTACTCTTGTATCTGAATGTGTGTACGTCTGTCTCTGTATGTATGTATGTCTGTGTGCGCACATGCAATGGACTGATATACCACCAAGGGTGTATTCCTGCCGTATTCTTGCCATACTCCCAATCTCGAAGATGAATGAATAAAAATACAGTAGCTTTAATGAAAGAGTAGCTTCTTTCACCTAGGCATGGAATTGTATCTAAATGTTAATAGTATGGTCAATGAAAAATCCAAAGTCATCAATTTTTGCAGATAAAGCTTTTAACAGCTTCCCATTTTTAAAGCCATACATCAGCACACTCCTGCTTATGACAAAGCAAAGTCTGTGGCAGCCTATACTTCATGATTATCAGTTCCTGCAGCTATACATATTTAGTCATGACCTAGCAGTGGGATACATTGTGCTTGCTGGTTAAACCTCTTATTTTTAGAGTCTGATCCAGAATGTTAATTCTGTCCCTTCTGTTTTCATGTAATTGATGGTAAGCACAAAAGCCTAAAACGGATTCCTTCACATTGTTATAATTGGTTATGATGGTTTAAAATGAAATAAATTGATAGATTAGGGTTTTACTAATATATTCATTCATTAACTGTTTCTTCTTATGAGCAAGAGAAGCAGGGTTTAAAAATAAAGAAAATGGACTGCCATTTTAGTTTTTTGTTGATGCATTTAAATAAATACTTTCTGCTATTGAAGTTGCTATAGACAGCAGGTGTAATATTTTTCCATCTAATTTGGAAAGGACAAGTCTCAAAGTTTTGTTCAGGTATTCTTGGTGTGGTGTGACTTGAATATTTAAGGTTACTCATGATGGATGGATGGATAAAGATGAGACATTGGACTGACTGTCAAAACGCACCACCTGCTGAGGTTGTGCCATCAGTAAGGATCACCGACATGGTAAGAGGTGACGGTGGAAATGAAAAAGTCCCTGAAATGACATCCGTGAGAATCTTTGACAGGAACCAGACTCAAAAGGGAACCCTTCCAATTTTGGGTGAGGGTGGAGAGTGGGATTATAAATCAATACAGAACATGGGTAGAAGAGGTAAATAAATATTTACATTTACATCATTTGCCTTACCCAGAGCAACTTGCAGAACTGTTTGGAAGTCTCCATCAATAAATACATCCTCGTACTGCTTCATGAGGTCAGGGATCAAAAGTACAAAAACCCTGTTGGGGAGGTAAGTATGATATGAACAGCACATGAGGCCTGGGTTTAAAAAAAATAATAATACTAACAAAGTGCTAATTTAATACTTCATAAAGAGGTAAGTCTTCAAGTTGTCCTTTGAAGACAGACAGTGACAGCTGTTCAAGCGTCGATCGGAAGTTCATTTTACCACCTTGGTGCCAGAACAGAGAAAAGCCTTGCTGCATGCCTTCCTTGTATCATGCCTTCCTTGTACCACCTGAGCAGTGCTGGAGGACCAGAGGGAGAGTTGTGCAGTGTGGTACATGATAAGAACATTAAGTTAGGTAGATACAGGCCCATTTTTGGCTTCACAGGTAAGCATTGTTTTAAATTTGTTGCACGAGGTAAAAGGTCAAGTAAAGCTGAATAACATTTACCTTTTCTCCCCAATTTGATCATTGCCAATTCATGCACCCAAGCCAGCTCTCTGCTGTCATATGGTAGCTTCCTATGAGACATATGAAGCCTGTTAAAGGCATTTTCTGTGTCACAGTGTAACACAGTGGGAGGAAAATGCTGTCTACCCTATTCTGCATACATGAGCCTATGCACAGATGCCTATGGTTGGCTATTTACACTATGATTGACAGGAAAGAGAGCATATGCCATTCCTCCCTTGGCCAGTTTTGCTCCATTGACTCCTGGGTTGGCTGTGGCAGATTGATTGGTTGGTTTTGATCTGTCTGTACTGAAGGAGGTTAAATTGACAAGGTAGGATCTAGGCATGTAGACACCTGCCACCTAGGAGATTCTGCCTCATGGATATATCCAGGAGCAGCAGTCACTGATGCAGACACAGCTGTTCAGAGATGTTTCTCAATTTATTGTAGGACAAACATGAGTATGTATCCACATTCAAGAAGGTGTTGTAGCTATATAATTGGAAGATGTGATTGATGAAGCTCAGTTATCTATGTATAACAGGGTAGCATCAATGGGTAATGAAGTGAAGCATTACATCACTGGTCAGGATAACCTGATGGAAACAGAGAGCAGATGTGTGAGTGAAGATAAGTTTCAAGGATTTAACTATAATTGGCCAAAACAAGTAGCAATCAAATCAGCCTGTACCTGTTGCAAGCATGCCAAACAGATATATCTATCAATACCCTCTTAGATCCTGAAAGGACCTGATGCATGCTTGATCACACTGGATTTTCTTTGTCTTTAAGTTTGAGGTCATGCAATGATATGGCTATATAAGTGCCATTCGCAAGTTGTGCCAGCACACAGGTCATAAGTTATTGTTATGAGAATGCTACTACAAAGATAACTATCTACCTTTTATGTGAAAAGGTAAGATGAGAAGAGGTCCCCTAAGGACTTCTTGATTGCTGAATTGCTCATGTCAAAGTGTGAAAGGTGAACAGGGAGGGACAATTGAGGACACTTTTTCAGACCATTTGTGTGTATGCACTGTGGCTAGGAGTCAGCGAGGACTGCTGCTCTCATTCAGGCTCTGCACTAATACTTGATCACCTGGAAAAAACTGAGTAGGCTTTTCTGTGGGCAGAGGGAGAGACACAGAGACATCACCATGTACACTATTTAATTTCTCAATTAAAGCTTAAGTTTAATTGCCAACAATCATGTCCAGATCACCTGTAAATGAAACACTAGAGTTAGCTTTGGTCCAAAGGGTTGGGAATGGTCAGCCCATTATTACCTCAAAAGGAGACAATTTTGGTCTCAATTTGAGAGTCATTCTAATTTCACAAAGGATGGATGGTAAGGTCAACCCAGTTTTTACCAATTTCCATCATTACCTTTGTCAATTGATCCTTGATTGTTCCGTTCATTCTTTCCACTATCCCTGAGTTCTGTGGGTGATAATTCCAGTCAATACTCAAATACCTACATAGTTACTGTGTTACCTTTGAGACAAGTGGTATGCCATTGTCACTGTCAATCAAAAGAGGAATGGCATATCTAGGAATGATTTCTTTTGCTAAGGTCTTAACCAAGGTACTAGTGTTTTCCCTCACACATGAAAAAGCTTCAATCCATTTAGAAAGCATGTCAGCAATCACAAGCAAATATTTCCAATTTCTCACAGGTGGCATATGAGTGAAATCAATTTGCAAACATTGAAAAGGGCCACTAGGTGGGGGCAGAGCATCATTCTTGGCTGTTTTACCTTAAACATTTGCCCTGGCACAAATCAGACAAGAGTCCAACATCAATCTTATAGTTTTGTGGATGTCAACAATGCAAAATTTATCTATGTTCTGTTTAGTTACTCCTCTGTGTGGCATGTGAAATCCCATGAAAATGTCACACAAGAAAAGGGAGTACAGACCTCGGTAGATCAATATGTCCATCAGAGGTTCTGATGATGCTGTCAGGTCCAGGAGAGCATGAGTGGGAACATCAGAACATTAGGTCAGCCTCAATAGCCTGTGTCTGTAAAAAAAAGCTATGTCTAGGCAGTCATGAGGGAAAAAAAAGAGAGAAAACATTGAATAAATGGGTGATTCAGAAACATATGGGCAAGGTTTACCCTCTTTGGCTGCCCACTTATTGACTTGGTCTGCTAAGTGTTTCCTGCTGGCCTCAGTCAAGTCACCAGAGTCATGACCTTTGGTTTTGACAATGGACAATTATTTTGGCAGGGAGCATGCTTCCAAAATATCTGCAACAAGAGAGGCATGTGATATAGGTTTACCATCAATGGCCTTAAAGCCACTTGAGTGCCAAATTTTCCCAAAAACACGAGCTACCCCAAAGGCATAATGTGATTCTGTATAAATAGTCACGGTCTGACCTGCAAACAGGGTACAAGCATGTGAAAGAGTGACAAGTTCAGCCACTTGTGCAGACCTGTAAGGTAAAGAATATGCTTCATGAAGAAAATTAGGTGGAAAGCAAACAGAATACCCACACAGAAAAAATGAACCATGAGGTTTTGAACAAAAGTTATCAGCAAACATGTGCACGTCATGCTCAAAGGGAATCTGAGACATTTCGGACCTCAGTGACAAGGTGGAAGTAATTTCATCTCGACACTCATGTTCCAATCATGCTGGAGCTGGGCTGGATCTGCAGGATGACAACAGGCGGTGGAACAAAATATCTGGGGTGTTAGCTGATGTGACAGGCTTGATAGACAAGTTCTGAATAGCACACAGAATAGACTCATCACTAGAACACCACTTCGTGGTCATATGTTGGGTCTGAATGTTGTTTAAAATTGAAGTGTGCATGTGACAAATAAAGGTTTCTTTTTTTCTTCTTCATACCTGATTTGATGCATGTAAAATCAAAGGGTGAGATAATACCAGTTTTTCAGCATCAGTCACTATGAGAGCGAAGGCTGTAACAGCATGCAAACACACGGACATACCCTGGACCACAAGGTCCAGCATCTTTGATAGATAAGCTACAGGATTATAACCTCCACTATGCTCTGGGGCCAGAACCCCCACCACGGCCTCCAAGACATACAGGTGGAATGGCAGATTGTAGTCAGGCAGACCCAGTACTGGAGCTGACTTGAGAGACTGTTTCAGATAACAGAATCAGTGCATCATTTCAGAAGACCATACAATGTCATTGGACAGCTCTGTGACAGGACTTTCTCAAGATCTTGTCATAATAAGAACAGTCTGGAATGTACTGATGACAGTAGTTAATGAGTCTGAGAAAAGACAACATAGCAGTCTTATTTGAGGGAGGAGCCACCTTGAGTATCACAGAGAGTCAATCAGATGAGAGATGACTCTCACCTTGAAGGATGTCAAAACAGAGGTATCACACCAAGGGCTGACAAAACTGCAGATTGGACCATGAGGCTTTAAATCCACACCTAGTCAGGTGCCCAAGAAGAACTAGAAAGCCTTTTTCACAATTGGACTCATCTTCAGCTGAGAGTAGAATGTCGTCCACATATTGAAGGTGCAGCCATCAGGCAGAGTCAGAGAGGTAAATGAGCCTCGAACAACAACAGAGAAGACCATGGTGGAGTCAATGAACCCTTGAGATAGGCAGGTCCATGTGTATTGTTGCTGCTTAAAAGTAAATATGGGTTGTGTCTCAACACTCACTGGAACACTGAAAAATGCATTGCAAAGATCAATGACAGTAAAGTGGGTATGTTGACTAGGAATAGATAATAAACTGGAAACTACATCCAGTATAGGAGGGCTGACAGAAATAACCAATTGAATAATGCGTCTCAAGTCCTATCTCCAGGCCCTGTTTGATTTCTTTGCAGAGTTAACTGGAGTATTATATGGAGAAGAACAAGGGACCAAATCACCTTGTGATAACAGTGACGAAATCACAGGTTCAGTGCCTTTCTCGTTTTCAGAGGACAGTAGATATTGTTTACAATATACAGGAACATATGTTTTCAGACTGGCAGTGTATGGGGGTACCTGTACATGTCCAACCTCATTGGGGTGCGATGCTCAGAGAGTTTGAGGGACCCAATTCAAAATCTGAGGAACAGGGACTTCAGCATATGTGTCGTCCTGCAGGTCATACTCAAAGAGAATAGCAGAAGCAAAAGATAGGATATTTGGTATGCACAGAACAGTACAGCCTTGTTCAAAAGAGGTGGAACAATTGAATTTCATAAATACAAAAGGGAGCTAGGAATGATAAAGTGATGCAGAAACTGAAGTCATGTCTAATTTATAATGAATATGTTTTTGTGGAGTTCATTCTTTTATTATATTTCTAAATATCAAGTCCAATAACTGTCAATGCACTGTTCTAGAGAGCAATCTAGGAGTCACTAGATTTTTTTATCTTCACATTAGAAGCTCTTCTACAATAAGATTGCATCTTAATTTTAGGAGAAATACTGCTCAATCTGACAATTTGAGCTCATGACATCCAGTGATGTACTTGTAATATGAAAATGTTTTCCTGAAAAAGTTTTCTTGAACAAGAGAACTTGGGCAAACCAATTATTTTTTGAAGGTTTTTTTTTTCAGCAGAAAAGATTACAACTTCAAAATCCATACCAAGTCTTGAGTCTTGTGGCTTACTTCCTCAATGGTCATGTCATTGAGGGTACCTGCAGTAGAAATTCTCAAAACAAGGACATTTTCAGGAAGCAAGATATTCAAAAAGATTCCTATGAAAAGTATAGTGAAATGCCTACCATCCGAAACATGCTCGTTCCACGCAGTTTGAAATATGTAAAGAAAGCAGTACAGGATTCATTCTGATGTTGTTTAACATCTTTTACTTGAAAGAGATCAGAAGCAGATAGAAATGTATTGAAATTTATCTGTTCAAACATTACAGCTTGCTTAAAGTAGACAATGTTGTTTACATTTTTTTCAGGAGGGAGAGTCAGCTCACACACATGCATTTACAGACGATACAGAAACAGATGGACGGGCACACCACCAAGGTAGATTTGGTTGATTTTACACTTTGAGTTATTCTTTTCTCTGTCATTGTTATGAACCTTTGTCTTACGAGCATGGCCATGGTAGCTTATTATTTACCATCAAACTAATGCTTAAAACAGCTCTCATCAAAAGAACCTAGAATAAGTTGACCCTCTATCCATCCAACCAAATTATCAACAAAAGGTTGCACAAAATAGCTAAAGCCTTTGTCATACATGAATTGATTTGGAGTCTTATATTTACTCTTCTCCAGCTTGCCTGCGACCCTGTAGAACAGGATAAAGCGGCGAGAGATAATGAGATGAGATGAGATATTTACTCTTAGACTGACCACTTCCACCAAGCTTGACACACAAAACACAACACACAAAAGAATTTCCTAGGTGCAGTGAGGTAAAAATTATAATATTGGAAAATAATAATTATAATATTGGGAAATAATTCTCAGCTTAGAGTGTATAAACCTCTCAATTTGTCTCTGGGAACACCACTGAAACCATATCCATTCAACGACCCTCTTATTTCCAGAAACATTTGGAGATGAGGATAATTTGGGCAAATCAGACAAATCAAAATCAGACAAATCAAAATCACAGTTTCTTCCAATCGGCTCTAGGAAACACTATTGTTGGCATCCATCAGTCATGTCGACTATGCTATCACGCTTTGGGTGGTACAACGTTGGCTGTAGCTGTAGAGGCCAATTCTTGAGGTACAGTCTTGCCCACAGGTTAGGCAGACATGGTTGTTGGTTGTTGTTAGACTGCTCCTTCTGAGCTGCTGCTGCTGCTGTGTCCTTCTCCTCTGTCTTCTTTCAGCAGACTGACGCGCCAGGGTTTCTTCATGCTCTCGTAGGCCTTGTCTGACATGGTGCTTCCAAGCAGTTCTGTCGAGGGTCTCCCATGACTGGAGGTTAATCCTGAGGGCTTTGAGATCACACTTGCAGACGACTTTGTAACACAGCTTTGGTCTGCCTGTTGGGCGTTTGCCGCTTATCAGTTCTCCATAGAGGAGGTCCTTTGGGATGCACCCATTGTCCATGCGAACCAGATGACCAAGCCATCTCATACTTCACTGCTTCAAGAGGCAGTACATGCTGGAGACTCCTGCCCTCTCAAGAACCGCTTGGTTGCTGACTTTGTCTCTCCAAGTGATCTTGAGGATCCTTCGAAGGCAGCACATGTGGAAGATGTTTAGTCGCTTTTCTTGGGCTGCTTTTAGGGTCCACGTCTCACTTCCATATAGGAGAGTACTCACCACGCATGCCCTGTAGCACCATGCACCTTGGTCTTCTCCTTCAGCTTTCTGTTTGTCCAGGCTCTCTTGTTCAGGCAAGACATGGTGGTAGCTGCTTTGCCGATTCGATGGTTCACTTCGCTCTCTGGGGATAGGTTGTCAGCTATCGTTGACTCCAGGTAAGTGAACTCATGGATTACTACAAGTGCATGGTCTCCAATGCTGGTGTTCAGTGTTGCATCTGCACCTTGTTCCATGACTTGCATTTTTTCTTGGTGCTAATGGTGAGTCCATATTGCTTGC
>JAOANJ010000017.1:7951222-7962268 GCA_026413345.1 Ariopsis seemanni
GGATGATAAAAAAAAAAAAAGAGAGAAATATTCTCAAACACAGTACTGTTCAAAAGTCTTGGCACCCTGTTTTCTTCATATAAACCTTGTTAGATTTCTATTTTATGATTTCTACATTATCGAGTATTGAGCCTACAGTCTGAGAGAGAGAGAGAGAGAGAGAGAGAGAGAGAGAGTTCTACACAAACACACTTAACTTTACAACAGCTGCATGTATGTGAAATGGAAATAACTCTGCGAAGGCAGGAAAAACTATTTTGGATAAAATTGTCCATTACAAGTAAAAGTAACCAATAACCAAACTTAAACTCAATGTGTGGTCTTCATTTTATGTTGCAATTCACAACTTTTTCTATGGTTTTCCTAAAAAAAAAAAAAAAAAAGTAGTGCTCGCCAAATAGGGGGCAAATGATAATATTGAGGGGCAAGTGGAAATGAACCCCGCAAGTGGGTTTAAAAGTTAATGTCGATCCCTGTTCTTTAAATAAAACGGACACCTGATTAGAAACGCCTGTTGATTTTATGCAGAAGTAGAGAAAATTGTAAAGGGTTCACAAACTTTCAAGCACCATTGTATATCCAGTGTATTTCACTGTATAAGAAACTGCACTCCTTTGTTTCTCATTAGAAATTGTGAAAACTGGACCGGACTAGTTAGCTTTTTCTTCTCTGGCAAGCATAACCAATAGCACAGTGGGAAGTACTTACTGCTGGAGTTTAGTGAGGATGACCTTGACTGGAAATGTTCGAATGAAAACCAGACTTTTTTTTTTTTCCTCCCAAAAATATCTTTTGGGAGTTTGTTGATTTGAGTCCTCCCCTTTGCATCCTGTTGGCTCTACGAATACAAAAGACACTTGGGCCATTTCTGTTAAATCTAGTATGATTTAAATACGTCAAAGGAAGGAGAGCAAATGTCTAGTTCTTTTCTACTGTTGGTTCTAAAACTAATCACCCTCAGGGTGTGAATTTGATACTGAATCTAATTAAACCTTTTTCTCCACCAACAGAAAAGTGGAGGACCTTCAGTTTCGTGTGGAAGAAGCTTGTATTACCAAAGGAGATTTAGAGGTAAAGAGGCTTGTTGATGCAGATCACAGCGCGCACACATGTATAAGCAAAACCTTTTTATTATACAATTCTTGAGTTTTCAGATGTCGCATACAGTTCACTGTAGGTTTGAGTTTCTGTGGTGCAGAGATGCTGAAAAGATTCCCTCATTATTTTTCATTTCTCCTGCACCTCCTTTTCATATTTCCTCCACTCTTTCCTCTTCACCCAAAAAATTAGAACATGGAGCAGGGGACTGAAGTCGTCCTGCTTAACAGCAATACACTTGTGTTTCAAAACTCATGTTAATTCTTGAAATGTTTGTTGATTCGCAGTGTTTTTTAATATTCGTAAATGACAGTTGCTGATGAAACGAGTATGACTTTCCTCATACCTTTTTACTATGATACTAAGAAGATATTTATATTTTTTTAACAATAAATCAGACACTTGCCTTGTAGATAATACCCCATTTTTGTCATTTGACCTGTTAAGCTATTATTTGACTACTTTCACAGTACAAAAATGACCAAATACAGTGAGCCATTTATCGATAAGGAGGATTACAAAAAGTATTCCTGAATTATAAAGTGGTATTTGATCTGAGAGCAGGAATGGACTAAAAATGATTTTAGGCCATACATTAAATGGTATAAAGCTTGAGGAGGAGAGCTTCTCATTACTGGATTGATGATGAGGTTTTCAGTATTTTAAATAACCTTTGTGAGAAGTAGGAGAAAGATGATGCGAATGGACGTTACATGGTTGATGTCTTAGATGGAGAATAACTTGCATGTAGGGTGCAGTGTGATTGTTGGTTGATTACAGGCTTTATTTAATTTTCCTTTAATTTATCTTAATTTCCCCGGAGGGAGCCCTCCTGAAGGGATCAATAAAGTTCCATCTAATCTAAGTTCTATCTTATGTTGGTTAGTAGAAGATTAGACCTGGGAAGAGAAGAAAGCTTGGACAGTAACGTGAGCATTAGAGATACTAATCCATTGGCTGACTTTGTTCCATTTGCAGTGAAGCGAAAATTGTTCGTTTGGTTTTCCTGATATTCCTTTAATATTGTATTATTTCAGCAGGTAAGAAAAACAGATTTGGTCCTATGCCATTTTTTAGAAAAAAAAAATTGAATTAGATGCTAACTAAAGTTATAGAGGGGGGAGAAGTTGTAATGTAGCGGTATAGAATAGACACTTATAAATGAACAGTAATGGCTTTTTTTTTAAAAACCTGCACTTTGGTTAATCTTCTGATCATCTCCTTGTTACAGAACCCTATGGTGGTGTCTTCCTATCAGAACGGGTTTCATATAAAATCATTTTTGTGAGGTAACAAGCTGTAATTACCAAGAGACTCCTTATTTTCTGTCTTTGGTCGTTTGAGAGTTTCGTTCCTTCATTCATTCATCTATATCACATTGTCCTGGTTGGGGTTGCGGTGGACTAATGACTGACTAATGGATGAATTAATATTTTCTAACATGTTTGTAAAGGCTACTAACTGAAAACGCAGGACTCATCAGCTGTCTGTTGTCTGGCTTCCTGTAACGTTACGGAATTTGAGTCTGTAATGCATGGCTGTAACTGTGAACAAGACCATCAAACGACTGTTCATGTTCTCTACTTTTCCGACAGTCAACCGTCTGAAGAGCTCTGCCACAGTACACTGTTTAAATGGTATTTATTAGACCGTTAAACTTGACATCCCAGCTCATTTAGTGTCCTAGTGTGCAACAGCTGAAAATGTGGGACCTTTATCTATAAGGTAATAGATGAATGAAGTGAACAGAAAATGTCATGAATGTGCTTACAGTGCAGGCCTTGTGTAATTTGACGTAAACGGGTATATAAAGTGAATCAAGTAGAAATCGCAGCCTCTTTTACACCAGAAGTATTAGCAAATAGCCAGGTTTTTTTTTTTTTTTGGTAAATACTAACCTAATCTGTGACCAACTGCTGTTTGCCGAATTGTAGTCATGTTGTTCTTAGTGCTGTCAGTTTGTGAAGGTTTAAATGATTGAGAACACTGCCTGCTTCCCAGGCCTCTTCAAATTGTTTAATTCTTCATTGGAGTTCACAAACTCCAGTTGGAGATATCTTATGACCCACAGCGGTACAGTCAGCGGTCCTGTTACTGAGGGCTGTGTGTAAAAAGGGCTGCGATTCCTCCAGTGTTGATGTTAATGCTGAATCGGAGTGAAAGCTTATATTGTGCACTTCAATCATTATTTCATTTGAAATTCCCTGATCTGGATATTGAAAAAAACTGGACATCAGTCTTTTTCAGAGTTTGCTACGTATATATAAAATATGGGTGTTGCTGTTAGAAACCCAAAGTTGATGTTGATTCTTTTCCTATAACAGCATGTCTCCCATAGGGTTTTTAAAAAAAATAATAAATATAAATTCCACTTCCGCTGCAACAATTTGCCAACTTTTCAATATGTATTATTCTTTATTATGGAATGACGCATCATACTCTTTTAGCAAGCTATGACCAATTGATACACAGTGCTTTATCTTGAAGTTCGTAAAAAATGCCGTTTGTTACGAAGAAACTCCAAAGACCTTCATGTAAGACTTCATGTAGCAGAAACCATAGTTGCAGTTTTACCTCTAACTGTTACAAAGCACTAATGCTGGAGACTCCTTCCAAAAATGTTAAACATCTCTTGGAAAGATGACTTTTTTAAAAAAAAAAATCCTTTTATTAGCTAATTATCTTTTTATTAATAGATTATGTTGAGCCTCCTCCAGGCAAATTCCTATGAATTAACGGTTACTACAGAAAGTGTATATAAGAATGGTTACATTGAGGATAAACCTTTTGATTTGCGTAGCAAGAAGTACTGTTCTCCGAGCTGCTGTTATAGAAAATTAATCAACACCTTCTGACCAATCAGAGGCAGGTCTAGATAAAATGGCTGTCTTTTAATAGTTTTAAAATGAGACCTTTTATTTCGTCCGAGGTCATCATGAAGTTTCTCAGAACAGCTTTTAATGGGTCTTCAGTAGCTGTGAAGATCTCCGTAGATTCTGTCCTTGTTGCAGTTGTTTTATGTGCTTGCTCACTCACACATTTCATCCTTTACAAAAACCTGCTGTTTATATTGTCCAGGTATTTCTACTGATGGCAAGCTCAACCTTTTTCTGCGTTCAGCATTGTCCTCATGCATCCTTACCCGTTTTTTTTTTTTTTTTTTTTTAAACATTTACCTGCATGTGACCCCTCACCCCATTTCCCTTCCCATTTCTCACCTTGTGCATTGGGCTGGCATGTGATGGTGGCACTGGTTGTGTTTTCTTCCTCTCCCCCCCTCTGTACTAACAGACGCAGACCAGACGGGAGCATGCCCTCCTTAAGGAGCTCGAACAAAGTCTGCTCTTTGAAAAGACCAAAGCTGAGAAACTCCAGAGGGAGTTAGAAGACTCTAGGGTAATGGATCTCTCTGTGTGCTTTGACCAGGTTGCTCAGGATATTTCAGGGCCTAAAGGAAGTTGTTAAGAATCTTGGCTGTTCATTCAGTGCCTTGATGAATCAAATGAAAAACATTTGACACCATTCTCTACACACAGCATTTTAAATACAATTAGGCCTATTTACTTTTCTATAGCCATTCCTGTTCAGACCTGGGGCAAATATATACTTGATTGTCACGGTCTTGGATCTGATTGCATTATTTGGCAGGAAAATCTTTTTTATTTATTTGTTTTTGGTAAGAGACTAGCAAAACATCTTTATCAACAATTATTTAGTGTTTTAACATATTAATATACTGATTTGTCGTTTTGGATTTCATTAATATTTGCATTACGTACATAAGATCATTAAGTTCACATTTGTATTAAGGGTGGGTCATATGACAAATATAATATCACTATATTTAAAGACCTTTGTGTTTGTTGATATCAGAATAGGCAGGTTTACTCAAACTACCAACAAAGCAGTAGTGCTGCTTTGTTGGTAGTTTAAGTAAAAAAAAAAATGTCGACAAAATTAACATTTTACAATTAAAAAAAATCGGTACAAAATTAGAACAACAACTTCTTTATTCATCACACGCTTGTGAAATTCCTCTCTGCATTTAACCCATCTAAAGCAGTGAACGCGCACGCACACATACCCAGAGCAGTGGGCAGCCATGCTAACAGCACCCGGGGAGCAGTTGGGAGTTAGATGCCTCGCTCAAGGGCACCCCAGCCCAAGGCCGTCCCATATTAACTTAACCACACGTCTTTGAACTGTGGGGGAAATCGGAGCACCCAGAGGAAACCCACGCAGATACGGGGAGAACATGCAAACTCCACACAGAAAGGCCCCCACCGGGCGCTGGGCTTGAACCCAGAACCTTCTTGCTGTGAGGCGATAGTGCTAACCACTTACACCACCGTGCCACCCAATGTAGCTAGTACATTTAGCTTGCTTTGCTAATATGTTCAAAAAGCTAGTATGAAGCCTAGAACATAATGTAAATTCAACAACCAATTTTCACAGTGATAAGTGTTTTATTATTTGACTAATTAGCTTCAAAAGATTTATATAGTTACTATCGTGTCATCAGAACTAAAACAACAACAAAAATGCTATAAAAGTAGCAGTCGCTACACACACACGACACAAATTACAAATGATACAAGTGACTTGTCTCTTGTTAGTGTTAATGTATGGTTCTGCAAAGCACTTCTGATGAGGTATAAACCAATCATAACCTACAATGGCGCTCCCTTGTGACGGAGATGTTTCCGTGATGCCACACGCTAAGACAGTTTATAACCCTTAGTTCTGTTGAAATCATTTTTTTGGATACAGCTGAACATGGAAATATGGACAGGACAAAACTTTACCTGGTTTGTGAATCATTACAGAAGTCCCAGAAAAATAAGAGGTTCTTAGTTGCTCTTCAGTTAATAGTGGCTGTTGATTGAGGAGACAGGATCAAGACCTGATAGCTCCTGGGATGAAAAATGATCACAATTATAGAGACAGACACTGGACCCCGTGAGTAATGAGCTGGACTTTTTGAAGGGACTGGCTGTCCATAGATACAACCTGCACAAAGCTCGGAGTTCAGGCAAGGAGAGAGAGAGAGAACAAATGGAGCTGAATTACAAAGCTGAATCATACTTGTTATTAACTCATCTACATACCTACATCTACAGACTTCTGTTATTTGTTATCTTCATTCCCTTTGAATCTCCAGATGGAAACATCAGACACCAAACAAGTTTTAAGCTGAGCAATTCTGTCACAATTGTGCAAATGTAGTTTGAGGTTTAACTGTTTCTTTAAGACTTATGTAAAATAAAAAAGGGTAAACAATGCATCAAGAATAGCACTAACATATTTAAAGAAAATCTCAATGCCTGACAGTAGTGCCCTTACAGTATTTGTAGTGTACTGGAGGACTCCTTCTACACTCTTCACTAATGAAAGACTTACTGCTGATACTTTATTGAAGAATGAGAGCAGTCTTTGCGCTGAATATTCAACTTACATTGTGGCATTTGCACGGACTTTGGTTTACTCCAAGCCCTAATGCTTCACTTTATCACCCGCCTTAGGCTCCATGTAATGGAATGTGGCATTAAGACTGGAGGGGAAGGAGGAAACGAAATTAGCCTCCCGACTCAGCACAGAGGCAGTGAAAAATGTGTTGTTCAGATCCTTAATTGATTTAATATGCATGTTGGGTGCCACTGCACAAACCAAGAAGGAAGAATTAGGCAATAACAAAGAGCTTGTCTTAAATGTTTGGAATGAAAAGCATCATATTTTTTAGAGTCAAGACCTGACAAGAGGCATATGCCAGTGGTTGTGTTTAATACTAGAGCTAAATATTTTTCATGTGACCTTGGGAAATGTAACTCCGTTGTTTTAAGTCTAGCCAGTGAGAGTAAGCTCATTTTTTTTCCCCCACATGAAATATTTACAGTAGGTGTGGCATTGTGGTGTAGGGTGTAACATTGCTGGTTCACAGATTTTTGGCTTGATACTGAGCTCTGGATACTGTCTCTGTAGAATTTTGCATGTTCTCTTCCTGTTTGGGTTCCCCCCGGATTATCCGGTTCCATCCCACCTCCTAAAAACCTGTCAGTAGGTGGATTGGTGACTATGCATGAATATGTATGCATGGTGCCCTGCAATGGTCTGACTTTCCATTCAGCATGTATTTAGTGTATCCAGGCTCTGAATTCACCACAAAATTAAAAACTCTTAAGGGTTCTTCAGCATAAAGATTCGGTACAGAGTCCTAAATCCCATTTCTGGAAGCTAAAAACTCTTAATTATCCAATGAAACCTTCAAGAACCAATGAAGAAGAGTGCAGTTGCTAACATTTCTACACTGCAAAAATATTTTAGCAAATGAAAGTATTTAAAATTTAGATTTAAAATTTAAATGTAAAATAATTTTGGGGCATTTTATAGATTTTTAATTTAAAATAATAATTATGGTTCCACTGCAGTCCAGACCAGGATAAAGCAATTAATGTAGATGAATGCAAGGAACGTGCTAACGATGATTGGATGAGTCTCTGTGCTAAGATCCAGGCTGCAGCTGACACTGGCAATGTCAAGGGTTTGTTCGACGGAATTAAGAAGGCCATTGGACCTACACAAGCGAAGTATGCCCCACTGAAGTCGTCAACTGGAGAGATCATAATTGAAAAGTCTAAACTGATGGAGTGCTGGGTTGAGCATTATAGCGAACTCTATGGTGGCACCAGCTCCATTTCACCTTCTGCTCTCAACCAAATCGAACGGCTCCCCACACTGTTCGAGTTAGATGTGATTCCCACCAAAGAAGAGCTCTCCAAGGCTATCACAGAAATATCTTCCAGCAAGGCTCCTGGAATAGATGGCATCCCGGCTGAGGTCTTCAAATGTGGTGGAAGCAAGCTCCTCGACACCCTCCATCAGCTTCTCTGCAAGTGCTGGGAGTTAGGATCCATCCCACAGGAGATGAGAGATTCCTCTATTACTAATCTGTATAAGAACAAGGGAGACCGTAGTGATCGAAATAACTACCATGGTATCTCACTACTATGCATTGCTGGTAAGCTATTTGCTCGAGTAGCTTTGCGCCGCCTACAGAAACTCGCCGAGAGGGTCTACCCCGAATCTCAATGTGGTTTCCGTCCCAATCGCTCGACAGTGGATATGATATTCTCTCTGAGGCAGCTACAGAAGAAATGTCGAGAGCAACAAAGACCCCTCTTCATCGCCTTTATCGATCTAACAAAGACCTTAGACATGGTCAGTAGGGAAGGTTTGTTCAACATCTTGCAGTTAATTGGTTGCCCTCCTAAACTCCTCAACTTCATCAAGTCGTTTCACGACAGGACCCGAGGCACTGCTAAGTTTGACGGCAACACGTCCGAGGCCTTCAACATTAAAAATGGTGTTAAACAAGGATGTGTACTAGCTCCAACTCTCTTCAACATCTTCTTCTCCATTCTCCTGAAACATGCTTTTGGGTCAGCCAATGAAGGCGTCCCGTTATGTACTCGATCAGATGGGAAACTATTCAACCCAGCTTGTCTCTGAGCCAAGACCAAAGTCCGCAAGTGTACGCTATGCGACCTTCTATTCGCTGATGATGCTGCTGTTGTTGCACATAGTGAAAGAGAGCTGCAGACCCTCCTGGATCGATTTTCAAGCACTTGTGCGGCATTCAGTCTTATTATCAGCCTGAAGAAGACGAAAGTCATGCACCAAAGCTCTGAAGCCACACCTACTCTAACCATCAATGATTACACCCTGGAAATCGTCCCACAGTTTACCTATCTTGGTTCCACCACCACTGTAAATGGATCCCTGGATGTGGAACTTGGGAAAAGAATTGGTAAAGCAGTAACAAACATGAGCTTTCCTCCTGAGTGTGGGAAAATAAGAAACTTACTACCCAGATGAAGATTGCCATATACCGTGCCTGTATTTTGAGCACCTTGCTCTATGGCAGCGAATCATGGTCCACCTATGCAGGGCAGGAAAAGTGATTACACACTTTCCATATGAGATGTCTATGCCGTATCCTTTCGATTAAATGGACAGACAAAGTATCCAACAATGATGTACTCGAGAGATCTGGTGTCCCCTTGCTTTTCACCCTACTCAGGTAACGCAGGTTGAGGTGGCTGGGCCACATACATCAGATGATGGACGGTTGAATCCCAAAGGACCTCCTTTACGGCGAACTGGAATACGGTTCAAGGCCCGTGGGTTGTCCGAAGCTTCGCTTCAGGGACGTATGCAAGAGAGATATGCAGCGTGTCCCTTGAAGCAGGAGAGAGGAGGATAAGGAATGAGGCCGTGGCAAAAAGGGAGAGAAGAAAGGCAGCTAGAAATGCTCCGTCAACATTGGATTTCATGTGTGTTGGCTGTGGTTGACCCTGCCGTTCAAGGATCGGGCTCTTCAGCCACAAGAAGCGGTGTCATCTCTTGCGCTAATGTCATGGACATGCGTCCGAAGACAACCTACTACAGATTAGGGACTGGAAGCTGCTGTGTATGTTAAGGATCAGTTGTCGATCCCTGAAACGTGAACTGGAAATCTGATTCTTTGGTGTCTTTGGATATTTGTAGTTAAGCCATAACAAACCTTGAATTGTGGCCACTTTCAATGATAACTTAAGTCACTTCTGATCATATCACAAATTCAACTGACTGACTTTGGATTTTGAGTATTGTATTACCTCTGATATCCTGTCTGTGCCTTGCTCGACCACTGCCTGTTTTTTGACTCTGTCTTTGTCTCCATTTTGTATCTTTTTGCTACTGTACTTTCAGTAAAACTCTTCCTGCACTTGCATCCATCTACCACCCTGACATGACAGAAACTGTCAGTTGCCCAACAAGCTAGTGGACTAATAAAACTGTTTTAACTTCTGTTAGTAAATAATCCCATGATATTTTTTAAGGAAATAAAAAATAAGCACTGGATAAAAACCCATAAATCGTATGTAAATCAAGATACAAATTTCATTATCCAGTAGTCAAGTGTTTGAAATATGTTGACTTGCACTTATGATCGGGGTCTCTGTGGTGGTACATATACAGAGGTCGAACAGTCAAGCCATCAAAAATGAGATTGATGCATTCTCTTAAATATGGGGTTCCACTCAGTGTGCTTTGCATAAGGGGATCTGTATCTACTCATAATATATGTTGTCGTCAACTTTGTGGAGATGTCAACTCATCATGGAAGTCGGAAAAAAAAAAAAGAGAGAGACCAAACAAATTACACAGTAAACCTTATGCTGTGTCAGACTAAACTGGGGATTTATTTATTTATTTATTTATTTATTGCTTTTTGTTGTTGTCAAGTCCCAGACACTCCTGAATAGATCCCAGCCAGAGTACATTTTGTCCTTTAAGGTGAAAAGAAATTGAAATAAAAATTCTTGAACTGTGCCGCAGTGAATTCTGATGTTACCAACACTGTCTGAATGAGTACCTTCTCTGCCATGGGTTGCACATCAATATCCAGTGCTGGCTGACAGAAGCTGATCCAAAGTCATTTTCATACTTTACTGAGGCAAACAAAACTCTCAGATACTGCTGGACACTCAGAAAATCAAGTGCACTTTGTACCTTTTGGGGTACAATGGGTTGTCACTGGGGCAGGACCCTCTAAGGTACTTATTTGTACCCTTTATATACTGCTTGGGACCATATATGTACAGTGATGCTTGAAAGTTTGTGAACCCCTCAGAATTTTATATATTTCTGCATAAATATGACCTAAAACATCATGAGTTTTCCACACAAGTCCTAAAAGTAGATAAAGAGAACCAAGTTAAACAAATGAGACAAAAGTATTATACTTGGTCATTAATTTATTGAGGAAAATGATCCAATATTACATATCTGTGAGTGGTAAAAGTATGTGTACCTCTAGGATTAGCAGTTGATTTGAAGGTGAAATTAGAGTCAGGTGTTTTCAATCAATGGGATGATAATCAGGTGTGAGTGGGCACCCTGTTTTAT
>JAOANJ010000017.1:8201182-8212376 GCA_026413345.1 Ariopsis seemanni
TATATACTTTGTATATATCAAAAACATTTTCTGTGCAGGTGTGCAGTTCGCATTCCTTTTCAAGGTTAATATGCTATAGACTGACTAAGTTTTCATCTGTTCTCTAGAAGTTAAGATTATAAGCATTTCTAGTTTTTGCAACAATTTACATTTTTGCATTTAGTTGATTTTATCACTGCAATGACATCAACCCACTCTGTAGTTCAGTTGGAGTCCCCCACTCTTACACTGGAGTGGACTTTCCTACAAGTCCCACTTTTCCACATACGACTCTGTTTTTTCTTTCTTTCTTTCTTTTTTAATTGCAGAGAAATTAACTTAAGGAGAGGTCTTATATGAACACAAGGAGTAAATATTTCAAATCTGACACTGTCACATCAACTAGTTTCAAACCCCAGGTCACCATTCCACTAACCTCCAAGAATCCATCAAGAAAACCAAACCAAGTACCATTTAAAATTTCTTCTGGTGATGTATATTTCTTTAGCTCCTAATCAATACAGTTGAACACTATCACCAACTTGCCATTCAAACCGCATCTTATCCTCTACAGAGGCCCACAGGCCGATACAATGAGAATAAATACCATGTTAGCACACTACAAAATGACAATGTGAATAATCTCAAAAGTGGCTCATATTTTTGCACATTGCTGGTTCATGGCCTTTTCGTCTGAGACATCATTTCAGCTTTTAAAATAAATATAAAATAAAACATTTAAAAAATTAGATAGCATAAACATGCCTTGCTATGTGTGAACATAATGAAGATTAATCAAGAATGATATATTCTGAGCACCGTTTTGACTGTTTCTCTAACATTTTGGAATTAACCATTTGGAACTGAAGTCAGTGAAATGGTTTGGAAAACATGTGCATGTAGAAAACGTTCATCTTTCTGATCTAGATAAAGTGATTACTTAATAAAACTGTATGAAATAGTGCTCATTATCAGTTCATATATGGATTACTTTGCTTTTCATAAGTTTTAATGGATCATTCCAGCACATCTGCAACATCTGCAGCATTCTGCAAAAGTACATTGGCTTTTATAATGTAAAATAAATCAAATAAACTAAATTTGTACTGTATTAGGTTTATATTTGTATGAATATTATTCAGCAGTATTTTCTGGCATGTAGTTAGTGGTAAGTATGAAAGGAAGAATACATTTTGTGTATTTTAAAATATTTAACAGGAAACTTTGGTGTATTTTGGTTTAGTAACACTTCACTGTACTGCATCTTCATATCATGTCTGTTTTCTAATGTATTTCTGATCCCAAAGTTATTTTTGGATTATATAGTACTAAAATGCTATGAACTGAATTGTTACACAGTCACATGAATGTATACACTCACAGTCTCACAATGTCATTTAACTAAAGGAAATACAGTTTGTTAATACTGTATATGCTCCATGATGCTAAGGTATGATGCTAAAAACAAGTGACAGTTAATAAGTTCTGACATCATTTCTGTTTCTGGGTGATGCTACATTACATTACCATGCAATACGGGATTGTTTGCATAATGTACAGAGAACTGACTCATTTCAGATTTACACCATGATATGTTTATAAAACACTTCTCTCTAACATCTCAATATCATTTTGATTATGTGTAATGAGTAATGATTAGCTTGGTTTTACTTTTGGAGACATTTCATTTTATGAGCTTGATCCATTTTATGGATCCCTGGTTACAAAGAGCTTTCTTTAGCATAATTTACTCACTCCATATTATCAATTTATTAGAGTCATTCACGTGAATATTGTCTCTGATTCATCTCACTTGTGTTAACTGGCTGATGAGGATTTAACATTTTGACTGGAATTAACACAAAATATAAATATAGGTGGCTGAGAAACTTTGAGGATTAGATTTCAGAGCATTGATCTCAACTGCATCTGTATCTTGGGATTTGGAAATGGTTAAACAATGTTTTACATCAGAAGATCCTGGCATGAAATCCTTGTTGAACATACTGAACATTTTCAGTGAATTTGCAATGGCAAAGCAAGTGTGTAGCTACATTTTTTCTTTTCAGAAGGGCCTTTTAAATGTTACCATGATGAACAATGGAGTGACACATTCATCATTCATAATGACACTTTAAAAGTAGAGCCAGTGAGAGCTACGTCATTGTGCAGAAAATTAGAAAAAATATTAGGTATATCTGCTTTAAACAAATACACTTATGATATATTCTAAGTTTGAAACATACAGTCATAAGGTATAAGTATTAACTGTGCCTAAGTAAAGAGTAATATGTGTTTGTGTGTAGTTGGAAAAGTTGCTTGGACAGTGCTACAGTCTAATCACAGTGTTTCAAAGTGTCTTTGTTGAGCTCTAAAAAAAAATATCTGCCGGTATTCTGCAGCAAATTCACACATCAGCCTTGAAACTCATCATACTTAATAATGGCTGGTCAAACTATGCCGCAAAACACAGAAAACATTACAGAAGAAAAGTATCCTTATGCGCGTTTTGTCATGTGTCTATTGCCTTCCAAGTGTTAGTAAAGTAAATGGGTTTTTAATGTCAATTGTTTTTCTCTAATTTCAATTTGGCAACACAATTTTGGGAATTTTGTCTTCAAAATAGCAAAAAATTACAGTAAAGGTAAACAAACAAATAAACAAAAAAAAAATCACTAAATGCAGGACACAGTGACATCAGAGCACTTTATACTAAAGTCAGTTTCCATTCTTGTCACAATTAAAGCTTTTCACACCAGCCAAGGAATTTCAGGAAATTCCACTCCTTAATCTACTGACAATGTTCTCTCTTATATAATATAATGTCCATTCGTAAGAATTAAAGAAAAAAAAAGTAAAATGGTATATATAAAAAAGTACACCTGCAAACTGATATCTATTGCTTTCATAGTGTTGCTTATTGCAGTATTTATGTGGGATCTTGTTTCCAGACTAGGTTGTGAACAATTACATGTAATGGCTCTCTCTTGCCAGACCAACACTAATTCTTACATCCTGGTGTTCACATGGAATATTGGAACATTTCCACGCTTCAGATTTGAGGTGATAGAATCTTTGAAGAGGTTAAAGTATCTACATTTTTGTACGCCATATGAAATAATAAATTATGAAAGATGAATAAGGAAACCAAAAACTAACTCCAGCCTCCTCACTAACAGCTTTTCATTCACATTGCCTTCCCTCATATAGGCCACAGCATCTTTCCAGCAAAACTAAACCTGAGCTACTGATATCATTTGAAATGGAAGACTTGGTTGCTACATTTGTACTTAACACAAGTTTAAAAGTCAGGCAGGTGTGTGTGTGTGTGTGCGCGCGCGCATGCTCAATGGTAAACGGCTGGCATTCTGTCACATTCATTATGCCATGAGCAATTAATAGTGTCTCAGTAAGTCTTAAGTCCTAAATATCCGAGAAAACAATTTATGATGACAGTTATAAGAAGCAATACTGTGTTCAAAAATAAATATCTACTGAAGGGCAAAAGCCCTACTGCTTTCCCATGAGTGGAGAGACAATGGGAAAAATGAAAAAAAAAGGAGGAAACACCCCCCTCCCCCCATGCCTGCATTTCAGGAAAAAAACAAAACCATCTAGGAGTAACACTGATGTTTTGACACTGACATTATAAGTGCCGTCTGTTGTATCAGACTAAGTAAAAGCATGGGCAAAGAAGTATATCAGCAGCAGTATCTTTGCATACATTAGTTTTTTTCTCTTCCTGGTTTGGGTTGTAACATAAACCACACATACAGACATAACACACACATTAAATATTTCAGTGCATATACAGGATTATGCACAAAACCAGTGCTGGAAGAAAAACTGGTGTGTCGTGAGATTATATTTTAAAGTTATAGAGTAAACTATAACAAATAATATATTGGAAGACTCAAAATTTGTGAGATTTGGAGGGGGAACCGTTGCGTCATTTGACTACGTGTGTGTCGGCTTTTGCATATATGTTAATTAACCACAACTTTACTGAAATACAATATTCAGGGCTGAGCTCTGGGTTCAGTTACACCCCATATTCACAAACTCTTCCCTTGTTTCATGCCCCTTATATCACCAGGAGCCCCATAATCCTTTGCTTTCTGTGGTGTATGTAAAGGCAGGCCATGCGACAGCACTCTCGCATGCTGATACAGGGATTACAGGAAGCACTTTTTGGATGCTTTTTTTTTTTTTGGAAGTTTTTTTTTTTGTCCTAGGTTTCATTTTCATTTTTATATGAAATCATGCTTTTAGCCTAGTTCTCATTGTAGGTTTGCTTTAAAAAGAAGCCTAAAAGCCATCTATTGGCACTGATGTCCTTTGCCTGGTTTTCCACTTTCTTGCAGTTCTTGATGCTCATCATGTGTCTATGAGAGAAGATTTGGGTGCGGGAGACAAGTCCTAGAGTGAAAAGAGAAAGATTAATTTCAGATAAGGCATAATTATAAACATTATTCCTCATGATTTATTGGAATTTATTGGAGACAAACCTAAAATGATTAAAATGTTGATTAGCCAAAGAGTTGCTAAGATAAACCATAAAAGTGGCGGTAGATGTGCTGACACTGGAATTAAACTGCTGGTGTGAAACTGTGACTCTGCAGATGGATATTATTGCACCTGATGGCCACCGTAGATTCTAATACGCGCTTGGAAAGGAGGGGGTGAGGGAGGGGTATTCAGTTGGTTGCAATCTGCAAACTCACCCCTAGATGCCACTAAATCCTACATAGTGTACCTTTAATATTTGCATTTCCATCAGTGTAGTAGAGTTGAAAATGGAACATCTAGAAGTACAAAGTAAACAAAAATTGATGTATAAATGGTTAGTTTACCAATTACCAGTTTGAATATTTGCAATAATTATCCCAGCATCATCCTGATGATAAGAATACTGGCACTTGCTTTATCTTTTAGGTCATGAGGTTTGTATTTACAGTAGGTTATGTCTGGTATATGAACGACATTAAAACGTTTAGAAACCCATGTACTAATAGGAAATGGTGTGCTCTGCCTGGACTATAATGCACTCTACTTTCCCCCTTAAATCATGCAGTCACAGTGTGACTAAACAACTCTTATGTGAAACATGTTAACCTTTCCTCTCATATTCCCTCTTAAGATTCCAAAGATGGAGACTTGTTCAAGAAACACACACACAAAAAACCCATTAGTTAATTATTAGCATTAGTTTCTGTAGTTTTCACTAAATGTCACATAAACTCATATGCTATGTATTCACCTTTTTGATCAGGCCTGTAAAGCCTGTAAAGTGCACACTACACGATTTTGGCTCCAGTCACTGACTAATTTTGGAGCTTGGTGACTATCATACAAAAATGTTTGTTAGGAACAGCAAAAATAAAAACAGACATGACATGATTCCTGGTGCCACACAATATCAAAAATAGTTGTTTTCTTCACTATACCTCTGCAGAACTGACACTCTTCTCTGCCCACAACCACTATTTCCTACACATTTCTCCTTTTTCTTGTATTTGCACAGGATTGTGACAATATCACATGCTAGATAGCTTTCGTGTTTATTTTCATGAGAAAACAGGATCTGGAGTAGTGCAACAGAAATGCCTTCACCCTACTGTTGGGAGATTGCGAGTTTGAATCCTAATGATGCAAGCTGTCAGGAGACAGCTGGTGGGAATAAAAATCCACAGAAAAAAAAAAGATAATGAAAGATTGTGTAATATGTGCGCTTGCTCTGCAATTGATCGTGTAGTGTGCACTCCCCTAGATTCATCAAACACCAGATCACAAGGGTTTAAAATGACAGTGTGCAATTCTGAGATTTGGAAAGTTGTGTAGTTTGCACTCAACTTCAGTTGTTCCTCACTAACATTTATTTTGCATCCACTTTAATAATGCAAATTTGATGAAAACATATGCATCCCATGTTGTACTCAAAAGGCCAATTAATCCCCATGGTTAGCAGGATTAAGCAAGCCAGTGGCATGCCTTTAGCCTGTACCTGGACAGCTGAACGAGTGCTGCTCACTGCTTTACTCTCCGCAAAGTGGCACATTTCACTATCTGAGCCCCTCCCTTCTTCACATCCACAACATCCGGCTATCAAGTGCGAGGAAGAGGAGAAGGTGGGGTGACGAGTAGCGGAGAACAGCACAGCAACAGCAGCAGATGGGACAGTCCAGAAAGTGGGAGGGTCAAGGAAAAGTGGCATAAATGCAGAATGGAGAGTTGATGGAGAGGTATGTGAATTGGAAAGAGAAAGAGGGAGAGGCATCAGGAAAACAGAGGTGAAGCCGAAAGATATAGTTAAGGTCAGAGGGAGATATGTGAGACATGGAGAGATGGTGCAGTCCATAGTGAGATGGACAGTGTGGGGGAGAAAGACATGGGAATAGGAGAGACAGAAAGGAGAAGCATCAGAAATGTATACAGGTCAAAAAGCAGTGCTGCACGCAGAAGGACAAACACATTCAATAGTTTACAGAAAGAAGAGTTTTAATGAAGCATACATGAAAACAGTGAAATAAACAAACCCCACAAAGAGGAACCAGAACAGATTAACTGATTAAAACCATTATAATTTACCAGGAAACAAGAATCAGATGCCATTGATACACAGGAGGTATGGTGTGTGATGCATGGGCTAAAAAAGTAGGTCACTGGTTGTCATTACCTCAAATTCACTGTCTTTTTTTGGAAGCAGATTTCAGTATGATAACGATTTCCTTCAATTGGATTTAACTAAGATTATTACACAGTAACAGTCTTGCCTGTAGATTTACTGATAAAGTACAACACACATGATTTTCTGAATGAATCCACATTTTAACGAAATAACTGATATTGATACAATCCCACTGAAAATGTTCTTGTTGAGAACTTTCACTGTGATTGGTTCCTCCTTTTGGGACAGAATGAAAATGAGGCGATGAAAAAAATAAACGGCATGTGCATGCTGAGGAAAATGTAATCATGACGCATTTGGGACGCCTGAGAAAATTCAGTGTCATATTAACAAAGCTGCTTTAATGCTTTTGTTAGGGACCTCAGAATTTAGAGACTCTTCATAAAACAAAAATAAAAAGTATTACTCCAGCAATGTTTGGTAGAATTTAAACATTGTCTGTTAATGAGGGTTGTTAATGATTTCAAGATTAAATAACTCCATTTGGCCTTACTCCTTTCATAGTGTTAGGCTGTAGACCTACCATTTATAACACAATCATAAGGAACCTCAGTGGAAACAGAGCTACTCAGTGTTGTTGATAATTATGTGCTTGGTTAATAAATTAGCTTCAGTATCATTCTAATATGAAAAATATGATGTTTCCTTCAAATGAGTTCTACTATAAAACCAAATAATTAACATAAAATCCACATAGTGTAACATGTATTTCTTTCATGTAGATTATAGTTTACACTCGTTGTTCACTTTATTAGGAACACCTGAACATTCACACAACTATCCAGTCAGCCAATCATGTGGCAGCAGGGTAAAGAATAAAATCATGCAGATACAGGTCAAGAGCTTCAGTTAATCTTCACATCAAACATCAGAATGGGGTAAAAATAACGGTCTAATGCTGTTGTAGCCCATCCACCTCAAGCTTTTACATGCTGTTCATTCTGGGTTGGTTTTCTGCTCACCATGTTTGTAAAGAGTGGTTATTTGAGATACCACAGTAGGTCATCCAATTACTGATCACCTGGTTCATTGCTGCTGATCAGGCTTGGCTCACATGCACTACCATGACTCAACTTAAGTCTAGTTTTGAAGCTGTATTTTTAGAACTACCTAGAGAATGCCTGTATTGATGATGTAGTCCACACAATCTTCCATCACTTAGCCTTTCATGGTTTTGTGAATGGATATAGAAGTGTGTGAATGAAGTTGCCAAAACTTTGCTGAATGCTGGCAAAGTCAGTGAAAGTCATGACTTCATGCCGGTTCATTGATATGAAGATAAGTTTTCATAGTGTCAAATCTCATTTTATTTGTTAGTTAATACATTTGTCTGCATCACTTGTTATTTTCAAGTAATTTTGGAGCATCACATAGTTTTTGACGTTTATACAAATCTGTCTGAGTGGAAGTTGGAGAAATCTGGCTAGAGTTTGCCATTGAAGCAGCTCAGTTAATCCAATTAATGATTTATATTACTCATATCATGCATTTATTATGCTTTTGTTGTAGTTTATGTTGCTTACATAATAAATGTTTTGATTTACAGCCAAAATGATAAAAATGATGAGATGATGATTGACGATTTTGACAAGGCTCATCTACTGAATGGTGAAAATTTCATTAAAATATTCTAAATCTAAATATTCTAAATAAGTTTGTGCATATTTGTCACAGAAAGAAAATTTAAATAGGATTTTAAAGTTTATTTCAAGCATTTTTCAGTGGTAACATTTATACAGACACATCAAGTTAATTTTCTTTTGTCACATACTTAACCTCAGCCTTCCTGTCGACTCAATCAATCTGGCCATTCTTCTCTAATCTATACACAAGATCGATCGATCGATCTATCGATCTATCTATCTATCTATCTATCTATCTATCTATCTATCTATCTATCTATCTATCACCATTCCATTGTGTCAACTCTAGAGACCATACCAGTCAAAGTAACAGAGATAACTCTGTGAACATGTGAGCAGAAACTGCAGCTCTTGTAACTTCATGAGTTTATATACATGCTGCCACATGATTGGCTGGTTGGAAAATTGCATGCGCAGATGTACAAGTATTCCTAATAAAGTGGACAGTGAGTGCATATCTGTCTATTTTAATATTGCTATTTGTATATTTTATAGCACAGAACCTCAGATAGTTTGCCATTGTAATTTGAAAAACACAGCATTTACCTGGACATTTAGTATTCACTTGGACATTCTTTACTTATACACTCAATTAAGCATTGCGCTACTGAAAGCAAGAAATGTTAATCTCACTTTCAAATCAAATAAAGACTAAATTTAGTGTGCTACTTTTCAACATGCTCAGCTAATCTACAGCACCCATTGTACTAACACAAGGCAGTTTAGTCCATAAATGGAAGCCCAGATCCAGGCCTGCTCAGAAGCCCACCTTGCTTTCCCGGCCAAGGACGGCGTAGCCCATGAACTGCTCTGCGTCAGCATCCAACTCATCAGCTTCCTGTTGCCCATCTATAATGAACTCCTGACCCTCACCCTCACCTTTTCCTCTCCGAACCACCTTCCTCACGACCTACACCACCCAATGAGAGTCATGGAGTCAAAGTGGAACAAAGGAAGCAAACAAGAGAAATAGATGAGATGACATTAAACAATGAAAATCAAACAGAACAAAGGTTTAAAACAAAGTAAAAGTTTGTGAGAAGATGATATGTTGGGTGTAAGCTTTAACAAAAGAAAAAAAAGGGAATGGAAAAGAAATGAGTGTAATCTAAAACCAAGCTTTGTGATGATCAAGAGGATGTGAGGACTCGAGCCAGAAACCTCCCATTCCTTTCTGGCTAACTTTCAAATCATTTAAGAAGAATCATTTCTTCAATACCTCAACCACACGCCCTTTCTCTACTTTACCACTCTCTCTTTGTCTGTCTGAAAGGTGGAAGTGAAAATTAACTGAGTGCTGCGTTGCAGTCGTGCTCTCAACATATGTTGTCTTTGTCTTTCTTGATCTTTGCAATATTTGATTGGACAAACAGTTGCAAAGAGGAAGAGGCAAATGCAGCAAAACATTTGACACATGACAAAAGGACCATCAGTGCCAGTCTGTCTTTGCAAGGCTGATTAATGCCTGTGCCACACTGGAGGATAATTGAGAAGATTTTGAGGTTACAATTTTATGCTGATCTTAAAACATCTGCCCAGACTGTTTTGATCTGAAGCTGTGTTTGTTTATGAGAAATTCTGCTGGATCGAATCAGGATCATGACCAGCGCTCGTGAGCATAATATGAAAATTAGTGGAGTTTTTATTGTGTGCGTGTGTGTGTGTTGCTCCAGGGTCAAAAATCTGTTATTATAACTCAGATCATTCATATGTTAAGCATTTATAAATATTTTAGTGTGGACCAGGCATCAGATGTGTAATTATAGCCACTCCCGTCACACATCAACATGTGGACACAATGAAATTGTCACTTAATCACTGATGAACAGAATAGAGTAACAGTGAACAAAATGATTATTACTGCAATAGTCATTTTGTCACAGCTGTTCAAAGATGATTATTTCATTTGAGTTGATGAATGTTGAAGTGACTTTGCTGCAAGCAACAGGCGGTAGGATGGGAAAGCTGACCTTTTTGGTGACGATGTTGCCATGCTCATCTGTAAACTGCTCCTCACTCACTTGTTCTCCGGGAAGATCCACAGCTTCATCACCCTATGTAATATATGACAGCATAAAAGCAGTGAGAAATTCCTAAAGAAATAAAAAAGTCCTGGGAAGCAGATCAAAACAGAGAGAAAAGCTACTGAATGCTTTGATTTCCAAGCAAATGTATCAGCCAAATGTAATGCTGTCTTGCTTAAGGTAGCTCAGCTGATGAGTTGTCATTTCAAAATGAATATAATATAATCTAATGAACATGCAAAAGCCATTATACACCAAAAATTACAAACACATTATAGTGAGACATAGTGTACACTATTTTTTGTCATTTGTTACTGCTTGTTTGATAAAGCCACTGAACCATATTCACATCACGTCCCCAGTCATTGCATTCATCCAGAACTGTAAACATTGGTCATGAAAGAAAACATGGCAGATGAAACACATTAAATGGCTTTTTTTTGACTGGCTGTACACTCTATATAAACACAAAGTGGTGCAAAGTCAGAAAGAAAAACGGTAAAACAAACAAGAAAAGTGTACTATTGAAATGTGTTTGTGGAAATGTTTCACATACATTTGGGTTAAGTGGGAAGTGAAAAACATTCACACTACATTAAATGTTCTAAGTATGACCCTAAGATTTCTAACAAAAACTACTACAGTTCTTACAAGATGAAATCACTTCAGTGTACTAAGTTAAGGGACTCAGTTTCAAAAACATTAATATTACTTCAGAAACATTCTGACCAAAAAATAATATAATTATAATGCACATAACATAATGTGGTGGCATGGTGGTGCAGTGGTTAGCACTGTCGCCTCACAGCAAGAAGGTCCTGGGTTCAAGCCCAGCGGCTGACGAGGGCCTTTCTGTGTGG
>JAOANJ010000017.1:8500837-8513396 GCA_026413345.1 Ariopsis seemanni
TTCACTAGACACATTTACAGCATGTTTGCTACGTGTTTGCTGATGATCGCAAGTAAAGCGTGAAACCATTGGTACAAACAAACTCTTGGTGTTCCGGTGTCGTCTCCGTTTAATATATACATAGACACAGGCCTACAACCAAATTACAGTTGTGATGATAAAGTATAAGAGCACTCCCTCTCCTGTGGTTTATTCTCCTGTATTTATGTTTAACATCTTCAGAAATTCCATATCAATGAAACTGTGGTCACCTCTGAAGCCATTGCTTCCTGAAGTGGGACAGACAGGTGAAGGTGAGCCTTGTGGTCTCAAGACAGGAGCAAAAGCACTCTTCTGTTTGGCCGTGGAAGGAAAAGATGAGAAGGGCAGAAGAGAGGAAGATGAACTAGAGCCTGGTATAGTGGGACTAGATGGCATAACTGGAAAGGACAGAATAAGAGTGGAAGGTAGTGTTAGAAACTATTTTTGTTTTTAATAGTGGTGAGGAGACACAACATAATTTCAGCAAAGTTAGCAAAGGGACACCTCCTCTATAATGCTGCCACATAAAATAACAATAAATAGAAGGACCAGTTGTATATCAAATAAACAGATCTAGTAGTAGGAATGTGACTTTTTATAAACTTGGCAAGCAGTTCCATCATTTCATCAGTCTCTCTATTATGTTTCTTATTCTTGTACTATCATCACATTATAGGAAAAGAGATCAATCGAATGTTTGTGAATTCTGTTCAAAGCTTTTACAGTGTCCTCCACAATTATTGGCACCCCTTGTAAACTTTAGTAAAAAGGATTATTTCAATCCACCTTTTGGTGAAGTACAGTAGCTTCATCTCACACTGAAAAAATGAGAAAAATTAATTGAAAATAATTTATTCAGAGAAAAACAAATCCCTCATCAAGAAATAATTATTTTTAATAAAATCACATGTGCCACAATTATTGGCACCCGTGGAAATTATAGTGAGCTTAATGTTACTGAAGCATGTTTCCCATTTAAAGTGTACATTTTTGAGTTGATTGGAGTGTGTAGGAATTTTCAAGCTGTAATCCATGACTTTCTGATTAACTGGGTTGCAAATATGAGGTGACACAAAGGCCAAATTTTCTTAGTCATCCTTCAATATTGGAAAGACAAGAGAACATGCAAACCAAATGAGGGAGAAGGGTGTTGACCTTCATAATTCAGGGAATGGTTATTAAAAAAATAGCTACTCACCTGCAAATGTCCATTTCTACTGTTAGGGCAATAACAAAAAAAAAAAAAAGTGGACGCCAACTGGAACTGTTACAAACTTACCTGGAAGAGGATCCAAGCTTATTTTGCCCCTGTGTACAGTGAGGGGGATGATAAGAGAAGTATAAAAAAAAGAAAAAAAAGAAAGAAAGAAAGAAAGAAAGAAAATCTCCAAGGATCACTGTTGGTGAATTACAAGAAAAAGTAAAATCTTAGGGTTTCCAAGTCTCCAAAACCACCATCAGACACAACCTCTATTTCAACAGATTATTTGGAAGGTATGCCAGAAAAAGTATTTTCTTTCAGTGAAACACAAATGTAAGTGCCAGAAGTTTGTAAAATGCTATTACAATTTTGACTAGAATTCTGTGATGTTTTGGGGCTGTTTTTCCTCCAAAGACCCTGGAAACCTTGTTAGGATACATGACGTCATGGATTCCATTAAATATCAGGACATTTTAAATCAAAATCTGGCTGCCTTTGCCAGGAAACTAAAACTGGGTCATCACTGGATCTTCGAGCAGGACAATGATCCAATGTCCTGATTGCATATGTCCAAATCAACACAAATATGGTTGGCTGACTACAGAATAAAGCTTCTGCCATGGCCATCTCAGTCCCCTGACCTGAACCCCATTGAAAACCTGTGGGGTGAGGTGAAGAAGAGAGTGCACAAGAGAGGGCCAAGGACCCTGAATGATCTGGGGAGATTGTGTCAAAAGGAATGGTCTCAGATGCCCTGTTCTGTATCTCCAACCTTATAAAATGTTATCGCAGAAGACTCAGTGCTGTTTTATTGGCAACTGGAGGTTATAAAAAGTATTAAATACAGGGGTGCCAATAATTGTGTGTGCCAATTCTTGAAAATAATGATTTCTTGATGAGAGATTTGTTTTTCTCTGAATAAATTTATTTCAATTAAAGGTTGGATTTTTCTCATTTTTTTCAGTGTGACATGAAACTACTTCACCAAAAGGTATCTTTTTTCAGACCCATTTAATCTTTACAAGAAGTGTCAGTAATTGTGGAGAGCACTATATATATAACATAGGAAGCCTTTTGGTAATTCGCAAAACCTGTTCACACCCGTCCTTTGACCTTGACAACTGAAAACCTTTAGGCTCTGCTAGGTATGTTACAGGGGAGTGTCTAGGGTTTGGGAAAAGGGATAATACTGCATACAGTACTGGTCAAAAGTTTGGACACAACTAATCATTCATAGGTTTTTCTGTATTTTGAACAATACTGAACACATCAAAACTATGAAATAACATATGGAACATATATGGAATTATGTGGTACACAAAAAGTGTTGTTGTTTTAACTAAATCTGTTTCATATTTTAAATTCTTCAAAGTAGCCACCATTTACCTTTATGATGCTTTGCACATTATTGGCATTTCTTAACCAGCTTCATGAGGTAGTCATCTGGAATGCTTTTCAATTAACAGGTGTGCCTCGTCAAAAGTTAATGGAATTTCATGCTTTCTTATTGTGTTTGAGATCATCAAACAGTAAATAATAAAAATACAGAAAATAGCCCTATGCTACAAGTAAGTAAAGTGAAACAACAGTCCATCATTAATTTAAGACATGAAGTGTCTTTTAATTAATACAAATAAAGAAAAAAAGCATTGCATTAGAAGGTATATCCAAACTTTTGAATGGTACTGTACATGTCCCCCTACTGAAACAGCTAATTGATACATAGGACTGAGTGTGACATTAATATTTATGCATAATTGATACAGAGAGCAAACTTTTCATTTTGATGCCACAGGCATTTTATCTTTTTTTTTTTAAAGGTGTTGCTTCATAACAAAAAAACAAGTACTCAGTACCATAAGGAGAGCTGTTTGGGGAGGCACTGCTGAAGCCAGGGGACCCGGGCACACCCAGACTGCCCATGGGTACAGCGCCATACCCTCCACTCATGCCTCCTCCAGAGCCATAAGTGGACTGCTGAGGGGTTGATGCAGATGGGTAGTTCCGTGGAGACAAACTTGTAGAATTACGCATGTAACCTTTTGCAAGAAGGCAGAGAAATGTAAACTGTTAAGAGACTGTGACTGGTTTTAATGAATCAATCAGTGTGCCTCTAAAAAAAAAATATATATATATATATATTGTCAGTACCGCTTAATGTTTTAACCTTATTATATTTGTATAATTTATTTAATATGCCTACATATCATATAATATGAATTTTTCATATTTAATATGCTTTACAATACTGACTGTGCTTCTCCATCTTGTTGTTTTTATCTTTTTTTTTTTTTTTTCAGATATTGGTCCAAACATATTCTAAAATAATGTGTGACATGTATGTATCCTTCTCTTGTGCTGGTGTATAATATACTCTCAACTATTGTGCACATATCACAAAATTGTAAAATCATCCATATTCTTCAGGACACTCTTTCTTTGGCCTCTTTCACCTTGGCCACTGCTTTGTCCAGGGTCTCCAATGCTCACACCGAGCTGAGATGGGTAGGAGCTTAGTCCCATCACACTGCCATGCACTGGGGAGCTGGGCAGAGCCTGTAGTTGGCTGTGGGGCCGTGGTACACTGTACAAAGCTTCAGCAAGGTCTGCTGCCCTTTTCAATAACATGTCCTACAGTCACATATGAGGAAAAATAACTTACACATATTGTACTTGCATATATATTGTCCTCATGATTTTTATATGAATCACAACACTGTACAATTAGTGTTCTTAATTCTTCAATACTGCAGTTGTTTGAACTGAATTTTATGTGTTAAGCATTGAAATTTTGCAGTGCTATTGAGTTGCACCCCCAAAACTCACCCATTGGTCTTGCCTGATTCATCCTGATACTATTTCTACTTTGGGCTTCTACCCTTGTGACTCATAGCCTGCTCCTGCTTATAACCTAATGATGTGCACTTCCCAAAAATCTCACCCAGATACTGCAGATTGTATCATAATGTTGATTAATTCATACTAAAAATCCTTTCAACATAGTACTGTTGTGTAGAAGAGTAATGATTTATAATCTCATAAAGTCATGCTGTCTCAGGGAGTTTTTCTTTACCACTGTCACCTCTGGTTTGCTCATTAGGGATTGGAAAATAAAGCTGCATCTGGGTTTCTGTAATCCCGTCTTGTGACAATGTCTAATGTAAAAAGCAAAATACAAATAAAATTGCAGTGACTTGAATTAAAGACTATTAGAAGTTAAATTAGACAGGTTTTTGAAAGTCAAAACCCAATTCCTATGTGAAATGTAACTGGTCAAGCTCCAATGGGATATATGCTAAATGTTTATGTGGTGATGGTGATTCATTTATTCTTAACTCAGTGGTCATGCCAATATGGTGCTGGACTACATTACCCATCAGCCCCTGTATGTCACATGTCTCACTGATCACTGTCTCATTATGTCTTGTTAAGCACCCTATTTATGTTAGTACTGTATTCCTTTGTCTAGCTTCTGTTATGTGTTATCCATATTCAGGTTCATTACACATCAAGGTTCTGTGCTCATGCTAAAAGTCTTGTTTTGTTCGTTCATGTGTGTGTTTACCGTTGTATTAAAAACATCTGCACTTGCTTCTGCTTTTGGTTACAATTCTTAACAGAAGTAAGATGGATGCAGTAAAATTTTGCCAGTGTGTGCAGAGCCAGATTAAGCAGATCAAGGAAAGCCAGTGGATGGTTGACCAGATCAGTGCCTGTCTGGACCTACTTTTGTCCTAGGGGGAGGGATGGGGGAAGGCATAACCAGTGTGATAGCCAGTCTTACATGGCAAAACACGGACAGCAACCTTATGGCCATGCTCACACCAGAGGCTGAAGGGGAGGCTCTCCAACATAGCTAGAGGCAGAGGCAAAAGAGGCAGCCTCACAAACCACAAGTAAGCCAGAGGTCAACAGGCCAACCTTGCAAGCCATGAGTAAGCCAATGGCTGACAGGGTGCCTCGCAAGCTAAAAGTAAGCCAGAGGCCAACTGGGCAACCCTGCAAGTCATGAGTAAGCCAGTGGCCAAGTGAGCAACCTCACAAGCCACAAGTAAGCCAGAGGTGCACAAGATGGCCTCACAAGTGATGTGCATGCCTGAGGAAGAGGGGGAGGCCTCACAAGCTGCAGGCAAGGGCATCTGTATCCAATCTGCCTTATCCCCAGATTTGAGCAAGGATGTCATTGCCCTCCACCTTGACCCATTGGTAATATTGCTCCACCACCCTGCCCTGCTAGTGACATCATTCCACTTCCCTGCTCAGCTGAGGAAGCTGCTATGCATGTAGGCTTCACTGTGGGCATCGCTGCCCCTGCTGACCTTGCTATGGTAGTCGCACTAACCAGCGGCCCAGGGCCTCCTCTTGACTGGTTTTCACATGTTGAGTGTTAAAGCAGGGGTTCGCGGTAGCATCAAGATGGTGAGGACTACATTACCCATTAGCCCCTGTATGTCACATGTCTCACTGATCACCCACACTGTCCTGTTGTGTCTTGTTACCCACCCTATTTAAGTTTTATAGCGATGTGTTCCTTTGTCTAACTTCTGTTGTCTGTTACCCATGATCAGGATTATTACAATGTCTAGGTTCTATTCCAATGCTAAAAGTCTTGTTTTGTTTGTTCATGTGAGTTTTACTTTGTATTTAAAAAGTCTGCACTCGCACTTGCCCTTACCTACAATTCCTGACACTCAGTTAATCAAGGGCACATTTACACAGTCAATCTTTTACACTTATTTGAGGGCAGCACTGTTTTGTGGTTACCTGATTACTGTGGGTACTGCCATAGACTGCTTCCACAAGATCTGCTGCCCTTTTAAGCAGCATCTCCTAAGCAGAAAACCAGAAAACAGCCAGGTTAAATACTGTTGGTACACATATAAATGTTTTAGATGTTCAGTATAGCATGAAATTCCCTACTTTTGCCAGTTTGTCAGGGTCCCCAGGATGTCTCGGGATGACCTTCTGAAGTCTCTGGAAGCCATAGTCTATGGTTGGTTCATTCAGTGCTAAGGACAAATTCAGAGTGCACATTGACAGAGGATTACATTATTTCAAAAGTCATACATACAGCTATAATACATTAGAAAAGATAAATTAATTTTGTTAGGAGTATAAAATTTATAGAAATACCAATAACGTATGTGTTTACGACTTTCTCCATACCTGTGTAAATGAATCTTCCTGGAGCTCCTTTGCAGAACTGTTTTGATTTGTAGGACAGTGTGACTTCTACTACCCCTGGAATGTGTCTTGGAGGTGTCTGAACTCGGATTGCATGAGGAGTGATTAACTGTTAAAAAACACAGTTAGCAGTTAAATTCAATAAAGAATGACCCATTCCTGTGCTCACAAACAGTAGTTCTAGTAGTATTAACCACTACTAACACTAGTTTAATTTATTATACTCAAGTTGATTTTGGTAACAGAAATAGTAACAGTGAAGTTCTATCGCAACACATAAAGAGATCAGCTGAAAGATTATAGTGAAGCTATTAAAGTCTTCGAGCATGCCTAACCTCACTCCACACCAGCATGCTCCCAAACACAACCTGGAGACCATCAAAGAAGTTCTCTCCAATAATGATCACCATCGCTCCACCTGTGGTCCAGCCCTCACTGGGGCTGATGGCTTTGATACATGGGGTGGCTGTTTATATTGAAAGATAAGCTTATAAATATAACATAAAATGGAAATATAAAATGTTTTTGTCCTGACCCAACAATGCAGAAGTCATAAAATAAACATCTATAACAAAATTTGTATGAAAAAAATAGGGTATCTAAGACCTTTGCACAGTACTACAGTATTTTGAAAGTATTGTATGTCATCCCAGTTGTAAAGAGACAAAAAACTAATTTCTTACTCATCTCACCGTATTCCATGGTGTTCTCTAGTGACTCGCCTGGCTCCAGTCTTCGCGCTCGTCGACCATGCTTGGAGTTGTTGTGTACAAACATGTTATCAGATACTGCAAGCACATGACCATCCACACTAACAGTGCTTGAGAGAACCACCTAATTGGGGAAAAGAGATGCAAAAGTTTTGTAAAGCATTCAGAGGCTTTTATCTTGGCTGTATTTCTTGCTTTCCACTGAGAGGTCCAAACAACCTCTCAATGACACTTGTGATTCATGGAAAATTTACTTTCCACAACCTATGTGAAATTTAATATCGTTTTCACATGTTTTTTTTCCCATCTCTTTCTACTCATTCTTTCTGCTCTCAGCCATCATTTTCAGCATACTTAAACGCTCTCCTTCATTGTCTTGCTCATAGACCATAGTACATAAGGAGATGATGGCTTTCTCCTCTCCATCATCATCTTCTTATGTACTATGGTCTATGAGCAAGAGGTATATAGGAAGTCTCTGTGGTCTACTCCATCCTTTAATGCCATCAAACATATGGAGTGAATCTCTCCTGGCTCTTGACCAATGATGTGTTCTGACCCCTAATTTCACTTTTCAAGTGCACAGTAGCTCTGCAATGGACTGATGTTCCATCCACGGTATCTCACTGCCACACAACCAGTGTAAAGTAAAAGTGAGTAAGGGTTAAGAAATTTGAGGAGGATAAATGAAAGGGAAGAAATAAATTATAAGGAGGTCTTAGGTGGAATGGAGCAGGGAGATGCTGGCCAGATGATGTGGATGATGGCAAAAGTTAGAATGCGCTGTATGTTCTAGAAATAAATAATTGTAAATTACAGACACAGCCATGGCTTCTGTGCAGGGATGCACAGAGGTGTGGAACCTATGTGGAAGTCATTTCTCAGCATGTGTCAGAGGAAAAGAGTTAAAACAAACATGGTGGAAGGAAAGAAGGGATAGCATGTGAGGGCAAGAGGAAGAGATGTCAGAATGGGGGGGCAGGTGGTAGTGAAAGACCTATAGGAGGAAGTGAGGAGGGAGTGTCCCCAGTGAGTACTTCCTGGGCCATGGAACCTGACCTCCCACATCTGGAGCCAATCACTCAAATCTCGACAACTTCCTGAAACATCTCGGCTGATTTCCTGCGATCCTGCATTTCCCAGTAAACCCATACCATCTCCTATTTCACTTTCCTTCTCTCTCTCTCTCATCAGATTTAGTTTTTTACACATTTAATTTACTCCCAAAACATAAAAATGTCAGTATTGATTCTGAAATATAAAAAGATTACCATATAAGGAATCAAATGTAGACTAAAACAAAATGAACAATTTGCTGTGTACTCCCATGACCCCAACAGCAAATTCTTCATTTGTACATAACTGTTACATGATTACAATTTTTTTTTTAAAAAGGTACTGGCAAAAGCCAGTTTCTATGCATTTCCTGTAAATGTCTCCTGTAACCACAAATCATATGCAATGCTTAGATTGATTTTGTACCTGAAACCGTCTCATGTCTCTTGGGTTCCCTGCTGTCTTCAGACAATTTTGGTTACACTTGAGAAAAAACTTCAAGAAAAATCTGTAGGGTACAAAAGACAAAGATACACTTTAATACATGTTGGTCTATTCAAGATTCCATAAAGCTTTTCATTTACAGATTAAAATACAAACATGTTTTAAAAGAAAGAAAAAAAGAAGAAATATCATAAGCAATGCAATAGTTCTAACTGTCAAAAGCCTAACACTCATATACAACTGAACTAAATACAAAATAATTCTCAAACATCATTGCAGGCCCAGGGGAAAACAGTATCCCACAATGCAGTGCATGAAACCCCCATGGGGCAGGTCTGTGAGTATGCAACTGACAGAGTGTAAGAGGGAGGCATGTATATCTGTAGCATATTATATTCATTTTTAATGTATTTCTGTAATGATTTGTAGTGATTGTATGTTCTTAGGTGTGAATTTGTATGTGGTGTACTGAAGTAAACAGCAGTGTGATATATAGGGAGACATGGGGAGAAATAAGGGAGATGAAGAAGAGAGAGAAAGTGGGGGAGAAGAAAAGACTTCAAATCACAGGAGTGTATCGTCCAGTAATATGGCACTGCTACCATGGCAACCCAGATCTGCCGCAATCCCAAAGTCCCCAATGTAAAGCAAGGAGGGACAGAAAAGTAAAAATGCAACTGGGAACTAATATTCAAGCAGAAAACAGACTGAGAGAAGAAAAAGAAAGAGAGTCTAATTTCAGAGGAAGACTTTCATTGCATGGCAAATCCAAATGTAAAATCTGTCCTTTTTTTTCCATAACAAACTACATATAAGACCAACATAATAATGAAAGCTTATTTTCAAGCCATTGTCCTGATTTTTATTTTTGAGCTATTTAAGTAAAGTGCAGTCAAGATTGTTGTTGGCAGAGGGTGATTATCATTTATCATTTAGACCTAAGAGAGCTGGTCTTTCCAACTTTTATACACACATGCGCACACACACGCGCGCGCACACACACACACACACACACACACAAACTATAAAATAGGACCCAGGATGTGTCATTTGTACCAATGCAATACAATAATTACAAAAAACCCTGCAAAAAAATTGCAGCATGAGACGATCTGTAGACATAACCATATGTTCAGATATTTAAATATTTAAGACATTATGGTGCATATATTTGGAACCCATGATCACATTTATAATTTGAAAACCTTCAACATTAAGCAAAAATATTAATCAACAGCTAACATTTGCTAGCTTGCAAGTTTTTTGTTTGTGAGTTATGAGACATTATGTTGACTGGAGCCATGTGGCTAGCTTGTTAGTATTAAATATACCATTATTAACAAATTTATTCAGCTAGTTTGTCATAGCTTGTTAGCTCCAGTGAACCGATTGTACAAATATGTAGGTTCATATTGCTGTTATAAAAAAGTGTCCTTTTATTATTATTATAAATAGCCATTCTTCCATGTTGTGCTTTTCAGTAAAGCATGAACCCTGCCCGACTCTCTTATTTTCCATTGCCTGACTCTTCTAATACAATAGATTTGCATACTTAAAATTTATTTAGATTAACATAATGTGAAGCAAAATTGGAGGATGTTGGTGCAAAATTAACTGCTGCTGGAAGTGAATCCTTTTTCACAAACTTTTTCATGTAAATGAATGGGTTTTTTCACCAGGTGGATTTTACTGGCATGCAGTGTTACACCGACCTTATACCGATATGTACAGTATTATATGCATAGCACTTATTATATTTCCTTAATCTGCAATTTGACAATGTATATATTGTAAACAATACTTTCCTTGAATTAATTAATTTACGCTCAGTAACCATTTTATCCTGGTCAGGGTCTTACTAACACTGGACATAAGGCAGGAGAATTAATGTCGAATGGGATGCCAGTTCATTGTGAGACACCATGCACACACTCATTCACATACTCATTCACACTCAAGGGCAATTTAGTGCAGCCAGCCCACATACCTGCATGTTTTTGGACAGCTAGAGGAAACCAAATAACCCAAAGGAAACCCACATGAGCACAGAGCAAACATGAGAAATCCCATATAGACAGTAACCTGAGCTCAGGATCAAACCATGGACCATCAGCAATGCCACCCTCCATACTGCTCACATACCCACATTTTTTAAAATTTGGCCACAAAATTACCAACATATAGTTTTCTTAGAAAAATTGTGCTTTTCAATATTGCAGTTTTTCAGTCTTGTGTTTATTTTTCTGACTTATAAATTGTATCTTTCCTCATTTAAAAGAAACTGACTCAGCCATACCTCTTGTTTTTGAAAAGCAACTTACAATGCATTAATCAGTGCTGCAGAGACAATGGGGTGAGTTAGGGGAAAGGGGAGGGCTTATTAATGTTTTAATTGCAATTGCAGTTCACTTTGCAGACAGCAGAGGGTTCTAAAATGACAAACTGCTCCTTTAAGTTTCTTCATCTCCTGGAATGTTAGTCCTACACAATTTTTTTAGTTGGACAAAATACATCCATGCCACTCTTCTCATCCTCATCCACTTGATCAACTTTTCACCCCTAAAAGAGTCAGCAGCACCCAGCTGTGAACAGCTAAAATTAAGCATGATGGCCACGCACACATTAGCATGCATTAGTCACTTCCCCCTCCCTGCCCACTTAGCATGCAAATCTCCCAGGCTCAGTGCCTCGCACCTTCTGCCATGCAGCCATTTGCTGCATTATAATTAGAGCTATCTTGCATAATTAATTAGGCCTCCCAAACATCCCTGTATTGCAACACAACATCCCCCACCCACCCAATCTCAGCTGTTCTGCAAGGGAAAGTTTAATATCAACAATGTTTGTTGTGGTTTGTTGTGATATTTAGATTTAACAGACGGAGAGGTGGGGAGTAGTAATGGTAGGCATTGATGAATGTGTGTTAATTAGTAATTACAAACATTAAGTTTAAAACAACAATTATGAAATAATTCTGTATTAAATCATTGTTTAATGTCTAATATTTATATTTCTGTATTAATAGCACTGAAATCAGGAGAATGTTAATGATTCTTTTTAAACCCCCCTTTTATATAAAAGCACAGTGTTGCAGAAGTGAAAGCATTGGCCCCATTCCGAGCTGCAGATGTCACTGGGTGTATTAATCTATAATGTCAGGCAACGGTCAATTCCCTTTGCATCTCTAGGAACACTTGTTAGGAAACAAAAGGTATGGTTGAGTCTTAAGCCAGGGGATCAGTTTCCACAGTGCCTCAGAGGGAGTCCCTGGTCAGGCCTCTGAATGGCCTTTGTGTGCATCTGCCTCACTTCTCAAGACCAAACACGACACTCTCAGCATGAAGCTGCCTTCTAAGAGTGACAACTTGCTTAATGTAGAAAAAAAATTGGCACAATGCACTATTAACAATACAGTCCATAATGCAGAAATATCTAAACTTAGCTGTGGCATGTACAGTTTGTGTGCAGGAGTCCATTTAACTCAGAATCAGTGAAAATATGATAAATTAAAATTATAGCTGCCAAAGTTATTACCTTGGGCTGAAAATGTAATATAGAGGAAATAATTTATTAAGATGGAAGCATAAAATGTTATTAGACTTTACAACTTTATCATTTAGTAATTGTTACAAATAAATTAGATTAGCAAATGTAAACCAGTTAAGTAAAGGCTGATTATGTATTACGAGTCATGTATTAACAATGTTAGGATAATATATGATTAAAAAGTTTGATTAAACTGTGATAATGAAGGATAATAGATGTTCTTAAGGTTCTATTAGCAGGAGTATGAACTATAGAAAAATGGTGGAAAAAACATAAAGAAAGAAAATAACAGAAAAGGAGAGTTGTGTTGGTATTTTAGATTTAGGATAATCACTCATCAAAATCCCTCTCCTTCACCTAAACCATCCACCCTCCCTAGAAAAACAAAACAGTGTCA
>JAOANJ010000017.1:8763572-8782732 GCA_026413345.1 Ariopsis seemanni
ACTCTAAATTGACCGTAGGTGTGAATGGTTGTCTGTGTCTATGTGTCAGCCCTGTGATGACCTGGTGACTTGTCCAGCGTGTAGCCTGCCTTTTGCCCGTAGTCAGCTGGGATAGGTTTCAGCTTGCCTGCGACCCTGTAGAACAGGATAAAGTGGCTCGAGATGATGAGACGAGATATTATGAAACAATTTTTGCATATCAGTACTGAAATTGCACCTTAGCTTTAGTTGAGATGGTTTTTTTGGTAAATAGAATAAACACACAAGCTTTTTATATACTATGTTGATCCTGTTTCAGTGTCATTTTAATTATTTGTAGTATGAATACCAATAAACAATACAATGTTCAGGATACACTCAAGATCATCACTGGAGATGACAGTAACTTTGAGAAACGTGAAGATAGCTCAGATGAAGACCCTGATGACATTCCCAGTGACAAAGACATGAAGAGGGATGAGTCAAGTGGGTCTGATGATTTGGACAGTAGTGAATCAAGTGATATAGATAATGTACCTCAACCAAACATGAACCCAAGACAACAAAATACAACCACCTAAGGAAAAAAAATGTTGGAGAAAGAAACCTTCTGAAAATCTTGAAATGCACATTCAAAGGACAGAGTGTCACACCTCAAGACAATCTTCATACTCCACTGGAGTAATTCAGAAAATTCATAACAGCAGAAATGCTTCAGTTACTGATGGAACAAACACATTTTTACAATATGCAAATATCTGAATGTTCCAGAAATATTAACACCACTGTTAAAGAACTGGAAATATTGATTGGCCTCTACCTGCGCATGGGTCTTTGTCACATGCTGGGAAATTGTGCATACTGGGAAAATGACACAAGCTGTCCCATGGTGGCTGACAATATGTCACACAACCATTTTCAGATCCTGCTGGCATGTCTACATTTCAGTGACAACACTGATTTGTTAAACAAGCAAGAAGAGGATAAGTGCTGGAAGATCCATCCTTGGCTTGATATGTTTTGCAAACAATGCTTGGATATCAAAACTCTATTAATGAACCAATGGTGTCCTTTAGAGGGACACACCCACACACACACTTAAATGACTAAAGGGTCCTGACGACACTCTCTGAGCCACCAAATAAATAACCAGCCATCAGTGAAGAGCTAGTGTTGGTCTTCGCTAACGCTACTGCTACACCAGTTGAAAGCTAACTGGACTACCGTGCTAATGGCACTGAATCACAGGTATCAAGAATCAGAAATATCATCAGTGATGGCATTGAAAATGTTTGAATGAGCCACCAGATCAGAACGGCATTGAAAATGTTTGAATGAGCCACCTTTCATTTCTCCGTTTCGGAGAAAGATTAAAGAGGATGAACTTCACTAGTCATCTCTCGTTCTGACGTTTATCGGCTGGGACTTTGAATTTCAGCAATAGGTTCAGATTTCTTAGTAACCAAGCTGATGTTTCAGTGTTGTGCAAGTAGCGTAAGGGGTGCTGCCACATTTGGCATCCCCAGGGCAGTATTTGCTGTTCTATTACTCCTTGCTGTACTTCCATGCCCTGTTGTTCTACCGAAGTGGGAAAAGTCCTTCAGTAAAGTAAGTGCTGAAATGGGCGACTGGACTTTGCTGAATATCAGAAAGATTAACTCTGGATTGTATGGACTGAGGTTTATTGCGCCATCATCTTCCCAAAATGGAAGGACTCAGCAAACTCTGAACACATTCTTCTGCTTGGCTGTACTGCTATCTGGTGATATCTCAACCAACCCAGGACCCAGGGCTCAGAGATTTTCTTGCGGATTCTGCCTAAAGGGGGTAGGAAAAGGCACTAGTTGTGTATCATGTAAAACCCGTTTTCACACTTCATGTGTACCTTATGCAAACAATCAGGCGGATAACTATCTCTGTAACAATTGTAGCATTACTGTTGATGAGTATGAATTTTCTACTAATAACGAGTCTCACACAATCTCTGATGCACCTATAAAATCACACCACAAAGGCCTATTATTTGTTCATCAAAACATCAGAAGTCTTTTGAAAAAGAAAGCACAAGTAGAAATGTTTTTAGATAACAGTAATGCTGACATTTTTGCTGTGACTGAAACAATGTTAGATCAAACTATGACTGATGATCTTGTGTTAATTAACAGTTATAATGTACTCAGACACGACCGTGGTTCAAGGCCTGCAGGGGGTGTTGCACTGTACATCTCTAACAAAATCCCTTTTAAATCCCGTTCGGATCTTGTAATATCAGGCCTTGAGGCCATATGGGCAGAACTTATACCACCCTCCCGTAAGAACATTTTAGTCTGTAGCACGTACCGCCCTCCATTTGACAATCACAATTTCTTTAATAAATTTGATGAATGTATGGACAAAGTATGTGATGAGCACAAGGAGATCATAATTATGGGGGATTTAAACTGTGACTCGTTGATTACTGACAATTTAGGTTCTATCGGCAAACAAGAATCACAGACACTACCAGTATGTCCATAGATGTAATCCTAACAAATGAGAAATCCCATCTGTATAACCATGGCACCTATGAAGGGGGGTTTAGCGACCATGCAATGACGTTTGCTTACCATAGTGTTAAAAGTCCTAGAACACAGTCAAATGTAATTAATAAAAGGAACTATAAAAATGTTAGTGAAGAAAAATATCTTCACGACTTGGCTCAGGTACCATGGAACATCATAGAGAATTTTTCGACGATTGATGAACAGCTGGAGGTATGGGAAAACCTGCTCATTGGTGTTGCAAATGTACATGCTCCCATTAAGAGGCTCAAGGTCAGAGGTACGCCAGCCCCGTGGCTTACCAATGACCTGAAACAGCTTATTGCCCTCAGGGATCAATTGTACAAAGCGACCAAAAGATCAGGCAACCCTAAAGAGATGTCGGAATACAAATCTATAAAAAAAAAAAAAACAGGTAAACTATCTGTGTCGCAAAGTTAAAAAAAGATCATGCAGCACAGTCAGTCATCCAAGGGTCTGAAGAGGGACAGGTTGGACTGTGGAAAGCCATTCGGAACTTACTTCCGAGTAAGACACCGAACACCACCAATTGTATTCAGCATGATGATCAGAATATTACTGACACGGTAGGAATAACGGAATGCTTGAATACGTTTTTCCACAAAATCATAGATGATTTGTATAAATCCATCTCAAATACCATTCCCAACTTCAGCCCTTTTCAGTTTATTGGCAATACCGACAGCAGTTTCTCTTTTACTCCAGTTACTGAGGAGTCTGTCATAAGTCTATTGTCCAGGCTTAAAGTTAAAAAAGCAACTGGACTAGATACTATTGACAACAAGCTCTTGAAAGTAGGTGCACATATTCTTGGCCCTCCCCTCACCAAACTGTTCAACTACTCACTGAGTACTGGAGAGTTTCAGTAACATTTTTGCATTCAGTGTTTAATAGTAGTATAAATGTATAAATTATATTAAGAATAATTTACACTGACTTAGTTTTTAAGAAGCTATTTGTGAGTCCACCAGGCAGGCGTGCTACATGCTATCTTTCTAATTTTCATGAAACTTGGCATGGTAACAAGGTTAACCCTAAAACTCAGTTAGCCGGGGGGGGGTTCAGATTTGGATATATTCCAGGGGGACTAGACACCTGCATAAAGGAGAAAAGTATGAAGGCCTCCTGCTCATAAAATTCCACCGATTTCATTTTCTCTCGGCCCAAGCAATTGCATATCCTTATTGAATTCCCAATCGAAAGATTGAGTCATATGAATGACATCTTGTCAGTCAAGCGAAGTTAATATTTAACCATGTAAATTGTTAAGCTAAAAAATGCAAAAATTGAAGGTTTTTCTAGCCAGATATCTCCAATGGGCATTTTTTGTTTAAAAAACTGATACTTTCACAGCAAAAAAACGTGTTCAGCTACATAAATTGAGAAAAATTTTTTGGGGCACTTCAATATTTTTTGCACAAGGACTGTTCAAAATATGCAAATGAGAGAGTCGATTTACACTTGAGACTTACTTCAATGAAAGTACAAACAGGCGATTCTATAATAATACATCCATTCAACTCGTACGATTTCAGTATATATTAATCACTCAGCTTGTTCAAGACTCAAAAGCCAAAGGATTTCAGGATTCAACATATTTCATAAGAAATACTCATAATATTTTGTTAATTTGGTCGAAAAAATACAAACTAAAATATACTTCCAACAGAAATTTAGAAGTAAGGGGCCTGAAATGCAAAACCAAGACTAGAATATGATGAAGTGTGCTCACATTTTTCTGTACCTTTCTTTATTTGTGATCTTGACATTGAACCATCATTTCTTTACAAGAATAATAACCAATTAAAAATCTTTTAAATGGTCAGGTCAATGCTGTTGATCATACCTTCATTGCAAATTGGAGTACTAAATATTCAGTTCAACACTCCATTTTTACAGCTGGTACCATACAAAATACTAATTAAACACCAAAGAAGCACTTTTGAGGTCTGTTGATCTGAAGCGATTCTTGAAGCAATTGCATAACAATCCCGCGTTCCTCATCACGTTTGCTTTTCAACAGAGCAATTTTGCTTGAGGTGATCGCTTGAATCTATGGTTTCCATGTGATGATAGGATATTTCAGAATATATACACATCATTCGAACTTCTGAATTGCTCAAACTTCGTTAAAATAAGCCTACCCACTTTGTCCAAAGCAAGGTTTGGCGGCAAAATGTGAGCCCTCATTATCACGGTCAGCGTATGCACAGGAATCCCAATTATTTTCCATAACTACCAAAACTATAATAATGCCTTCTCATTAAAAAATTTCGCTTCTTCTAAGAGAGATACCGTTTGAGTTAATTGTCATAGTTTAACTGTCCCTCTTATCTGTAGAGGAAAAATTATGCAAAGCTCGACTAAGTTTCTGCCTCAGGATAACAAATTTGCCCCAGTCGAAAAGGACCCAAACATTTTTATGTTCTCAAAATCTTATCAAAATTAATTTGTCGAAACTAAGACAAAACTAATTGTACACTGTAGACCATAACACATTCAGCACAGGAAGCCCAGGCCAATTGTAGCCCATGCAGTTACAGCAAATGCAAGACCATACTATATGTAGCCATCCCCTCGTAATTCCAGTTTCTTCGTAAAAATCTAATGGTATTTTATTTTGTTAATTTTTTCCCATCAAGTTTATTCGAGTTGCTAGTGAGAGAAATCATCAGAAGATTTTCTACAAATAACCTAGAATAATGAATTGACCGGTGTTTTCTGGCTACATGCATTTACTATAAATATGCAAATACGGATATTGAATTTAAGGTTCCCGTGCTTTGATTTGTATCCCGGAACTCTGAAACTATTTAAGGAAAGTAAAAGCTATCATATAGCCTATAGTTCTAACTCTCTCCTAATTTGTTGCCTTGTCCTGATGCCTTGAGCTTCAACAACGAAGGCGTCATCATCATCATCACCTTGTGTGGGTGTATCACTTTTTGTCTCTCATAGCAGACAGCCACTTTTGTTAAAGTGTACCGGTACTGGTCATGTTTACAACATTTAATCGTGCTTTATGTATTACTTATAGACAAAAGACGTGCACATTCAGTTAAAAAACCACCGTAAAAGCACTTTTGTGGACAATTTTTTTTCATGAATTACCCACGGGGGCAGAACCAATGGGGAGCAGCCATTGCCAGCCGGAAGTGATGTACAGTCGTTGATTCCGGGTTATTGGGTGCAAGTAAGCAAGCAGTGTTCTGTGGGTCAAGATTTGAGGTGAAAGGAGGTGTTAAAGGTGTTAAATATGGCTAGCAACTTTGATGAAGTGGGTGTTAATGGTTATCTATTCGAGCCAGAGAGGGAGGAGGCTTGTGAGGACAGTGAGTCATCACATTCTAGTGATTCGGAGGAGGAAACTGCCACAAGAGATGTGCATGATGGTAGAGCCAAAATGGCTATCACTCCATGGTGTTGATGCAGGCAGTGCTCTGTCATGAGAACTGACACGGAGTCCTACTGTTGTCAAGAACATGAACTCGTTGCAGACTGCTTTGACGGCTGCATTGCGTCCACCCCGAATCCGCACGCATATGTCCTTCACAAACTGTCCCTGGAAATGGCCTTCATTGACGGCGTGATAAGCAGGTAGCTCCGGGGACCAACACCTGAAGGGGAGCTGATGAACAGGCAAGTTCCCAGTCAAGTAACTTCAGAACACGTTGAATAAATATAGATCTAATACTTGTTATAGATCTTTATTTTATGGCACATGTCTATTATTTCATGGCATTATGTGCAAGTAGATTTGCAGTCAGACAAAACGACGACTGTGCGTCACTACCGGTGCTGGACCAGCCTGTGAAGGAGGCAATATGTCGCTGACCATGCCTGACTGACGGAGCAGTGACTTAAAACTTGTTAGTACTTGACGAGCTTATGACAAATGTTACATGACAGAACCACTGGTATCATACGTGATCTTTTGAAATGGCTAGTAATTAAAATTCACTACAGGTACCCTTTAAGGGCTGATAACCTGCTGAAGTAATGTGAGATCTGGTCAGCCACTCATCCTTCGAAAACACCTTCCTACCACTCCCATCTTGCGCACTCTTCATTTGTGAAGACACACTAGCAGCATTAGCTTTCTTCCCAGTTTCCTCTCCTTGTAAAAATATCCCTCTGAGGTATGTGTGTGTCTGGTCTAAAAAATGCATTGATTTCTTAGCTTTTCGGAGGGCCCAGCTTTGTTCTTTCGAAGGAGTCTTTTCATGAGTTTCGTCTGGTTGTAGATGCTGACAAAGATTTACTTTGGATGTACCCACCAGCTACAGTGTGGCATGCTTCAGCCCACTTTCATTTGATTTCATCATATGGGGACTTGCGTTCCAGTTTTAGAAGGTGCTGACCGACATCCAGCTGTCTTTGTAGGTTTGAGAAAGATTGGTACACTTTGATGCACCTTTCTACAGGACATGCAAAGTGCACAACATCTTCCTCATCTTGGGAAGGGTCCGACTGTGTAGATGGCAGCTGAGATGGTCCAGGCTGATTGTTGAGATGTCTTTGTGAAGCTGTCATGCTGGAAGAGAACACTCCAGTTTCTACACGAGGCTTGCTGAATGTCTTTTCTACTATTAAGTTGGTCAGTCCTTGCGCAGTACCAAATCGTTGGAGTTGGGAAGTAGTGAAGAACTTGCTATGGCCAACGTTATATGCTTGCCATGCTTGCATCCCTCCATGTTCAAAGGAAAAGTTGTTCAGTGCTTGGATACTGGTCATAATGTGCTTGGTCATGGTTTGTGCTGAAGACTGCACACTACATACAGTAGCGTAACAGCCTTTCATGCCACCATTACAACTCGATGGCAACTTTCATATCTGAGGCGGTTGTGATGTCATGGCCTTCGTTCAGATAGCAGCTCATGTGGCCCTTTAGCGCTGCTATGCGATGATCGCATATGTCTTTTCCTCCCTGAGGCTCACTGTAGTTGTATCTAACAACATGGATTCTAATGCAATCTCCAGTGCTAGGCAGAGAGAGCAACAAAAATGCATTGTGATAACACCCATCATTGTCTGATCTGAGAGAGGCTTGAGAGAGTTGGGGCATTGTATTCCAGTGACCAGTGTATTCTTGATGATTAATGCCACTGCAAACCAGTTTTGCGTGCATTCATCAAACAAATTAATGCAAGTTCTCCTCTGGAAATAAAAAAAGCAGTTACTAGAAAGCATGAACACATGAATCAACACATTTACAGTAGAATGTCTTTGATGTGCCTTGAAATGACGAAACGTGCAATCAGTTTCATCCACAATGTCCTAGTCAGCACTGAAAAACTTGCTGAATGTTGCTTCTATTTATGTGACTCGAATAAGCCGGGAACAACAACTTTCTGCATGCTCGAAATTCTGCAAAGTATTGCCAAAAATAGCCTTTTTTGTTATATTAAAGCGCACTGCAAGGATATCATGTGCTTATCTCTCTTATCTAAAAGTGATAATTGTATCTAAATCAAAGGATAATTTTGCCAAAAAGAAACTAATAAAACAGTGGCCTAAAAGCATGTTTTAACAGCTTAACGTTACTTGTGCACATCCATTTAACAACATTCCTAAGCACTGACTAAGTTAGCAGAATCAAGTAGGAGAATTCCTAAAAGCGAAATTATGAAGAAAAATAATAAAATCTAAGAGTCTCTAGTTCCTTCCAAAATTGATGTCTTGTGACCCTGTCACATCTGCGTATCCGCAAAAAGTACGGCAGAACTTCTTTTAAACGCATGCGCTAGTAACAATTTATTTACTATTTCGTAAGTTTTACAAAGAGCATTGTGCAAACAGGATTTGGTCCTGTACAAGTTGATAAATATGGTGTATGTACTGCATATGAAGGATAGAAGAAGAAGAAACCTTTTGTCACATGCACACTTCAGGCACAGTGAAATTCATCCTCTGTATTTCACCCTTCTGAAGCAGTGAACACACGTGTGCGCACACACTCAGAGCAGTGGGCAGCCACACCAGAGCGCCCGGGGAGCAGTCAGGGGTCCGGTATCTTGCTCAAGGGCACCTCAGCCCAAGGCCACCCCACGTCAACCTAACTGCATGTCTTTGGATTGTGGGAGAAACCAGAGCACCCGGAGGAAACCCACGCAGACACGGGGAGAACATGCAAACTCCACACAGAAAGGCCCTCGCTAGCCACTGGGCTCAAACCCAGAACCTTTTTGCTATGTGCTAGTGCTTTTGCTATGTGCTAGTGACAGTGCTAACCACTACACCACCGTGCTGCCCAGTCATCCATCAAAACACTCATCCATCCATCCATCTGTTATCCATCCATTCTTTCATCCATTCTATACAGTATATCTGTCTCTATATCCATTCATTTTTGCTGTTTCTCTCAGAGACATCTCCGTTTGGGCTCCACTGATATCTCTGTACAGTATTCCTCTCCTTACACGCACACAATGACTCACTCAAGCCTTAAAATGAGAAGCGATTGATGATCTGCGGAATGAGTCACCAAGTGATGATGCTGGAACGCCAGCATTTAATCAAAACTCAGTGTTGAATCAGAGGGAGATGAAAGAGAGGAATTAAATCACGTCCAAATCTATTCTTCTCATCTTAAGGTCACTTCATTCTTTAGTTTCTTTGAAATATACGCTCACTCTGGGATGTTCGTTACTATACAGAACACATACATGAATTTTCTGATACAGTCCGAGCATGGAAGTGTAAATACATTTATCTTGGGTCACTCCATGGTTTCTGACATTCAGCCTCCCTCTTGTGGCTCATGAGGCACGAGTGTAGTGCAAGCCAGTGCTTTTGTGCTCCGAGTATTGACCAGAAGTTACAACTTGATGTACAATTCGAATCTGTTTTTATATGAATGACATGACCATTCTCAATGTTATTGGATTTCACTTCTATCCTTACATGTGTATGCATCATATCTTCTTTTGGAATGACTTCCTGCTAGTCATGAGTAAGTTCTTTAATATTATATCCTTTCATTTCTATGAACAACAAGTTATCTTTAGACTGAAGGCAAGTATGAATAATCATTGCTCAAAATATCGCAAATACGTCTGGTTTCAGAGAGAAAGATTCGGTTCTTATTGGTGAGCCGAGCCAAATGATCCGACTCCCTGAAAAGAGCCAGAATTCCAATCAGCTTGTCGCTAACATTTGGTAGGAATTTGTTCCAGGAACAAGCAGGCTAATTGAGGACATCTATCTTATCTAGTATTTTAAGATTATTTGGATCATTATCTTAAAGCCTACCAGATGTAACCCTGCAATACAACACTTAACCATAAAGAATGAACGAATAGATGGGTCGTCCATGATCTAACACGTGAACCTTTAGATGTGTATGGAACGATGGGAGACGTGAGGGATTGGATTAGGTGCAGGTGAAGGATCTACCACACCCCATATTTCCTCCACCCTGATACTTAAGTTCCCGTTGTTGATTTACAGACCATGACATCATCTACATGAAGGTAGATGATGTTTCCATGCTTAGCACACTGTCATGACAAATGGAGCAGAAGGTCAGACGCGCTACGCTCGACAGGCAAAAAGAACCGAAATCCGAAAAACAAACTCAGATCACTATTATTTTTATTTTCGGTTTCACTTCATCTCAGATTTATTGTTCTTTATCCCTCTGACTTCACCTCATCGACCCAGTTGTGGTTCTGCTTTGAGTCATCACCGTTCTCACATTGTGCAACTTCTTCATCACACTTATTAAATTACAAAATTACAGAATTTAAATACCCCCCCCCCCAAAAAAAAAAAAAATCTTCAGGATCATGAGATTTAGGACTAGTAAAAAAAAAAAAAAAAAATCTTTGAACAAGAACAAGACCAGAGAGCTTATCATACACAATGCTGGATTCTGGATTCATCGGTTTGCTCAATCTCAGGTTAGTGTTAACTTTTCGTCTGAAACTACACGGAGGCTGAGTTCTCCATTGACTAGAACCTTCTCGGAGACCTGCTTTCTAAAAACTTGTGATGTTTGATACCTTCAGCAGAATTTCTCTCAGTTTTATAAATGAAATCATAAGAAACGCTCCTAGCGCTAATTTATCCAGCTAAAATACTTCTTGTTTGAACAATATAACATTTTTTTGTTTTGTTTTTAATAAAGAAAAAAATCTCAACACAAACTGAATGGGTGTGAAATCGCTTTCATAGAAAGAAAGCGATTCCAAAACAAATCCATAAATTAACAACAAATAAGACTAGCCATTCAATTAGGACAAAAATAATGGCGCCATATAAAATCCCACTCCGTCACCATTTTTGTTGCTTTCAGCTCCCTGTGAGCTTTGCCTTTCATGGAGGTTTTTTTTTTCCCCTTTACAGGCGTGGTTAATTTTTTTTTTTGCTCGGTTTGCTTTCTGAACATTTTTACGCACATCTTTTGCACATTATTGATAAATAGGGCCCAAAATGTTGTTGCAGTGTGACAGGAACATTTACAAACTTTATCTAAAAATGTTCTTCATACAAAAGATTCCTCGAACCTTAACATTCTGAGAAATTTAAAGTCTGATATTGACATACAGGTATTTATATGTTACAATGAAAAACACTTTACGGTCAACAATGAAATCCAGCATTGAATAAGAGCTGAACATTTTATTTAAATATTTTGTCCAGGGTCTATTTGCACCAAGTTTAAATAGCAAGGATTCTTTTTTTTTAAGCAATTAGTGCAAGTTAAGGCAAGATGCGGTCCGCACTTAGTGTTACAGTCTGTATATTCTGCTATCTATGTGGGTACACTTTGGTTTGCACTAAGTGTAAATAGCATAATATAACTTCATACATATAAATATATAATAAATGCCAATTTGCAACATATGAACATGGATGACGTGTCCACCATGTACGTTCAGGTCATTTAAATACTGAATAATCAGCAAACGCGCGGCAAAAACAGCTATTTGTACTTACTGCAAATAGACTCCACCCAGAAATTCTCTCCCAATCATGATTAACTGAGCTGAGGTGTCTCTTAGGTCAAAAGGTCAAGGTCCATTTCACATCTTAAAAAAAAAAATCAAAAGACGTTTTATTTAAAAATAATAATAATAATAATAATAAATTCCACGCACTCGAGAGCATCCTCAATTTAAAAAGGCATGAGATTTTCCCACATCTGGAAACATCAGGACCAAAGTTGTGCAAAAAGAACTCAAAGAAGAGGAAGAGGAGGGAGGGGGATGAAGGGGAGTCTTAACATGTACAAATAAAAATTACATCACTCTGTAATTATAAACAGTGTGTGGAACTTCAGTTCAAACAACTGAATTTAAAAAATGAAGAAAGTTTACAAATCCACAGAAAACTACAGGCAGGGGGGCGGATAAGGACGAGCGAAAGCTTGTGTGTGTGTGTTTATTTAGTGTTCTTGTGTATGTATAGGTGTCTTGAGCTGTGTCTGTGGGCACAATGGCCATTTTTGCAAATGCACTTGAAGGAACCTTTAGTGTTCACACAGCGTGCATTTTTACACGGGTTCAAGCGGCCGATCCCTCGCTCCATACACTCATCTATATCTGCACAGAGAGAGAGAGAGAGAGAGAGAGAGATACAGAGACAGAGAAAGAGAGATACTGGAGTCAGTTAGGGAAGACAGCTCCTAAACAACATATCTCGTAATGTTAAGGAGTTACATCTCCTCATCTAAGTTCATAGACTTGAAAATGAAGCAGGTGCAAAAATTAGTGACGTAATTGTCAAATACATCAAACTGAACTTCAAATAAATGACAGAAACGTGCAAACCACTATACTATACTACTACCACTATACTAATCTACAGGGAAGCAGGAAGGCATTTTGCACTGGGGGTGCTGCACTTGCACAACATTTATTATTATTATTATTATTATTATTAAGCAGTTTCATTTGCAGCATTCTCAGCACCCCCACTTACCTCATCTGATAATACTAACTTACACTATACTCCTAATCTGTACACTACCAGCTCATACTATACTATTAATCAATACTAGGCTATATGGTAGTATTAATCTACTGTATACTAACATATACTACACAAAGGTAATATATACAAATTGCGAATCTATACTAATCTGCACCAAACTACCAATCTATACAAACCTATACTATGCTATGAGTCTATATTAATCTTTGATACTACCAATCTATAGGAACCTGTACTATACTACTCTATACTATGCTACCTAGCTATACTAAACCACTAAACTCCATTAATGTGAACTATACTTCTAAACTATACTAATCCAGGGTATGCTATACTACCAAGCTATATGAAACTATGCTGTACCACTAAACGTCTTTAACCTATACTATACTACTAAATTATACTAATCTACAGTATACTACCAATACATATGAACCTGTTCTACACTACTAGTTGATATTGCTCTATACTATACTGCCAAACTATACTGCATTATAGTACATTATACTACCAATCCAACTGCACTGAACCTGTACTATACTATTAGGCAACACAATTCTACACTATACTATCTAGCTATACTAATCTACACTACACCAATAAAACTCTATCAATCTATACTATACTTCCAAACTATACTAATCGACATTATACAATACTCCCAAACTATAATAAACTATACTACACCACTAAACTTTAATCTACACAATACTATACTATGAAACTATAGTAATATACAGTATTCTACTAATCCATATGAACTTGTACTATACTACTAGTCAATACTATTCTATACTCTACTACCCAGCTATATTAATCTATGCCATACCAATAAAATTCCTAATCTATACTCAACTTCCAAACTATACTAACTGACATTCTACTCTCCTATCAAGCTGTACTAAACTACACTACACCACTAAACTTCTTTAATCTACATACTACTGTACTACTACACTATACTAATATACAGTATTCTACCAATCTATATGAACTTGTACCATACTACTAATCAATACTATACTACCTAGCTATGCTGATCTATACTATACCAATAAAACTGTCAATCTATGCTCAACTTCCAAACTATACTAATTGACATTATGCTCTACTATCAAGCTATACTAAACTGTACTACACCACTAAACGTTTTTAATCTACATAATACTATATTACTAAACTATCGTAATATACAGTATTCTACCAATCTACATGAACCTAGACTACACTATTAGTCACTACTATTCTATACTATACTACCTAGCTATACTAATCTATACTATACTAACAAATCTCTCCTAATCTATACGATATTTCTAAACTATCAAGCTATACTAAACTATACTACTGCACTATACTAACATACAGTATTCTACCAGTCTATATGAACCTGTACCATACTAATTAATACTATTCTATACTATCTAGCTATACTAATCTACACCATACCAATACAACTCTCATAATCTATACTCAACTTCCAAACTATACTAATTGACTTTCAAGCTATACTAAACTATACTACACCACTAAACTTCTTTAATCTACACAATACTATACTACTACACGATATTCTACCAACCTATATGAACCTATACTATACTACCAGTCAGTACTATTCTATACTATACTACCTAGCTATACTATCTACACTGTACTAATAAAACTCTCCTAATCTATTCAATATTTCTAAACTATACTGACATTATACTATCAAGCTATACTAGACTATACTACACCACTAAACTTCTTTAATCTACACAATACTATATTACTACACGAATATACAGTGTTCTACCAATCTATATGAACCTGTACCATACTTCTAAACTATACTATACCAGTTAAACTCTCCTAATCTATACTAAACTTCCAAACTATACTACTCGAGTATACTATGCTACCAAGCTGCACTCAGCTACATTGTGCCACTAAACTTCTTTAATCTATACTATACTACTAAACTATACTAATCTACAGTACTACCTATATGAACCTGCTCTATACTACTAGTCTGTACTACTCTATACTATACCACCAAGCTATACTAAACTATACTGTACCACTAAACTCTATTAATATATACTATACTTCTAAACTATAATACTAATTGGTCCTAATACTCGATACTAATCTATACTATGTTACAACTCACAGTCTAGTAATTTAAATAAATTCATCAACTAGATGAAATGTTTCTCATCACTTCATTTTGGTCATACGTAATTTTCTTTCTTCCAAGGTTGATTTCTGAAATCCAAACTTTCTCTGATCAGTTTGCTACTTTTTTAAGATCACGAACTGAACGAGGAAAAAACAGAACATGAAAATGTGACATGAAGTACGGAGACTGCATACATAGGACGACGAGGTGAGAACTTTCATGTTTTTAGTCCTGCTTTGGACATCAAAAGTTGTGTCATGTTGTGTCAAGGGTGCTAGTGCGGTGTGTTATGATTAAAATATTTCTCTCTCCACTCACCTACACAGCGCGTTCGTGAATGATCCAGTCTGAAGCCTGGGTTACACTCGCACATGGTACCCAGGTACGAACGAACACATCGTCCGTTAGCACAGCTGCACTCGTCTGAGTCTTCCTCTGAACTGTCCCTCTCTGATCACGAGAAGAGACAGAGAGATTTATCTCTAACATGGCACTGTCCATTTGATAAAACGTTACTTCGTGGCTCTAAAATCTGATTGGCTGTTGGAGAATTTACCTGGGTTATAACTGAAAGGTGCTAAAAAGTCTGAGTCTCCGTCTGACTCGGTCTCCAGGTGCATCTCACACAGCCTGTTAAAGATCACTGCAACAAAACACACCAAATTTAGGAACTTTATTAGGAATACCCATCCATCCACCAGCTGTTTGATGCAGTTTTCTAATCAGCCGATCCCTTTAGAGCAGCACGATGCATCCAGTTACGCAGATATAAATCAAGAGCTTCAGTTAATGTTTACGATGTTCAAACATCAGAATGGGAAAAATTGTGATCTCACAGTGAAGTGTGACTTTCTTTCACTGTGGCATGGGTGTTGGTTTGAGCCAGATAGACTGCTGGTTTGAGTATTTCAGAAACCCCCCGTAGTCAGCTGGGATAGGCTTCAGCTTGCCTGCGACCCTGTAGAACAGGATAAAGCGGCTAGAGATAATGAGAATGAGATGAGATATTGCAATCAGATATAGCCATTTTGCCGTATAGAATCGCACATTATTTTAACAGACCAAAAACTGATACCTGTCACCTAAATGTATCCACATTCATTAATCAGTCCAGGAAAGTATTACCTGTAAAGCGTCCGTGCTGAGCACAGCTACTCAGTGTCCACTGTTGTAGTCTCACTTGCCTCAGATTTCAATTTTCGCACAAAAGCCTCAGCTTCCAATGCTGTGTTGAAAGTGTGCCTTCTTCCCTTGATCGTCACCAGAAGAGTAGCAGGATGGATTATTCCATAGCCCAGGTCACGGATAGAGAGGGAGGACAGTTCTTTCTTTGCCGAGTCAAAGACTTTTCTATGTTTAAGCAGATCAGCAGAAACGTCAGGAAAAAACATAACCTTCTTATTATCGATGAGTATCTTTCCATTGGTCCTAGCAGCTTTCATTACCCGTACTTTGTCTGCATAATTTAGGAACTTCATCACCACCACTCTAGGTCACACAGCTACTTGTGGGTCCCCCTCCTTGCTAATTCTGCCGACTCTATGCGCCCTCTCTATAAGCACTGGCCCAGGAAAGTTACGTTCACCAAGCACTTCAGGAATCCATTTCTCCAAATAAGCACACATGTCACCTGCTTCTGTAGACTCGGGCAGAACCACCAGGCGAAGATTTGAGTGGCATGCACGGTTTTCCAAATTGTCCACTTTTAGCACTAGCTCTTCCATAGCCATTTTCATGCTAGTGTCCTGTTTTTCAGAGATGCTGCGTCATCTTCATTGGTGCTAATTCGGTCTTCTGCTTCGGTCATTCGGCCAGTCAGTGCCTTTAGTTCACCCTGCACTCCCTGGATAGCACTCAATAGTCCATCAAATCTTGACACAAAATCCTCCTTCATTGTGTGAATAGCATCAAGAATTTGGTCAGAGCTAACAGTATCATCATTGCTAGCATCGGATTTTACTAGCAGCTGGCTGGAAGAGGTATCTGTTGATTTAGAAGTGGGTTTTGGAGCTTTGGGTGGCGGTTTTGTTGGCATTTTAGTTGTTTCTTTACTTTAAGAGATAAATAGTAACTGTTCATTAATTTAAAGAGGCTGTCTGATAGCTATTCTATTACCGGTAATTCCACATGGGAGCTCTCTGTCACACGTAAGCCTAGCAATGCGCCATAACCGGAAGTCTACCTCCATACATTTTAATATCATTGAAATACTAATTACCTCTGTTGAATTGCAATTTAACTGATGTATGATGATGTACCATTGATTTGTTTGCCTTTCTAGATGTGCAATTGTAGGGCAGTATACTCCATTTGTCTACAATGAGGATTTACTGTACCTAGTGTTCCAAAATGGGAAGAGAAACAAGCACTAAAAGAAGCCTATTAAGGTAGGAATCACACTGCCCCACACACATTTTCAGTTGAGCAGCAGGTATGTGTTTTTATAGAAAAGTGTCTTAGTGTAAAAGTACTCCATAACCAACAAGATCTTGCTTTAAAGTAAATAATCAGAATTATTTCAAATTAATACATTTCTATGAAGAAAGGCAAAGTGTAAGTGCAGACAATGTGTCTATGATGTATAGAACCATTTCATTGAAAATATATGGGAGGAGGAAAGGGGGATTATGAAATTGATCATGTCTGTACATCAGAAATGTGTGTGCCTCATGGTGCCCATATTTCCCACACAAAAAAAGAAGAAAATTGTGTCTAACCTTTTCAATGGCAACATTTTTGGGTTAGTTTTGGATGGTTTTTGTGGTTTTGAGTTGTAGTCGTGCTGGACATTTTGCTAAAACCTTGCAATCACAACTGCTGTATTAGACACTATTGAACAAAGGTATGGATAAAACATCTAAAACCACTTAAAATTACCTGACAGACTTAGATTGTATGACGGGTGACTGTGTGTTGCCTATTACAGGATTAATGTTTTTTAACTTGCTAAGGCTTGTTAGTGATCATGATTGACTACAGCTGGTAGCTTCTCTGTGCCAATATAAAAGTGTTTGTTTGACAAGTACAAGTTATTGGGAGGTATAGCCTCTTTGCCATGGTCTGGAAGAAGAAGACTCCAAACTGAGAAGAAATTGGTTTGGATGGTCAAGAACAGCCCAGGAATAACCAAAGAACAGGCCTACAATGAACTGGAAGCTGCTAGAACACCAGTTTCACTGTCTACAGTCAAGTGAGTTTTATATCACCATGGACTGAAAGCCTGCCATTCAAGAAAGAAGCCCCTGCTCCAAAATCAACACCTTCTAGCTCAACTAAAGTTTGCAACTGATCACACTGACAAAGACAACGTCTTCCGGTCGAAGATTTTATGGTCAGATAAGATAAAGATTGAGTTATTTGGCCATAATGAATAGAAGTATGTTTGTAAAGGTGGGCCAGTCAACCCCAAGAACACTGTACTAACTGTTAAGCATGGTTAAGCAAAGTGGATGGAATAATGAAGGAGTGACTACCAGATAAATCTTCAGCATAACTTCAGACCATCAGCTAGACAGTTGAAACTTGGACACAATTGGGTGTTCTAAAAGGACAATGACTTAAATCACTACAAAGCTGATTATGGAATGGATAAAGCAGGCTAACATTAAGCTTTTGAAATGGCCTTCCCAAAGTCCTGACCTCAATCCGATTGTAAATGTGTGGACTGTGCTTAAAAGTCAGGTCCATGCCAGGAAACCAACAAATTTAATTGAACTCTATTAATTCTGCCAAGAATAGGGGTCAAATATCCAACCAGAATTCTGCCAGAAGCTTAAAATAAATCTGGTCAAGGTAAATAAAAAAAAAAAAAGCATCTGGTCAAGGTGAAACATGCTATGGGACATTTAACCAAATATTAGGTGTGCTTTCTGTATATTTTTGACCCTGTGTTGGTTCCAGAAATCACAAAATAAAACAAATTCTTATATTTTTCCTTTTAAAGATGTACAGTATGTTCAACAATCATTCTGCCACAAAAAAAGAACAGTTCAAAGAAATCATTGAAAACCCAATATTGCCATAACATTCATGTCCATGATGAGTGCAAACATCTATCCACAACTGTATATATTTAGTTGTATCGATGGCCCTGCTGTGGTCTGAGGTAGAGTTGCAATCTGATTGCTTTCATGTTCCATGTTTGCCTCATTAGACCTAGGCTTATCTTCTCAGCACTGATATCTCCTGGTGTCCTATGGCAAGGTAAAGTTAAGATAAAATTGTGTACTTCAAGTGATTCTGTGGATAAAAACCTATGGCCAAGGTCATTCTGACAGTAGCCATGACCTTACAGTGTGTCAAAATATAGGAGGGTGCACAGATAAGTTCTAATTAGGCTAAAATGTATCTACTGGGATATACTGAAGGAAAAATAAGGACTTAAGTTAGATTAAGTTATCTTAAAATATATTAACATCTATCATGAAAATAAAAAAATGAATACATCTCATCTCTAGCCGCTTTATCCTGTTCTACAGGGTCGCAGGCAAGCTGGAGCCTATCCCAGCTGACTATGGGCG
>JAOANJ010000017.1:8921582-8932590 GCA_026413345.1 Ariopsis seemanni
TACAGTGAAGCATGGTGGTGGCAGCATCATGCTGTGGGGATATTTTTCATCTGCAGGGAAAGGAAAGCTGGTCAGGACTGAAGGAAAGATGGATGGCACTAAATACAGTGTAATTCTGGAGGAAAACCTGTTTGAGTCAGCCAGAGGTTTGAGACTGGGACTAAGGTTCACATTCCAGCAGGACAATGACCCAAAACATACTGCTAAAGCGACACTTGAGTGGTTTAAAGAGAAACATTTAAATGTCTTGGAATGGCCTAATCAAAGCCCAGGCCTCAATCCAAGTGAGAATCTATGGCATAACTTGAAGATTGTTGTACACCAATGCAACCCATCTAAATTGAAGGAGTTGTAGCAGTTTGGCCTTGAGGAATGGGCAAAAATCCCAGTGGCTAGATGAGCTAAGCTAATAGAGACATACCCCAAGAGACTTTCTGCTGTAATTGCAGCAAAAGGTGGCTCTACAAAGTATTGACTTTTTCGGGTGAATACCTATGCACACTCTAGATTTCTGCTTTTTTATCTTAATTATTATTTCACAATAAAACATCCATTTGTACCTTTAAAGTGGCAGACATGTTGTGTAAATCAAATGGTGCTAACCCCCCAAAAAATCCATTTGAATTCCAGCTTGTAATACAACAAAACAGGACAAACACCAAAGGGGATAAATACTTTTGCAAGACACTGTATAGTGGTTTACAGTGGGGTTTTCAGCCATTTCAGGTCTTCCCTTATCAAACAACATTAGGAAAGGCTGGATAATCATCTGGATCAAGTGTATTGGGACAGAGAATACCTGAAACTCTGCATAACAGTGGAGCATTTGGACTGGATATCAGAACCACTTGTTTAGAAGATTGTAAGCGTGGTTGAAGAATGAAGCGTGTAATTTCTTTTCTTTGTAAACTTTTATTCCATTATTATTGTTGTTATTATTATTACAACCCTGTTCACACTAGGCTACATTTATTATTTTTTATTACTACACACCATTTTAAGTCATGTGACCAACCAGAACCCTTTATCATCAAATTTACTGCTCAGTTTTCTCTCCAGACATGACTCAATGTGCATTTTTCCTCATTTCTATTTGACCTCAAGCACTCAGTATATTTTTCAGAAATAAAAATTGTAAAATACTTAGCTATGCCTGTTTGATGTATTCATTTGTACGTCTTGCCATTTTTGCATGCTCAGGATTATGCAAAATTAGTGTATAGTACCTTATAAACCCTCTAGGCAGCAGAGAAATTACATTTAGGAAATAAGAACCTGATTCATACAACAGCCGTGGAGGACAAATAAACGTGTGTTGAGAATTTGTATGTGATTAATTTATCTAGAAACAGCAGTGTGGTATGAAATTCAGGGAGGAAAATTAGAAAAGAATTCACACCAAGCCAACACTTTTTTTTTCATTTGGAAACTGATTTAACCCAATGGGTGGTGCAGTTGTTAGCACTGCCGCTTCACAACAAGAAGGTTCTGTATTCAACCCTCATGGCCAACTGTGTTCTTTCTGTGTGGAGTTTGCATGTTCTCCCCAGACCTGCATGGGTTTCTTCCAAGTGCCCCGGTTTCCTCCCACAGTCCAAAGATGTGCAGATTAGGTTAAGTAGCTACTCTAACAATGTGCACATGAGTGTGACTAGTTGTTACTTCTGCCAACTTTGTTGGAGGAGTTTATGTTTTCACCCCGTTTGTTTGTTTGTCTGTTTGTTTGTTTGTTTGTCTGGTCCCAACATAACTCAGATTCAGTTGATTGAGTCATTGTTTCATTGATTGACTGATGATTGAGTCATTGATGAATTAATTGTTTAATAATTTAAATGCTTGATTGATTGATTAATTCATTCATTAATTATTTCACAAATTAATTCATTACCTCTGCCAGCTTTGTTGGAGGAGGTTATGGTTTCGCCTCTGTTTTTTTGTTTGTTTGCTTGCATCTTCCCAATGTAACTCAAAACATAGTGAACAGATTTAAATAAAATTTGGTGTACAGCTTTAGTATTATCCTGGATTCACGTGATTTGATGTTGATAATATGTGGCTTGGCAGAGCTATGCACTCTACCGAGTGCCCTTCTTGTTTGTCTCTGTGTTAGTCTTGTGACTAGCCCAGGGTGTACCCTGCCTCTCGCCCAAAGTCAACTTGGATTGGCTCCAGTTTCCCCCATGACCCTGATGGATAAGTCATATAAATAATGGATGGATGGATGGATGGATGGATGATTTAACCCATTCATCCACCCTTATGTATTTTAGGAAAACAGAAAATGTTAATCATTTCCAAATTATTTAAAACTATAACACACAGTGGCGGGAGGGGGGTGACCGCCCCCCTAAAATTATGTTGGGGGGGCTGAGCCCCCCCCAAGTTATGATGGGAGTCCTTTGACTATTTACAAGGAAGAAAAGGAGGGAGTAGTGTGAATCAACAGCCCGCTGCACTACTTTGTTTTCCCTTATTAAATCCCACTGCATCCCTTCATCTCAGCGCCCCGGCAGCATCCCTTTGTACTGTTGGTTGGTAGCACCCATTCACACCAAAACCAATAGCCTGGCCCTGACATCACCGATTGCATCCACTTTCCGGGATTTTCCTTTGGCTTACACAGAACTGCAAAACCCATCACTTTTAGTAGACAAGCTGATTTGTGAATATTCTGTGGACTAATTAACCTGTTGCTGTGGCAACTGTCTAGCCATGTTTGGTCTCCTTGGGTACTCGTGCCAAAGCGGGGACCCTGTGACAGCAAGGCTATGACACTGTCACTACATTTGTATCTGACTGATAACTCATGTCCTGTCCGGATGGCTAGATAGTGTTCACGAGGCGTACAAGCAGTTTTGGGCGCCCAAAACCTTGATGCTGCTCTATATCTAAATGATTTCGCTTGCTGCCCTGCCCACTCACTGAAAATCAGTATGAAGAGGAGTTTCAGACAAATATCCATTGCAAACTTTTTGGGCTTGACAAAGGCACCCAAGTTGCTTGATGATAATGAGGTAAGTTTTCAGTATAATTTTTTTAACATCCCATGTCAAATTTCGCAAACCAAGAAATGAATGACTGTTTACTCGCACTGAAGACTAAAGGAAAGACAGTTATTCATGCTCTTGCTTTATACCACGTAGCTGAGCAGGTATATAAATCTATTAGTGCTTTAATTCAACAAGGACATTGAGGACAAAATTTCTCACATTTTGTTTTTGTGTGTGTGGGGGGCCGGGGCAGATTAATGAGAAAACTCAGGGAATGTAGTTTTTCCAGTTTACCAATACAGCCCCATATGTAATTAATACATGCTTCAATACACCAATATCACACAGTTTTGATTTGAAAAATATGCAATAAACAGAAAAAAAATTATTCACACCCAATCTGGGGAAATAGCATTTTAGAAGGTTAAAAATTCCAAAATTTCCTGGGGGTGCATGCCCTCAGACCCCCCTAGATTTGGCGTGCCTTCGGCGCGTGACACGTCACCCCCATCCAAAACTTTGTGCCACCGCCTCTGCATGACCTTCCAGAAGCAATTGTTGCTACTTTTCAGTCTGGGAAGGGTTATAAGGCCATGTCTAAATAATTTGAAATTCTACAGTGAGAAAGATTGTTTACAAATGGAGAGCTTTCAAAACAGTTTCCAATCTTCCCAGGATTGGGTGTCCAAGCAAATTCAGTTCAAGGTCTGTCTGTTAAATGCACAGAGATATAAAGAAAAACCCAAGATCATGTGATCTGCAGCCCTCTGTAAGCACAATAAATGCTTGTTCATGACAGCACAATCAGAAAAAGACTAAGTATGGCATTCATGGAAGGATGGCTAGGAATAAAACCTTTTCTCCAGAAAGAATATACGGTACTCCCAGATCAGAGATATTTCCTTTCTAAAGAAATGCTCAATTCAAGTTCCTAAGCCACAATCAGGAGTTCAAGTTTCAGGGAGACAGTGATACCTTTTGTCTTTTTCTCTATTTGAACAATTGGAACAACCAAAAACAGCACAAAAATGAACCATATTTAAGACACATTAAGCCTTGCTTAGAGGAAAGACGGTGTCTAGTTGTCCCCCAGGAGAAATTTTCACATGATGTTTTACATTACATGCAAGGGGTCTATATAAGAAAAGTGTTAAAGGGTACCCGCAGCAAAAAAAAAAACATAGGCTAGAAATATTACACATTTTGCAAAAATGCATTTTGACTACCCTGTATTGGCACACACTGTCACATAAAACAGTGCTTTAAAATTCTTTTGTATTCTTGCTCATTTCAGTTCCACTTCAGGGCATAGCCATATTGCCATTTTGTGGACAGTGTCAAAGGTCGGCATGACATAGAATTGTTGATGGGTTTTCTGTATCTTGACTGGCTCACTGCTCCTGGCACCGTGATGTAGCCAGATGTACTAAACATTGCTGAAAAATGGCGGTGTACAAAGCCGATGGTTGCAAAAATAATAAATATGATGATAAGGGAAATAATTTTTCTGTGTTCCAGTGCCTACAACCAAGCAAACAGAAATGACTTGCTAAACAGTGGCTACCCAACTTGGGAACAGGTCACACTTTTGAAATGCTCTCCTTTGATAGAAATCCTGTTGTTTGCGGCGACCATTTTGAGCCTGATTGCTTTGAAAGGAATCTACAGGCTGAGCTCTTGGGCTACGCAGGTCACGTTAAACTTGAACCCGATGCTGTGCCAACAATATTCTAACACTGTCCACAGAAAAGGGATTCAGGCCAAGCAAGCTGATTAGCTAGAACAGTAAAGACTTTCAAATTTTATACATATAATGCCACCCTTAGTCACACATCCAAGGCCCAGGTTCTTAATCACTGATGTTTTATTGCGCCTGCAAACATAAAAACACCATAGAACTAGACAAGATAAATGTAAAGCATACAACAATCAATCATATGTTCAAACACACAAAACAATCTTAGACAGTATTAAAATAATACCCAAACAAAACGGAACATACCACTTTTGCCTGCTTGTGGACTAAGAGAGGATTGTACATCTTGCAGCAAGTCTAAGAGAGGATTTTACAACTTGTAGTTCTTGATGGTAAACTTAAAAAAAAAAAAAAAAAGATATTACAACTTGTAGCTTCTTAAACAAGTAGAATAACTTGACAAATGCTTGAACTCACTCGGACATCCAATCATTCATCCCAAACAATTGACTGAAAATAACATACAGTATTACATGCATAAAGGGAATATATTTCAGAATATACCCAAACATTAAAAAAAACTAGATTTAAATAAATTACATCATATTTTAATACAAAATCATAATAAATACCATATAAATTGTGCAATATTTAAATATATAAAATAAACTAGTTAAGATTTATTACCATAATTGTACACATTAGCTCAAGACACCACATAGTGGAGAAAGTATTGAAAAACATTGACTGCAAATACACTCTCACCATCACACAAGGTGTGATTTTAACAGACCTGAAATTTGTTTCATATATATAATATCTCACATAAATCTTAAAAACAGAAAGGGAATAACCACAGCTCATTTGCTTTGACAAAACACATTAAAATTCAATCCTGATTATCCAGCTTCACACCTTAATCATATTCAAGTAAAGATGTAGTTTTGTGTATGGGTCTTTCCAGATAGACTGGTTTAGTGGTACGTGCACCTTTGCTGTCTAGTGTTGCATCACTGACTAAAAGTTTGACCTTCCTGACTCTACAATCAGTTCCTGGGAAGACTTCTACTACCTTGGTGAGCTTCCATCGGTTCCGTGGTGCCAGGTTATCTTGAAGTAGGACATCATCATTGACCTTTGCATCTCGTCGGCTCTTATTCCATTTACTCCTTTGTTGTAGGTTCAAAAGATACTCTTTCTTCCACCTGGTCCAGAATTCATTTGCCAAAAATTGAATTCTCTTCCATCTCTTCTGTAGGTAGAGATCTTCTCTTAAGAACTCTCCAGGTGGTGGTGCAATGATCTCAGACTTCATTGCAAGTATGCGATTTTGCGTTAACGGCTCTGGTACCAATGGATCATTGAGCTGTTCAGAGGTCAAAGGTCTGCTGTTCACTATTGCTACTGCTTTGTACATGAATGTTCCCAGTGAAGAGCTGTCCAGTCTTCTGGCAGACCGATCTAGAATGGCTGTTAAAACGCTCCTCACTGTTCGGATCTGTCTCTCCCAGACTCCGCCCATGCGACTGGAAGCGGGTGGATTCAGGATGAAGTGACAGCCCAGCTCTTTCACACGCTCTTGAGTAAGTCCTTTCATCAGTTCCATGAATTCCTTTCTCGCCCCAACAAAGTTGGTCCCTTGGTCACTGTGGAGCTGACTTACATTGCCACGGATGGAAATGAAGCAACATAGTGTAAAGAGAAAAGCATCAGAACTGAGATCATCAAGCACTTCTATGTGAACAGCCCTTGAACACTTGCAAGTGAACAGGAGGCCATATCTTTTCAGTTCCTTTCTTCCATCCTTAACATAGAATGGGTCAAAACAGTCCATTCCACGATATGTAAATGGAGGGGTAGGTTCTAATCTTTCAAGCGGTAGGTCAGCCATCATTTGTTCTTGAATGCGTTTGCAGTACTTCCTGCATTTCATGGATTTGTAAACGATGGAGGACACTTCGCTACTACATCCCAAAATCCAAATACCATTAGAGCGGATCTCATTAATGGTCAGGCCACGAGCTTGATGACAAACCTTTTCATGAAAATGCTTTGAGTAGATGAGATACATGATGTCCCTTTGAAAGAATGGCGGAGTCCTTGACATGGGGATGGAGTGCTGCCTGAGTCAATCTTCCTCCTACCCTCAGGACATTATGGTCATCAACAAATGGACATAACCTGTGCAACCTAGAAGACTGGTTTGATTTCACTTCTTTCCTTTGTTTAAGAGCCTTGATTTCATCACTGAAGACGACTTCTTGGACTGCGCAGATCATGAATTGTTCAGCATCCCTTCTCTCATCAAGTGTTGTGGACTCATTGGGTCTTCCTTTCAGCTCTTTCACATTCCTTACACACCGTTTGAGTCTTGCTACAGCTTTCACCATCCTCCTTCAGTTGGAGAACTTTTGCAAGCGATCCAACAGAGATCTGCTCCTTTACTTTGGTTGTGTGGACTTGTGCTTTTTTTTATTTTTAGCTCTGGGTTTCCATCAATCTCCCCCCACCTTGAGCTCTTCCTTAGGGAGTTATCTTTGCCACAGGAAACTTGGCCTGGTGAACCAATTTGACTCCACAAGCTCCTTTGCTGTGAGCCCACAAGAGGCATGGTCAGCTGGGTTATGTTCTGAAGCCACATACCTACATTGACAAGTTTCTGTACTTGATTTGATCTGCTGAATTCTGTTGGCTAAAAAGACATGGAACCGTCTTGCTTCATTATTAATGTAGCCAAGAACAACCTTGGAATCAGTCCAGTAATATTCACTGAGCTGACCCAGTTCCAATTCTCTGTTCAGCAGATCACCATTTCTTGTGGCCACAACAGCAGCAGAGGGCTCTAATCGAGGGATGGTTGTCAGTTTCGTTGGGGCAACTCTGGCTTTCCCCATAATGAGTGTGCAATGTACCTCTCCAGACTTGGTCACAGTTCTGAGGTAAGAACAGACTCCATAGCCAGTCGCACTGGCATCAGAAAAATTGTGCAATTCGTAATGCTAGACATATCTTTACTGCTGATAGGTCCTGCAGGTCTCGAAGCCAAACTTCCCAATTTGGCCTGGTTTGAAGTATCCTTTCCCTAACTAAAATGAAGGGTGCCACAAATCCAAAAGGATCAAAAATTGAGGCCACTGTGGACAGAATTCTTCTGGTGAATGGATTTTCTTTCACAATCACTCAGAATTGGAATGTGTCGGAGGAAACGCACCACTGTACTCCGAATGCCCGTTCTACCTTGGACTCTCCTAAGGCCAAGTCAGTCAGCTGCACCATCCAGGGGGCATCCTAACAAGGTGCCCAAACCACCTCAACTGACTCCTTTCGATAGTGCCCATCCTTCTTCTGCTTGATACCTTCTTTCAGCTTAGCCAAGAACTGGATATCTTCTTGGGACATAGCAACATCTTCACCAGTTCTCTCTGTGAAATTTGACTTGAAGATCTTCACTATGTCTGCTGGAGCAATCATTTCCTTCACCTTATTACGGCACACAAAGTGGACTTCAGACTTGAGTCTGTGAGTTGGTTGAACGGCCGGTAGGACTTCCCTTGTGATAATCCGATGACTGACCCCAATTTCATCTTCAAAATCACCATCAAAGTTGTTATAGCCAATTATACTCCACCCCAATACAGACTTCTGGGCAAATAGCTGTCCTCCTTCACCACTGACAACATTTCTGGGAAGCAAGACTTGAGGGCAATTATAGCCAATTAACAGTCCCACTTCGCAGTCAAGTTCAGATGGCATCTCATCAACCAGATGTTCTAAATGAGGCCAACTCTTTGGAGTTTTACATGTGGATATGTCGGATCTATTGGCAGGTATGTATTCTCTGGTGTAAGTTACTGGGAGTTTAATTCTTTCTTCAGACATCAAGCCTCACTTGTAGTCCATACAACTTATAACTAGACACAACCTTTATTCTGGACATGATTGTGGAGAGCTTGAGTCTCACAAGTTCTTGTTTGACATGCAACAGGTCAGCTTATATCCTTCAGAATAAAAGTGGTGTCGCTCTGAGTGTCGAGCAAGGCATACACCAAAATCTCTTCTTCAGGATTAGCTGCTGCTGACGCGAACACAGGAAGGATCGACAAGGTATGAGTATTTCTCTTCCTTTGAATGACTCCATTAGAAGTCACTTGCTGTGTCTTTGGCTGGTCATTGATTTGTTCAGACTTTCTTTCTGCAGATCCTTGGCTGTCTTTAGACTGCATTTGATTCAGTGTGAATTTTTGGTCTTGTCTTCATCAAGATCGTGAGAGAAAAGTTGGGTGACATTTCTCACAGACACTTCTGGAGGTGCAACGCTTTGAGTCATGACCAGTCTTAAGACAGCCAAAGCACAGTTTCTCTGACTGAACGAACTTCACTCTTTCTTTAACTGTTTTTTCCATGATCTTTTGACATTTATGAAGAGTATGTCCATGCCTTTTACAAAAGGCACATGTAGTGCTAGTCTTCTCACTTGAACTAGTCATAAAAGTCTTAGCACTTGAGTTACGATTTCTTTGAATCTTGTGCTCTTGCTCAGTCTGCCTAGATCTTTCTTGTTCTGCTGGCTTTATTGATGGCAACGAGGTGATGGGATTACAGGCAATTCTTGCCTCCTTGTTAAGAAACTGGACAACGTATCTGAAATCAAGGAAGGTTTTATATTTGTCTTGGAAAATTGTGACTGTTCTGTTCCAACGTGAACTCAACCAGTCTGGCAGCTTGACTACTGTTGTTTGGTTTTTGACACAGTCATTCAGAGTTTGTAAGCCCTGGGCGTAAAGCATAATTGTTTCAACACTAGTTAAAAGTCCACAAACTCACGAAATCCTTGCTATCTCAAGTGGCAATCTTATGCCATGACTATATCTTGTTTCGATATGCTTTGAAGAGATTTCCAAAACGGTCATCGAGCATCTTCCGTTCCTACCAGGGAATATCCTTCAATAGCTCTCTCAACCAAGCCTCCCACATACTTGCATAGAAAGAAAAGCTTTTCTTGGGCTGGCAAGTTCTTACGGTCAATCAATATCTGAAAGGACAGCTTCCAGTCCGTGTACTGCAAGGGATCTCCTAAGAAAACAATGGGCTCTGGAATTGAAATCCTATTGGCTGTTATTGCCTCAGCAAGCATTTTTACAAGGTCATTGGAAACTCCATGTGCAGTAGTTAATGAGTCTGCTTGAGGTACAGTTGCTTGAACAGTAAGGACTTGTTGGAGAAAAGAAGAGGATCGGGAACCATACCTTGCATGGGCACAGGTGGATGAACAAGAGAGCCAGTCATATTAAACTGAGAGACATGGCCACCTCATCCTTCTTGAGAAGCCGGGACAGGAAGTTCTTCTGCCTCATCACCATCATAAACTTGTAACCTGACTTGTGCAGCATTATGCCTTTTTAATTCCTCTAATTGCTCCACTTCTTTTCTCTTCTCCTCCAGTTTCCTTTTTCTTGCAGCACTTTCTGCTACAAACAGAGCTCTTTTTGTTCTCCATCTTCTCCATCTCCTTTTCTTGTACTTCTCCCTCAACAGCCAACCTTTTCTCATCTGCTTCAAGTTCTTGAATCTCTTCTTCATATTGACAGTGTTTTTCATGATTTTAATCACCTCTTGTGTCACTGCCACTTCAGCTGCTGCTTGTTGCCTTTTCTGCGCTGACTTGTGAGAAGCCTGGTGGAAAATCTTAGAAACAGAGACGGATGGTAAAGAGACAATGTTAGACTCTGTTTGATCAAATACTGAGTCAGAGTCAGGCCAAGGTATATCTTCTGGATCACCTGTTGCAGTAATGAAGCTTTGGGCCTTTTCATTTGCAGTCTTAGTGATGACATGAATCATTTTTCCTCCTAATTTCAAAGTCGGGCATTGTAATAGCTCTGATTCTATCATAAATGAGGTTGACATCAGTTTGAGTACCGTTAATAGCGGTCATGACTTCAGTAATGAAATCTACATCATCTTTGTGCCTAATCGATCTTTTCAAACCATTGATGTGATATTTCCACCTTCTGTACATACGTTCAAAGGCTTTTCTTAGATCATTTAATTTGGCATCTTGCAATGCTTTTCCCTTTTCAGTGAGTGTGTGTGTACGCTGACTTCTCCAAATGTCTAAGGGTTGAGTGGCATCTGTGCTTTCCTGAGATCCTTGAATTCATCAATCTTTTCCTCATTGAAATCATCTTGGTCAGGATTTGTTTCCACTTGTGTGTATTGCAAAGTCTTTTCACTTATGTCTGACATAATACAACCCCGATTCCAAAAAAGTTGGGACAAAGTACAAATTGTAAATAAAAACGGAATGCAATGATGTGGAAGT
>JAOANJ010000017.1:9188436-9199192 GCA_026413345.1 Ariopsis seemanni
TTTACCATTACTAAATTTAGTTTAAATTTTGTTGGAAACCCCCCCCCCCCCCCCCCATAAATAATTTATTTATTCAAACCTTAACAGACACTGATACAAGATACCAAGAAAAATGTTTTCCACACTTGTTAGACAGTGCCAGAATATTAACTGTTTAATAATTTTAAAAGCAGTGTTTTGCAGAATATTTTGCACTACTTAATAAAGTGTGCAATTGAAAAATACAATATAAAAAGTAAATTGTATTTCCATGTGTTAAAGCTCAAAATGTCACTCACTGGATGAGTTCCTTTTGCTCATGTTCATAAAGTGTGCCTATAATTCCGGATTTGAATCCGTAAAATTGATTCCAAACATATCAAGACCTCTAAAGAGTTATTGAATGTCTATTATGAATGTTTAGTGAGTAAGCAATTGAGGTCCTTGTAGTTTAGACACACCTTAATCTGCCATTGTATCTATTATTTACACCCAAAAGCGGTAGTTTTCTGATCACCTGGATTGGCCCGACTTCAGATGCTTCCATCACTGGCCACAATGCGCCTCCATTCCATACGAGATGACGCCCTTCTCATCCATGTTGTCCCGAGATTGTTCAGCTCGTCTTTCCATCATTTTGGAGGTCGCCCGTGTGGTCCTTTCCAATTCCTTGGATACCACTTGACAATTGCGCAAGTCCATCGGTTGTCTTTGAGTCTGGCGACATGGCCTGCCCAGTTGAGCTTCCGTCTCCGGTATTCTGCAATCACATCGTTCATTCCGCTTCTCTCTCGTATCGCCTCGTTTCTGATGTGCTCTCGCAATGAGATTCCCAGCATCCACCTTTCCATGGCCGTTTGGGTCGTACTCAGTCTTTGCTCCTCTTTGCGTGTGGTGGCCCAAGTCTCACTTCTGTATAGCATAGTCTGTAAGACTGTACTGTTGAACAGTTTCGCACGTGTGAGCTTGGTGATTCTTGCTGTCAGCACTTCTTTGATGGAGGTGAACGCCTTCCATCCTGCTCGGATCCTTTGGGAGATTTCTGTACCCTGGTCACGTTTCATGTTTACTGTTTGTCCCAAGTATGTATACTCTTCCACCTCTTTGATTTAATCGCTTCCCACAATCACTGTTCCGCATGCTACATTGTCAGACCGCATGTACTTTGGTTTTGGTGTGGTTCATCTTGAGGCCAATGGCTGTACTGTGTTTGCCCAGCTTGTTCAGCATATTCTGAAGTTGACCTGTATTGGATGCAATGAGCACAATGTCGTCTGCGAATCTGAGGTGTGTCAGTATCTCTCCGTTGATGCTTATACCTCCATCCCAATTGACCTTTCGGATGATTGATTCGAGACACGCAATGAAGAGTTTTGGAGAGATGGTGTCCCCTTGTTTGAGCCAACTGGGACTGTCACGGGTGATGGTACTTCGATATCTGTAGGTACAGCCAGAGTTGGCTTCTTTCAGCATGTTTATGTACTGAGGCTCGACTCCTTGCGTGTGTAGAGATTTCAGCACTGCATTTATCTCAACGCTATCAAAGGCTTTTTCGTAATCCACGAAAGCGACGCACAGAGGCAAGTTGTATTCCCTCGCGCGTTCCAAAAGTTGGGTGAAGGTAAATGTATGGTCAATCGTGCTGTATTTCCTACGAAAGCCGGCCTACTCTCTTGGCTGCTGCTCATCGAGTTGTTGTGATAGTCTGTTGACTATGATCTTAGTGTAGAGTTTGTAGAGATGGGACAGCAGGCATATTGGCCGATAATTTCGCAGGTCTTCTCAATCGCCCTTCTTGTGCAACAGGACGGTTTTTGATCGTTTCCAAAGTGATGGTACCTTCCCTTCGTTGGTTCTTCATGGATATGTGCAATGCCTTCTTCTCTCTTATTTCGTCTATCACTATCTTCGCCCTCAATAAACGATGGTCGCTACCGGTGTTGAATTGTGGGATGACAGAGACATCTTGCAGAATTCTCCTTTTGTCGACTAGCACATAATCGATCTCGTTGCGGTATTGAGCATTTGGAGATATCCAGGTCCACCTTTTCTCAGCTCTTTTCTTGAAGAGGCTGTTGCCTATGTATAACCTCCTCGCCTCCGCTTCGGAAACCAGCCGTTCTCCTCTCTCGTTCCTCTCTGCCAGGCCAAATCTTACTGTGAACTTGTCTCCTGGCCGTCCTTTGCCAACCTTTGCGTTGAAGTCGCCCATTACGATGATATGTTGTATGTTTAGCTAGTGCGGTATCTAGCATTTGGTAAAATTCTTCCACTTCATTGTCTTCGTTGCTGCTTGTAGGGGCATACGCTTGGATAACTTTCAGATTTGCTCGGCTCGAGAGGTTAATGACAAGTACTCCGAGGCGTGATGTTATCACACGAGACGACTTTCGAAGTCCATTCACTGCTGATGATGAAACCGATGCCTCCTGTTGATCTTGCGCCTTCTGCCTTCCCGAATCTTGGGGCACTCCCATCTTTCCATCTTGCATTCAGTTCTTCTTTTCGACGTGTTTCGCAGATACCGAGGATGTCGCATTTGATTTTCTTCTTCTCCATTAGATGGGCCAAACCGGTGCTCCCTGCCAATGACCTGCAATTGTAAGTACATATGGCAAGGTTTGCAATCCTTCGTCTCAGCGGCCTACGGGCACCTGAGATTATCAGCCTCTGGGCTCCTGGATTTCGTCCCGCTGCTGTTGGACGATCCATTTGCCCTGCAGGGTACTGAGGCTTTCTTTGCATTGTTTTAGCCATTCAATGACGCCACCCCACTGTCTGGGCGGGCAGGCCAGTTACCTCCTCCAGTTTCGCTAGCTTCAACCTCTAGATGATAGACCATTATCCTGCTGGGGTATTGGAGAACCAGTCTTCCCCTAGGATTGGTAGTTCTGTACCTTTGTAGCATGGTTGAACCTGCCAGGGTGAAACATGGCTACCATAGCTACCGAACACCCATTGCCACTGTTGTACCACGATGAGGATTGGAGTAGGATTTTGCAACAGTTTTCTTATAGCGAATATAAACATTCCCAAGCAGTATACATTGCTCTGCTCATTTTACATGACTGCTTCCTGAATTATATATATCTGGAGCTTCAGTGTTTGTTTATTGGGAAAAATTGTTTTGTGCTTTCTAAGTTATGCATCAGTTAGTGACTGCACATTTTGTGAATGCATATACAACCCCAAATCCAGAAAAGTTGGGATGCTGTTGAAAATGTAAAAAGAAACAGAATGCAGTGATTTACAGTTCATGTTGTTTTTTTGCAGGCATCAAAGTCAGAGTATATATTTACAAAAAACAAAGTTTATCAGTTTGAACATTAAATATCTTTATATTGTATTCAGTTGCATATGGTTTGAAAAAGATTTGCAAATCATTGCATTCTGCCCATCTCCTCTGCTCATGCCACCATAAACAGGGGAACCAGTTGGAGAATTGTTGGGTTTGGAAGATCCCCAGGCACTGGGCCACTCAGTCACCAGTTAGCCTTGCTTCACCATTAGTTTTTGTTGTCAGTGCATTCTCTTAAGCAGTGATGATTTCTTTGTATTATTTTAGTTGTTCAGTATTTAGTTGTTAAAGAGATCATAATGCATTCATATACAATTCAGTTATCATTAAACCTTTGATTAAGGAATTTTATAAATGTTATGGAGAAATCTTAATTACAAGCATTAATGTGGTCCATGTTTGTGCATGTGTAGCTCAGCCATGAGGAGCAGTTGCAGCAGAAGTTGTTGGATGAGCAGTTTGCCCTGTTGCAGGGTACAGTAACTGAGGCAGAAATCATCATTCAGGATGCTCTGGCTACAGTAGATGATCCTTTGCATATCCGCTGCACCAGCTCACCAGGTATTCGCATACCTTTCCATGCTGAACCCAAATTATATGCTGAATGGAAAAAAGTCTTGCTGTAGCAAGAAGACTTGGATTGAAAGGGGAAAGTCAAGGAAATGTTATGTCTATCTTTCTTTAGATTACCTTGTAAGTCGTGCAGAAGCTGCGCTGGGATCAGTGACTAAAATGCAAGCTGGCCACTCACACTATTTGAAGAATATGGAAGGTGTTTTTGTGTGTTTAATTTGTCTACCTACAGTTTTTCTCCCTGCATAAAATACGCCCTTTATATTTCATTTGTACACTTTTGCAGTCATCAAAATTGTGATTTATCTGTTATCTCTTTACCTATTTTTGTAAATAGTTGCCCTTTTTTTGTCTTTCTGAACAGATGCTGGGCCTCTGCTGAGGGCTTTGACTCAGTTTTCTCATCTTACTGCTGACACCATTATCAATGGGAGTGCAACAGCACACATGGCACCTGTAGATCTTACTGATCGTAAGACTGAAAGAGATTAAACACTAATGCATACAGCAGAAACACAGTGCTTTTACAATTATATCCAGTATTACCTGTACATTTCCTTGCTTTTTTCTGTGTGCTGTCTCACCCAAGTCAGCTTTAACTGGTAAGTTGTTGTGTATGGTGTGTGCAGGATTGATGGAGAACTGCAGGGCATGTGCTACTAAAAGCTTAAATTTTCTACAGGAACTGAAGTCTAAAGTTTCCATAAAGGGTGCTGATCCAACATCTGTTCATGTTGTAATTCAGAAAATCTTGCAAATTGCACAGGTGAGGCAGAATATATATCATAACAAACTGAAAAATACTTACAATGAAGGTGAAATTTTTTGCTTCTGACGTTCTAACTTTCAGGGCCTCAAGAAGATGAGGAACTGATGGTGATTATGATGATTTTGTATATATAACATGTAATTTCAAATCCACAATTAAAAATTTTAGCATTGCAGGACTAATTTTTATACCTGAGAGCTCCTGTGGAGTATTGTATTTTAATATTTACTGTTTGTGTTCAGTTGGACATTGTTGTTACTGTAGGAATGTGTTGTATACACTATATGGACAAAAGAATGTAGACACCTGATCATCTCACACCCATACAGTATATGATTGTTCAACATTTTATTCATTTATTAATATGAAGTTAGTCCCCTGCTGCTGCTGTAACATCATTGAAAGGCTTTGTGAAGGGCTTGTCAGGGCTTTGTGGAGGCCAGGTCAACACCAATCTTTGCAAGCCTTGTCTTTACTGATTTCATTTTGTCCACAGGGGCATTGTCATGTATGGGTCCGTTAGTTCCACAGAAGGGAGAGCTTAATGCAGCCACATACAAAGACATTGTAGACAACTGTGTGCTTCCATGTTTGTGGCAACAGTTTGGGGAAGCACGCACAGATGTGATATCAAGCGTCCACATACTTTTGGCCATACAATGTATTTGTCTGTACCAGTACATGTTATACTGGTCAATTGGTGTTTCCTTTGTTGACCATCCAGCTGAAGATTGGTGGGCTTTGTTTCCCTAGCCAGTTTCAACTTCTGTTCAAATTCTGTTGCTAACCAGCAAGCCTATGTTTGTGTACCAAGTGTGAGTTTGCCAAAAAAAAGTGCATTGTTCTAAGACTGCTTTCTGGTCAAGCTTCTTCCACATCTATGCCACAGTATTTATGATGTAGTACTAATGATAACTAAATCTTTGAGAATTACAAATCATAACAGAATCCCTGAATCACTATTGAAACTTTATTGGTGATGTAGCAAAACATCTTCCATTGTCTGAGCTGCAAGTACTCAGCTATTCCAGAGATAAACAGTTTAATAAAATGGACAAAATAGACATTGATTGTATATGCATGCATTTAGATTGTAAAATATTTACTTCTATTCTTATCTGTAATTTTTGTTTCTTGCACCTTGTCTCAGGACCTAAGGCCAAAAGGAGTAGATGTTGGAAGGGAGGAGTTGGGAGACATGGTAGATAAAGAAATGGCTTCCACTTCTGCTGCAATAGAGGAAGCTGTGAGGAGAATAGATGTAAGTTTAAAGCACGCTTATTTAGCAAGGTTTTGGACATCTTCAGCCAGACTGTTTTTACCAGAATGTTTGATAAACCTGCTTCTTGTAACATCACTAACTTTCGAGTGGATGGTCTTCTATGGACAGACTTGTGCAATAAGGTTGTACCATATGGTGCTTTATTTCCATTTTTTGTTTTTAAATTGTGGCTTTAATGGTGCTTTGCAGGATGTTTAGAATTTTTTTTTATACCCCCTGCAAAGAAAATGTGTGTGGTGGTGGGGGGGTTGTATAGGAATCACCCTGTTCATCTGTCTGTCCATGTGTTTTGTAAGCGCAACTCCTCCTAAACAGTTTGATGGATTTTAATGAAACTTTACACAGTTGCAGATGAACCTGAAGATGTGCATGAAGGAGAATAATCCTGGTCCCATGTTTCAAAGGGGAGATAACTCATTCAGTTTATTCCCTTACATATGGCGATATATGATGACAGGGTCGTAAGTGGGGGTATTCTACTGTATAGTGAATTTACTCTCAGTTCTAGTTATAACCAAACCCTGATTGATGCTTTTCTAGAACTTTGTCCTGAATTTGCTTTGATGGCTCCTTGTTCTTCACAATGCTGCTTTTTTTACTTGTGTTTTTTCACAAACTTTTTTGGTGTTCAAGGATTAGGTATATGAGATCATCCCTTTTTTTTTTAATTCTTATGGAAACTGGTTGCATCAGAATTAATTTAGGGGTTTTGCAACAACAGGATGAAAGCTTAGCTAGAAGTGAATGAAAGGTGGACGTGATTCATTTTGCACTCCTTCAAAAATTATTCACAATTATTTATATTTGCACTCCTTCTAAATAAATACATGGTGTTACAGGCATTTTTTTTCTCACAGTCAACCAGAGAACAAAATGCCCTACACTGTATTTACTTTCACAAAAGTACAGAAGCAACCTACAAAGAGAGAAAAATTATCAGTTGTGATAAAATGGTAGGTAAGGTGTCCCTAATAAACAGACATACTTGCCACCTCTACCGATTCACACAGTAGTCTACTGCTTTTGATAGGTGAAAACTGCCTACCAATTTTAGTTCTAAAAACTACCACATTACAAAATCAGTAAGCACTTGGATTTGCTCTTCTGGCCTTGCTTCAGCTATTTTCAGCACAGTATATAGTGTCAAATAGTCATATTAAGTGAAACCGAGAGCCAGTGGAATGGCGCGATGATGTCGAATCTAAACTGTGTTGCTCTGTTGCGCCATTCCACTGGTTCTCGTTATGGTTCGAGCTAATCTGCAATGAGGTCACATGTTATAACAAATCACGACAGTATTTGTAAAAACCAAACATGCTGTGGTGATCGTGAACAATGAAAACTCTGAAGAAAAAAAAGATTCGCAGTGACAAGTTGGTCATCTGATCATCCAGCATTGAGTCAAGCATCCATTTTGTGAAAGTACATTGGTCCGATTTCCTGATCAGTTTTCTTCAAATATGGCACTCAGAATGTAGGAGAATGCACCATTTTACACCAATTTTTCCCCAAAATTTTCCGGGGGGGGAGGGCATGTCTCTGGACCCCCACCCCCAACAGGGCAGATTGTGTCATGCAATCTGATTTTCATTCTCTGAGGGTTGGTAAGTATGAACTGAATTCTGTAAACTTGAATTCTATCAAGTATATGTTTGCAGGATGAATACTTATATTTGAACTGCGAGTGATTTACAATGCTGTTGGTCTGCCTGCAGGAGATGATGAATCAGGCCAGAAGAGATACCGAAGGAGTCAAGCTAGAAGTGAATGAAAGGTGGGCGTGATTCATTTTGCATGCCTTCAAAAATTATTCACCATTATTTATATTGCACTCCTTCTAAATAAATACATTTTAGTCTTTAGCAGTCTGTGACAAGATTGTGATTTAAAAAAAAAAATCAACATTTGGTTACTCAGTATATTTTTATTTGGCTAGAAGTCAGGAGTTAACATGGAATTTGGCATGTGTTGCATAAGGAATAAGGTTACAGTTTTAATTAGATCTCATACCACATATAAAAAATATTTACAGAATTTTGATGAGGAAAAAAATCTCATGCCATCTCAGTGTCTACAGGTCAGTGGAGTGGGCTAAAGGATGCTGAAAATCAAATGGGATAACATGGAAGGCAAATTAATAATTGCAATGAGAGACTTTTGTGGATTTCAGTTTCACTTAACTAGCAGTTTTCACACGTCCAGCGTTGAATCTGAATTTGCGTGATCAGTTTATGGGCTAGCAAACTTAATCACCAAGCCAACAAACTAACTACACTTCACACGTAATCTGATGTTAAATTTAAATGATGATGATGATGATGATGATTATTATGATGACGTAATTAAAGCTAAGTTTTATTGAACATGGCTGTTAATGCAGATGTATTTGTTATAATCATGACTTGAAATGATTGAGGAGTTTACATTACATTCTTAACTTTTAGTATCTGTTTACATGCAGCCTAATAACCCCTGATCAGTCAGAATAAAAGATGCTCATATATACGTGTGTACACGCACACACGAGCATCTTTCTTTTTTTTTCCCAGTGAGTATTTGTCAAGTCAGTTTATTTGTATAGTGTGTTTAACAACAGACATTGTCGCAAAGCAGCTTTACAGAAAAATAAAGACTTTAAACATACGAGCTAATTTTATCACTAATAATAAATTGTTTATATCTAATAAACTGTTACATTTATATTTATACATATATATTGCATGGTTAAATCAACCTTAACCCAACCCTTAAGCCTAAAACGTTGTGGTAGTTCATCTGACACTGACGTCCCGTTGCGAGCTCTTCTGCTGATGCCTCATATTGAAGCATGTATCGTTTTAAGGAGAACCATCGAGACAGTCGATGTGTTCATATTTTTGGTTTAAAAATTAAACTCGTACAAACACAGCCTTATTTCAGAACTTAAATCAGTTACCATATTAATTTGTTTATGACAATGCATCATGTATGTCTTATCCATGTATTAGGTAGAATGACATTCTGCTATTACTTCTATAATCCATTATATGTCTGTTACATGACAGAGCAATACGCCGACACAGGGAGGGGAGCGCATCATGTGCTTTGAGGCTCCATCTGCCCATCACTGTAAAGTTTCAGTTCATATCAAAATTACTAAAATTATTGAAATGTCAATTAGCCAAAAAGTCACCGAGATCAACTAAAAATCGTCAGTGCATGCACTGCCTAAAACTGCAGGGGGTATAAAATGGTAGCTCTGCGAATCGGATATTATTGGAGTCTGCACTTTTCCTGCGATTGGATATGGTTTCAGCGCCTTCGGAAGGAACCCCCCCCCCAGCATCTCAGAGCAGAGAGTATTGCTTATTTTTATAATTTGAGCTGTTCTGTAGAATAGTCATAAATTAATAAATAGTTAGTGGAAGCCCTAATTTTATTTTAATGTTTATGCAAGCAAAAAGTGTATAGTGCTTCTAATTTTGTTTTCCAGTATAAAACTTGGTGAAATTATTTCAGTTTGTGCGTCAGTACTTTTTGAACATTTTCAGCACATTTTAACAATACCACGATAATACTGATGAACATTTTGGTCACTATTATTGTGATTTATTAAATTTTCATACAGTTTCATCTCTAGATGCAGGATGTGAACTCGCCTCAGAAAAGTCAGCTCAGTGTTTGATATTTGCTTGTGGATGCACTAGAGATTTAAAATCTGTTGGTTGTTTCATCACATGTTCTTTAATGCTGCCCTCTGTTGTTATTCATTTTTAGAATACTGAATAGCTGTACTGACCTCATGAAGGTAAGATGGAAGAATTTATATATGATCAGAGTAATGAGCAATCAGTTATCCTAGTTGTATTTTTTTTTTCTTTCTCTTTCATCTCAATTCTCAACACTTTTGCACCCATACCTTCATGCAACCTCTTTTGACTGTCTTTTAGGCTATCCGTCTTTTGGTGTTGGCATCCACAGACCTGCAGAAGGAGATTGTAGAAAGTGGAAGGGTAATTTTTTAAAATTTATTATAGTATATATTATAATAGTACAAAACATTTTTATTTTCCTTCTTAATTGTTTAACACGCACACAGGACAGGAACAGGAGATTTCAGATCCTGTCCTTTATTACTTTGAGTTCATGTTTAGTTGTACAATTAAACTGCTTTTGAAGTTGTAGAAGGTGAAGCCATTAAGGGAAAAAAAAAATTACTGAATTTTCCACAGGTGGACTCCAGTCCCATTCAGGCGAGCCTGCTGTCTCTCACGCTGGTCATCCCGATTGTCCATACATGCTTTTCCTGTCAAGATTGTTCCTCTTTCGTGTTGACAGCAACATCATGCATTTAGTCAATGTATGTCTTGATCGGTCTACCACAATGTCTTCAACTATGCACAGGTTCCCACAGTAAGACTGTTTGCTGTAATCTCAGAATGACAATGATATTGACCAACAACATCCACTCTCCGGACAGCTATTTTGCTGCAAATAGATCGTAGTTCTCCATACAGAACTGTATTTGGAATGTGAACTTGCTATCTGACACTGAGTACTGTTCTTAGCATTCTTGTGTAAGTACCATTTAGTGACCGTTCAAGTTGTTTCGTTAAGTCCAGCTTTCTGATCCTTTCTGTTTTGGACTTGGATTTGTCCGAGGAGATGACCTTACTCCAGTCCTCTACAGTCCAATCTGGCCCTGTGTTTGAAATTACTCTCTACTCACTATATAGTGGTAGGTCGCCATTTTGTAGTGCTGTCCGAATGTACAGTGGTGCTTGAAAGTTTGTGACCCTTTTAGAATTTTCTATATTTCTGCATAAATATGACCTAAAACATCATCAGATTTTCACACAAGTCTTAAAAGTAGATA
>JAOANJ010000017.1:9807408-9818965 GCA_026413345.1 Ariopsis seemanni
TGAGTTGAAAATATTGAAAATTTTAAGTGAAGTACTCCCTAATTATAAGTTGAGAAATATCAATATTTATAAGATAATGTTGAGATAATTTAAGGCAACTGCACATGTAATTTTTATTTTATGCAAACTTAAAACATTTAAAAACATCACTAAAATATTTTTGTGTAATCTGTTACAAAATAATTTTTGTGTTCTGTGAACTTATTAGGGTTTACAGTGCAGTTCACCTAGAACAGAACCTTGTGGAAAACCATACTTTACTTTTTTATGCACAGAGAAGTTACCATTAACATTAGCCAACAATGGTCATTCAAATGAGACCTGAGCCAGGAGTAGAACTGTTTCCTATAGGTTAACAAAATTTTCTAGTCTGTCTTGAAGAATATTTTTTAATCTTTGCTATCAATAGCTGCAGAGACATAATGTAATACAAGCAAAGAGACAAGACTCTGCTCAGAGGCCAGTAGTAGGTCACTGATTACTTTAACCAGTGCTGCCCCAGTACTGTGCTGAGGTCTATATCCTGGCTGAAAGATTTTATGTATGTGATTCCTATACAAGTAAGAGCTTAGCTGTTAGCTACAACCAGTGATGGAATACTTACTTGAATAAAGTTACTACTACTATAGTAATAATTCATAGGTATCAATAAAAGTAAAAGTATGATCAAGAAAATTACTCAAGTATGAGTAAATAAATCGTCTGGTGAAAAACAACCTGAGTAATTACCTTATAAAACACTGTTTACATGTCTGCACTTGATACAACTATTCAGAAAATTTTCTATATCTGAGGAATCCACATCTGAGTGATAACATTACCTAATGTTCACTAACAATTATGTTAACTAAAATGAGCTACGCTGAAGTGCACACCACGTCCATTATCAACAGTCTATAAAAGAAGGTAATGTTAGATAAACCATTTGGCACATGAAGTGTAGACTTTCAACAGGAAACAGCTTTATTTTGCTTGGAATCTCAGCAGCTCAAAACACACATCGCTAATCATACCAGCATCAATAAATTATTCTTTCAAACCCCCCAGTAATATATTTTAGAGGAAGACTGAAAAGTCTGACTCCAATTATGCATTTAATTATCCACAAGAAAAAAAAAATGAATTTAAATAAATTGAATATTGAGTGTTATAATTAACATGTAGAGAAAATTTAGTGGTGCTAGTTGGTGCTGGTTGCTGGATTATTTATACAGAACATTTTGTAATTTCAGTATACAAGGTTTTTTTTCTTCTTTTTTTTTAACACATAACACCTGTTATCACAAGTATGCTTGGGGATAGGCAGGGACAAGGGTATATTTAAAATTATTTATATTATCAAAATACCTATTTTATTCTGCTACTTTGCATATTTGATAGCTCTAATACTTATGTTCAGCCTGTGACATTACAATGAATAAGGAACATTTTTTAAATGGCTGCAAAACCCAGTACAAACAAAATGGGCAAAACAACCTTAATATTTTTCCAGTGCTTGGGAGTTTCAAAGAAATTTTGAAATAATAAATGTACACAGTAATAATATGGGGTGACACAGTGGTGCAGTGGTTAGCACTGTCACCTCACATCAAGCAGATTCTGGGTTTGAACCTGCTGGTTGACTGGGGGCTTTCTGTATAGAGTTTGCATGTTCTCCCTGTGCCTGTATGGGTTTCCTTTGGGTGGTCCAGCTTCCTGCCACAGTCCAAAGACATAATTAGATTAGCTCAACTGGCTGCTCTAAATTGCCCATAGGTGTGACTATAAGTGTGAATGGCTGTCTGTCTCTCTGTGTTAGCCCTGAGATAGACTGGTGACCTGTCCAGAGGAAGACTCTGAACAAACTGTTATCCATCATGGATAATCCTGGCCACCCTCTCCACCACACACTGGACAGACAGTGGGGGACCTTCTCCAACAGACTGCTACAGCTTCCCTGCCGTAAGGACCGGTACAGGAAATCTTTCCTGCACCAAGCCATCACACTGTACAATAACTCACCTCTGTCTGACAAAGAGAACTCTGACCTCTCTGCTGTACAAAGTGACTAATGGCAGTAAACAAATAAGCTCTGGCAGTGCAAAGGTTACAGGAGGACCAGGGTTATAAACAGGACTCTATATAGAACTCTGTTTATAACTTTATAGGACTCTGTTTACAACTCTGGCCCTCCTGTCAGTTTTGCACCACCAGAGCTTATTTGTTTACTGCCATTAGTCATTTATTTGTTACTCTGTTTATAACCCTGGTCCTCCTGTAACATTTGCACCACCAGAACTTATTTGTTTACTGTCATTAGTCACTTTGTACCATTAGAGTTTATTTGTTTTGATTTATTTGTTTATCTTCAGTTCAATACTGCCACTTTTGCAAAGTTTTTACCTTCATTTATCACAATTCTTGTTTTTAGCACATTCACATGCACAAAGCACATATATAGATATATATTTTTTATCGTTACATTTTTGTCTGTATATTGTATAGTTGGATTGTTCTTGGGATTGTTTTTTCTAAATTCTATTTTATGTTGTACAGTGTGCCTTTCTTTTTGTCAGGGAATGGTAGGAAGTGGATGCATGTGCAGAAGTACATTTTATTAATAATAAGTGACAATCAGGCAAATAATCCAAATCGGCAGGCAATATCATAAACAAGGAATGAGCACGGGGTTGGGTGAGGCACAAACAGAATATCACAGGCAAAGATTAAAAAACAGAAACATGGAACAGGAACGGGAATTAGGAAACCAGGAAGTCAACACAGGAAAATAAGGCTTGGTAAAGTGTCCAAAAGGTACTGCAATACTTTGCACTGAGCATGGATTTAAACAATCTTTATATAGATGCATTGACTGTGCCTTAATCAAGCACAGGTGTGCATCATTAACAGTGCATGTGTGAGTGTCTGCTTGGCATCCACAGTCTGGAGCACACCCGAGAGTCCTTCTGGTGCACGTGCCAAAGCACACAGAACTGACAGAAACACCCCCCCCCAGAGAGCTCCCTCTGGGAGCAAAAATCCATTCTTTCTGGCCCCGGGGATGAGGGCCTGATGCTGGGTGCCATGCCATTGGTGCATTGCTCCGAGCCAGCATGGCACTGGATACTTGGCTCAGGTGGGGGCTTGGGCTCAGGCTCAGGACAGGACCTAGACTCTGGGCTTGAAGTGGACTCAGGCTTAGGACATGACTTGGACTCTGGACTGCAAGTGGGCTCAAGCTCTGGAGATGACTTGGACTCTGGACTGGACTTGGGCTCGAGCTCTGAACATGGCTTGTACTCTGGACTAGACTTGGGCTTGAGCTCTGAACATGGCTTGGACTCTGGACTGGAAGTGAGCTCGAGCTCTGAACATGGCTTGGACTCTGGACTGGACTCAGATGTGGGCTCGAGCTCTGGACTGGACCTTGGACTGGATGCAAGCTCGAGCTCTGGATCTGACTTGGACTCTGAACTGGACTCAGGCATGGGCTTGAGTTCTGTCTGCGCATCTCTGTCAGGACCCAGTGGTCAGATGATGATGTCTTCATAGCCAGGCAGTGGTGGAGGGACGACGTCTTCATAGCCAGGTGGCAGCAAGATGACAACATCTTTGTAGCTGGGTGGTAGCAGAGCGATGATGTCTTCATAGCCAGATGGCAGTGGCCCAACGATGTCTTAATAGCTGGGCGGTGGTGGAGTGGCAATGTCTTCATAGTTGGCTAAGGCAGAGGCCGTGCCGTCATCCTCTGGCACTGGTTCTGGAACTGGCTTAGGTTCTGGCACTGGCTCTTGTGCTGGAGCTGGCACTGGCTCTGACACTGGAGCTGACATTGGCACTGGCTCAGGTTAGGGTGCTGGCTCTTGCTCTGACTCTGGTTCTGGCTCTGGCTTGTGCTCTGGTTCAAGCGTTGGCTCCAGCTATGATGTAGGGTCTGGCTCTTGCACTAGGTCTAGCTCTGGCTCTGATTCTGGTTCAGGCGCTGGCTCTGGCTCTGATGCAGGCTCTGGCTCTTGCACTGGTTCTAGCTCTGGCTCTGACTCTGGTTCAGGCACAGGCTCTGGTTCAAGTGCTGGCTCTGGGATTGACTGTGGAACAAGCTGTGGGACTGGCTCTGGAATGGTGGCCCCTAGAAGGGGCTCTGGAGCAATGGCCTCCTCTGCTGCCACTGCATCAGCCTCAGGCATGATAGCCCCCTCTCAAAAAAATTCATGGGTGTTCTATTTTTCTAATGATTCATAGATGGACCAGAGCACATCTAGAAAAGTCTGTGAGCTCCAAAGACAAGGGTGCGCTACTCGGATGAGGTACTCCACCCATCAGTGTGCTTGTCCAGCAATCAGAGTGATCATGATGCTTCCTCAGATTGATTCTGGTGGCAAGGTCTGCATAGAAAATGTCAAACTGGAGGCTAAATCCCCAAGGGTGATATATTCCATAGTAAGGTGCTGAGAGGTCCATTCCAAAATGCTGCTGGAAATAAAAGGCTAGGGGCTGAGATAAGGGAACCCGGTAGATGCATGGAATGGCAAACTGGATAACCCCTGCTACAGCCATTTTTCGGCGAAGTATTCTGTCAAGGATTGGTAGGAGGTGTGCAAAAGTATGTTTTATTAATAATAAGTGACAATAAGGCAAATAATCCAAATCGGCAGGCAATATCATAAACGAGGAATGAGCACAGGGTCTGGTGAGGCACAAACAGAATATCACAGGCAAAGACAAAAAACAGAAACACCGAACAGGAATGGGAAAGGGAATCAGGAAACCAGGAAATCAACACAGGAAAATAAGGCTCGGTAAAGTGTCCAAAAGGTACCGCAATACTTCTCACTGAGCGTGCATTTAAACAGTCTTTATATAGGTGCATTGATTGTGCCTTAATCAAGCACAGGCATTTAACAGAGCACGTGCGAGTGCTTGGTGTGCGCGCAGTCCGGAGAGTGCCCAAGAGTCCTTCTGGTGCATGTGCCAAAGCACGCAGGACTGACACTTTTCACATGTCTGATAACTTGCTGCTGTAACAAAACAATTTCCAAGCATGGGATCAATCAATCAATCAATCAATCAATCAATCAATCAATCAATCAATCAATCAATCAATCAATCAGTCAATCAATCAATCAGTCAATCAATCAATCAGTCAATCAATCAATCAGTCAATCAATACCATGCCTCTTGCTCAGTGTAAGCGGGGATTGGCTCCAGCTCACCTGTGACCCTTAGAAGCATAAGCGGTATAGATAATGGATGGATGGATGGACAATAATAACAGACAGAGTAATAAATAATCAAACTAAAGTTATAACTTTAAAGGTTTCTAAGCAAAAAAAAGAGATAGTTTGATTATTTATTACTCTGTCTGTAATTATTGTCCAACAATAATAACACAATGTCCAACAATGTTTATGTGGGACTTCTTTTAAAGTTTAAGGCTGAGCTACAGAGACTAAGACATTCACAGCATTAGCAACAGTCTCATGCATCTTCTTGCAAGACAAACATTGCAACAAAAGTTGTAATGTTCAAACTCATGTATTTAATCATGTGAACACCAGTGTAAAACAGTTGAGGGAAGAGTGATGATGAGGCTCTTGTTCATCCAATGTCTGGACTGCCTTTTAACTGAGTTGATGAGGTAGACTGATGTGGATGATGCTTATGATCAATTACTCATTTTCCATTGTATCCTAATAATTCAAAAATAATTGGACATTTAGCTGCTCAGCTGTTCCATAGGCAAATGTGTGTCAGTCCCTCATTATTTCAGTTGCCAATAAGCAGATTAAATGTCTAGAGTTGATTTCAAGTGTGGCATTTGCATTTGGAATCTGTTGCTGTTACCTCTCAAAATGAAGTCCAAAGACCTATCAACTGCCACTAAAGAAAGCAGTCATTTGGCTGAAAAATCAAAACAAGCCCATCAGAGAGATAATAAAACTATTAGGCATGGCTAAAATCAACTATTTAGTACATTCTTAACAAGAAAGGATGCACTGGTTATACTCGTATTTAATCATGTGAACACCACGAGTTTGTCAGGAAAACATGAGTTTGTCAGGAACAACAGAAGGCTTGGAAAACCATGTGGTGAATGATAGGATTCTTTCCCTGGTGAAGAAAAACCCTTCACAACAAATGACCTGATGAAGAACAAACTCAAGGAGGTCAATATATCTGTGTCAAAGTCAACAATCAAGAGAAGGCTTCACTAGAGTAAATACAGAGGGTTTACCACAAGATGTAGCTAATTGGCAAGCCCTGAAATCAAGAAGACCAGATTAGAGTTTGCCAAAAATATCTATAAAAGTCTATACAGCTCTGGAACAACATCCTATGGACAGATGAGACTAAGAACAATTTATACCAGAATGATGGGAAGAGGAAGGTATAGAGAAGGGAAGTAACTGCTCATAATCCAAAGCATACCACCTCAGCTTATGGTGTGGGCATGTATGTGGCACGTGGAACTGGTTCTATTGTATTTATTGATGCTCTGACCTCCAGACAAAACAGTAGGGTGAATTCTGAAGTGTATAAGGCTCCTCACATTCAGGCAAACTCACATTCAACTCACATTCAGGCAAATGCTTCAAAACTCACTGGATGGCGTATCACAGTGCAGATGGGCAATGGACCTGAAGCATACTTCAATATGCAATATATAATATAGATTTGCATATACATGTGCATACATATGCATTATTATTCATTATATACAGCTGTAATAACAATTACTTTGTATATACAGTGGAATCCAAAGTTCTGAGACCACAAGTGAAAATGCTTTTGTTTTGTTTTATTTTCTAATTTAGTACAAAAAATATTCATGAGAAATTACATTATTTACAACAAATTGAGTGAAAAGTAGAATCTTTGAAATATTTACATGAATTTTAGAATTTCTTAGTATTTGGTATGTCCCCTTTTTTGCTTTAATGACAGTGTGCACTTAAGCTGGCATGGAATCCACAAGTTGGTGCAAAACTTTATGATTTATATCAAATCCATTGGAGTGTCGTTGGAACATGCTTTAAATGAAGAGATTATGCATGAGCAAAATTTGACCTTTTGTACAAAGCAGTTAACATTATCAATATCACACATTTGATAATAATCAGTGGAAAGTGACAAATTATTTATAATAAATAAAAATAAAACAAAGGATAGGTAGGTTATAAAATAAATGTTAAAAGATTAAAGACAAACCTTCTTGATTTCTTGGCTAGATTAAAGATAAACCTTAAAAGGTTTCAGGGACATTTTAAAGATTTTTTTTAACTGTTATTCCAAATTAAATTTAAGGCAAGTTAAATCAATAAAGAGCATTTTCATCTACCGAGGTGTTGGTGTCTTTCAGTGGAATTGGAATGCAATTTTGCATTTCTGGGGGAAATAGCACTTAAAATGCTATAACTTTACTTTTGTTTGAGATACATGCAAAAGAAAAACCCACTGATGTGTTTGATTCCCATAAAATGTGGATCCTTATCATGATGAAATACTCATGGACTTAAACATGGAACCTCTGAATCACTGAAGAGAGGAGAGAATCTCAGTCATTACTGAAAGGATTCATTGACTCAAGGGCATACAAACACAACTTAAACTTGCAATATAAACTGCAGAAATGACAGAATTCATGGATGATGAAAAAACAGATATTACAACAATAAACACATGTTGTAAGCCTATGTGAAATATATTTTTTCTAATCATGAAATCATGGATGTGTATGGAAATGGAGTGGTTTTGTTGCATAATGTTTTTTTTTCCTTTGATAAATAAATACAGTCTGCCCCATAAGGCTATTTGCTGATTTAATCAGTCAGCCTTGGGTCCACACAGTGAAAATGCTGTTTGCAAAGCTTCTTAGCAGTGTTAACAGAAATACGTAAGAAGAATTCCTTTGATAGGGAAGGTAAAAGCCGACAAACATGGCCCTCACTTTTACATAATTTACCTATCTAAGATGGCTAGCCACTAATCATTTTTATTATTCATGTGATTGTGACATTTACAAGACAAGGAAACTGTGGTAAATGTGCTCTAAAAATAAGAGAGCTTTCATTCCACAAAACAGTGCTTACAGACCCTTGTTCAAAGTTTTTTTTTTTTTAATCACAAGTCAATTTAACGCCTAATGCACTTAAGAGGTACAATTCAATATTCAAGGCAGCCAAAAGAAGTCCACTGTGTGCTATAGAAAAAAGTCAAGAACTAAAAGCAAATCCCCATTTATCCCACCAGCAGCTAAATTTTTAATCTGTGGTTATCTTGCTCAAGGTCAGAGAAATAAATGCATGTTCTTATGTATTTACAGTTCCACTTAAGAAGATATTTCCTGCCCTAATCTATCTGCTTTTATTACTGCTTGGCACCACTCTCACTATTCAATTAAGGGACACCTTCTGGGTCATTACCGAATAAATACTCATTTGCTATTGATGCCAAATGCGCTTTTAGCAATGGGTTCCTCATGACTATTAGTGTAGTGTGCATACACTGCAGCTGCCCCAGCAATTCCCATGCTACCCTACTCATATTGTGGGCCCTCCCTCTCTCTCTAGCTTCCTGTCTAACTTTTAAAATGCCCACTTAGCTCTCCCGCATTGAACATCAATTTTAAGTTGTTGTCATCTGATGTGTAATTACTGGTAAGGGCTTGCCGACTGACATCATCGCTGCTCTGACCGCAGGGTAAAGTGGAGTGGCACATAGGTGCAGCTCAAACCAGCAACAGGACACTGACTTTTTCTTCTAAAAACAACTAATTTCAACACTAATTTTTGAACTCTAATGCCATTAATAACCCTTCACAAATTAATTTTATTTCAAGATTTTACAAGAATGTTTCCAAGGTTGTTAATTGATGGCCTCTGATTAACATCAAAGATTATTAGAAAGACTAAAAACTTTTAGGAAACCCAAGTCCAATTTGACAACAATTACATGAAATTGTTGTTCACTTACCATTTAAAAATGTGGGAAAAAGTTTTGTTTTTCATACCTATCTCTTAAGAATAACATTTTCTCCTAAACATTCACATTAGATGTGATCCTCAGTGTACAAATTATTGTCTGTTGTTAAGCAGAGGTGCATATAGTAAAGGCACAAGATCACCCAGCCTGACAAGGCCTTATAAAAGGGCTGCAACTCCTCTCTACATTTTCTTCTAACATCCATGAAAATCAGAGACAAAACCAGACACTGTTTCCAGTACAGAGGAGAAAGGAACACCAGCAGTGTATGCCTCCCCTCTTCATGACCTCTGTGTGTGGGGGGGTTATTAACCACCAGGCAAAACACAATAATTTCAGCGAGAGTCAGAGGAGAAAAATTCAAGCATATCCCCCTTTCTGCAACTTGGCAGATTGCATCTTTTCATCCCCCACTTTCGCAAATAAGTTTCCCTTATTCTGCAAAGGACAGTCAAAGCCCAGACAGCAGCCGCTTTTTCAGCCACAGCTCAAAAGAGGCAGCCAGAGATGTCCGAACATCAATTACATGTTTGTTCACTTTTGGGTGACATTCGGTTGACCCCTGGAGAACCTACACTGAAAGGGCCGCAAAAAAGTCTCCTCCTCCTGTTGGGCCTTTCCCGATGCCAATAGACTACCCTTGGGCCATTAACCCATTGTGAACCAAATGCAACTTCTGCATTAATGAACCTATTATGAGGTCTGCAGTCAGAGAATGAGAAAAATAAAGACACCAACTATTCAATTCATGGAGTGGGCCTTCACGCAAAGACATAATAAGAGACTCTCAGTGAACCGGGTTTAAGGCGCCAAAAAGAACTGGCTACAAATCTGTGAAAGAATTTCAAAAATTGCTTTGTCAGGTCTTTGAGAAAGTGTGCAAAAAAGTTATTTCAGCTGGCAACATTAGGCAACTAAGATGTTATCTTTTATTTGCTTTGAATTGATCAGCTAATCACATCCAAGAAGTAGTTTGGCCAGCTCTTATTCCAAAACAAATACTGATATGGATAATTGTCATCTGTAATGCATACAATGATATTCCAGTCCATTCTTAGACATAAACTGTGTTCATTTGTGCTGATTCTGCAGGTTGTTGGGTACCTCCAACTCTGGTAAGTGTGCTCGAGAGATAGAGAGCTCAGGATGATGCAAGCAGGAAGCCCATGGCGCCGGCTGTGTGTGGTATCGTAAAGACATTAATCACTCCTGGCCAAAAGCCTCAGCTGACAGCACCCAGACCGGCTGACTTCCATCCATATTGGCTTGTTTCTTATGTTAATGCAGGGATGGGGCCCACTGAAAATCACCACTATTTGTCCCATTCTCCTCCACACAGAAGGGACTTGACATTTCCACTACTTTTTTTAAAGCATTATCATAGGTGGAGCTGCCACACATCCATCCATTCTCCACCCTGCAACACAAACATAAGCACTGGTGCATCTTGCTCGCTCACTGTGACCAATGGCCCATTCCTAAATGGTCAATGACTTTTAAATAGCAGGCAATAGAGTGAGCATGAATGGCAAACCAGCTAATTTGACTCTGTCATTCCCTCATTCGAGTCCATTGCCTTGAAAAAGGCTCTCATTAAAAACCTGAAGCAATCTTCCAGATGATTGAGGGCTGTTATTATGAACCTCAAACAATTAATGTCACATTACTTTAAATGTATTATCTCCTTCATTAGGCATTTTACGTAGGACCCATTGAAACTTTTAAAAGCTGTATCTACATGAACAGAGCCAGGAATGGAGGAAAAGAAAAAGACTGAAAAACAGAAAGAGAAAGATGGCCACCCAGGTGCTTCTGTCTCATTATTTAAACCTGAAATGACTTCCTTTACAAGAGGTGAAGTGGGGAAAAATCTGCATTTTGGTTAGATTAACATAATAAAAGCTTTTAGAAAGTCTATATATAGTTAAAAATAAAAACTTTCACTTGTCAATTATGATAAATATGAGAGGAAATCAGATATTTTAGAGAATAAATGGTAATAAAAGGCTTTCAAGTTGTTGGTGAAGTTTTGTATTTCACTTTTTCTATATCATACCATGCCTTGATTTTCAGTGCTCTGATTTTTTGAATTGTCAAGTCAAGTCAAGTTTATTTTTATTGTGCTTTGAACAATAGACATTGTTGCAAAGCAGCTTTACAGAAAATCAAAGACTTTAAACATGACCTAATTTAATCCCTAATCTATTGTTTTGTCATGAATTGTTTGACACTAATTTTCTATTTTTTTTTTTGTACCTGTAAAAGAGGTTCATGGCTATGAAATACTGAAATAGTTCTGTACTTAATGTGTACATCACTTAGAAATGACTATTTCACAGGATAACAACATTTTTTGCGGGCGGCACGGTGGTGTAGTGGTTAGCGCTATTGCCTCACAGGAAGAAGGTCCGGGTTCAAGCCCCATGGCCAGCGAGGGCCTTTCTGTGTGGAGTTTGCATGTTCTCCACATGTCCGCATGGGTTTCCTCCAGGTGCTCGGGTTTTCCCCACAGTTCAAACACATGCAGGTTAGGTTAACTGGTGACTCTAAATTGACTGTAGGTGTGAATATGAGTGTGAATGGTTGTCTGTGTCTA
>JAOANJ010000017.1:10396552-10410488 GCA_026413345.1 Ariopsis seemanni
GACCGACGTCATATTGAACCCTATGGATTAGGAATGGGATGTCACTTAAGCTCATATGTGAGTCAAGGCAGGTGAGCTAATACTTTTGGCAATGTAGTGTATCTCGTATGAAAAGTACAAGTGGTGTATTTCCCAGCACAACACTCATGTCCATATAATCGGTTATATAGCAAATTATGATGTGTAAAAAGTGATATTGAAGTTTTCCCTTGTTTGTTTTTCAGTATATTGTGCCTCAGAAACAACATCTAATTGTCTCGTTTTTAGTTTGTAAGGATATTTTGTCTTCAATCAGAGTTTTTGTGAGGGCTTATAAGGCTGGACTCTGAAATGTGTGGACAGGTATCATCAGCGATAGCTGTCCATCGCTAGTGATGATGACTGCTTCATTAGGATGCGCAGAAACGCAGATGGGCTGCACGTAATTCTCCTTTCCTAATGAAGCACCTTGCACAGTAAGGTAAGACAAACGATATTGTGCCCCCATCGTGTTGTCTCTCTGGACCTTCAGACCTGATGCTAAGTAGTGCACAAAAGTGCTACAGACCTGACGGGTATGGAAGTTGCCCCGCATCTGACTTGCCGAGTGATGCCATCCATTGGTCATTTGAGTGGCTCTTCCGCATGCCATCTGGCGGTGTGCCATTGACCCTGTTGGGTTCATCTGCCACATTGCACTGAAAAGCTCCCCGCTGCCAGCGCCTTATTGGTGATGTACTATTTAACCCATAATTGGAACCCAGGCAGGTGCTACCACTCCGAGTCAAAACGGACCTGGGAGCAATGGTGATTAAGTTCACTTTCCCCATTACTCAAGTCCTCCTGGACCCGAGACTCACCACCGGTTGCAGTTTAGGGTGCTTTCACACCAACAGCAGTTGGTGCACACTAAACAGTCCATTCGAACCAAAAGCTCTTAGTTTGGTTCATTTTCGTCGGTGTGAAAGCATCAATCACACTCGGATGCACACTAAATCAAGCAGACCGAGACCTCCAAAAAGGGGTGGTCTCGGTCCACTTGATTCCGCACCAAATGTCGACCTCTGGTGCGGTCCCTCTGGTGAGAACGCGAACCTGGACCAACTCAGGAGTTTCAATTAAATTGACATTACAACAGTGCAGATGTTTCAGCTGTGTCAGGGTGCAGGCACTTACAGATGCAAACACAGGGGAGAGCAGGTGCATTGCAAACTGTAAGCAAAGCCAAATCGGGAAACTGGAGATGTAGTCAGGGACGGGCAAGGGTCAGTCAATCGGCTAACAGAATATCAGAGATCAGGTGAGAGAACGAAGTCAGAAATAAACATAAACAGAGTTCAATAATGGGAAGTCAGGCAGATAGTCAAACGGCTTGGTAAAATCAGGCACGGGGATACAGAACAATACTTCACAAAGTCAAAGTATGAGAGCTAAGCTTATGTAGGGAAGGTAATTGCCGGTAAATTAGAGACAGGTGTTGAGGTTAGAATTCTGGTGACGAGGGATGTTGTGGTGCATGTTTAGAGGCTGCTCCGAACTCAGTTTTTCAGTGCAGTTACTGACAAGCTGAATTCTTTGAGTTAAGAATTACAGCTCTACTACGATATCAATGATGTATTTTCATTAAGTGGTCATTTATTTTGAACAATGGAATAAATCAGATAATGGGTAAATGTAACTTTCTCCTATATGTAAAAGTAGCAAAGTGGTGATGGCTATCGTATGCTCTTGCTTCCACCATCTGCAATACTATAGTTAATCACCACAAGGCAAAACCAAATATAACAGCAAACAAACAGTAAACCCAACTGGCATTGCTGTGTGAGAAAGATGTAGAATTTAAGTATCAGTGTGACAGATCTCTGTCTGTTAATGCACATCTGTATCTCACAAGCATGCCTGCAGCCTCTGTCTGACCTCCTCCAAGGCCTGAAAAAAATTGAGAACAATGTGAGCAGTGAAATCTCTCATGATCAACACAGCCTAATGCACAGCTTTTTCAAATGAATAAAAAACTGTTTAGTTAGACACAGATAAGAATCCCTGCTAGCATTTTCTCTCTTTTGCTGAATTGAGCAGAGATGTTTGGTACAGGAGTTTTGAACATTGCCATCTACTGCACTGCTTGAAATAAAATGTAGTGGAGAGAGAGAGAGAAACAAATAAATGGAAGAGACACAAACACAGAGAAAAGCAGATAGAAAACAAGTGAGCGAGAGCAGAAACCAGATAAGAGCTTCATCTTCATGGTGTTGGCAAGACAATTTTGGTAAACTAATGCATACACTGTTTACTTTCTGTTTCTCTTGTACTTCACTGTTGTACTTCACAAAGTATGGTGGAAAAAATCCTGAGAATTCCCATGGATTTAAACCTACAGAGGGTTTAAGGATAACAAAGAAGAATCCAGTGGTCTAATGCCAAGTTTTCTTAATCACTGGGAGTTCTTGGAGATGAGAAGCTATAAGACACAGATCAAACTTGGCAGCACAGTGGTGTACTGGTTAGCACTGTCGCCTCACAGCAAAAAGGTTCTGGGTTTGAGCCCAGCAGCAGACAGGGGCCTTTCTGTGTGGAGTTTGCATGTTCTCCCCATGTCTGCATGGGTTTTCTCCAGGTGCTCTGGTTTCCCCCACAGTCCAAAGACATGCTGTTAGGTTAAAATGGTGCAGCCGTGGCCTGAAGGTGGGCTGAAGTGCTCACTTGTGTGTGCATGTATATGTTCATTGCTTCAGATGGGTTAAATGCAGAGTTCTTGCCGTTCACAGCCGATGCTTGACCATGCTCCCACTGCCACATACCCCCACCACCTGACTCAGCTGTCTGGCCTGTAGCTGACCCCCCACACCCCCACCCACCCAGTGGGAGAGGTAATCTGCCACCACCATCTGTGTCCCCAGCCTGTGGACCACCTCAACTTTAAAGGGCTGAAGGGCCAGATACCAATGAGTGATCCACACATTGGCATCCTTCATGTGGTGGAGCCACTGGAGCAGGGCATGGTTAGAACAGAGGGTGAATGGGCATCCTAGCAGGTAGTACCAGAGAGTGAAGACCTCCCACTTGATAGCCAAACACTCTTTTTCTATCATGTTGTACTTTGACTCTCGCATGGAGAGCTTGCAGCTGATGTACAGCACTGGATGCTCCTCCCCCTCCACCACCTGGGACAAAATGGCCCCAGCACTCTGTCCAATGCATTGGTCTGTAAAACAAAAGGGAGAGAAAAGTCAGGAGAATGCAACAGCGGGCCCCCACACAAAATCACCTTTACCTGAGCAAAAGCCCATGCTTCTGGCTCTGTCCACTGGACCAGATCTGACACCCCCTTTTTAGTGAGGTAAGTCAGTGGGCTGGTGATGTCTGAAAAGTTAGGCATGAACCACCAGTCAGCCCCAGGAACTGCCTCACCCCCTTTTTGGTCTTAGGTCTTGGGCAGGGCACAATCGCTGCAGTCTTGATGGAGAAATCGGTCCATGAGATGCTGAAATGTCGCTGGAGCCCCAAACAACCAGAAAGGAAGGGTGACAAATTGGTGTAAGCCAAATGGAATGGAAAAGTCCATTTTATTTTGCTGGATAATGGAATCAATGGGATCTGCCAATATCCCTTTATTAAATCTAGTGTTGAGTAAAAGTGAGCCACACCTAACCAATCAAGCAGTTCATCAATGCGAGGCATCGGATATGCGTCAAACTTAGACACTGTGTTGACTTTTCTATAGTCTACACAGAACTGGACTGACCCGTCAGTCTTTGGAACCAAGACCACTGTCCCGAATTACATTTTCATTGTGCTTGGGTAGCCAATACGGGTGGCTGCACACCACCACCTCAGGAAGAGTCTCAATGTGATGTTCCATGAGGTCACTGTGACTGGGGAGGGGTGAGAACACATTGCAGAATTCCTCCTGCAACCTAATAACCTGTGCTCTCTGGGACAGTGAGAGGTGGTTTCCACAAGGGACCAGGGTGAATTGGGCAGCACTTTTTAAACTTACCTTTGGTCCCAGCTCCACCCTCTCTGGAATAACTGTTGCACAGGAACCTCCTCTGTCCACAGTTTCAGGAGTTTGAGGTGGTAAATTTGACGTGTTACCTCTGTCTGGATGTTTGACCTCATAGTCAACCTCCCCAATTCACCGTGTGACCACAAACAGCCCTTGCCACTTGGCGAGCAATTTTGAGCTTGATGTGGGCAGTAAAATGAAAAATTTATTTCCCAATGCAAATTCCCTTAGCTGTGCCCCTCTGTTATACAGGCAAGCTTGATGTTCTTAGACCTGTAGCAAATTTTCCTGGGTTATGTGACTCTGTGCATGGAGTTTTGCTTTCAGGTCAAAACTGTACTGAATTTCATTTTTACTTTGAGAAGGCCCCTCCTCCCAATTTTCTCTAATGATGTCTAAGACACTACAGGGCTTGTGCCCATACAGCAATTCAAATGGGGAAAACCCGATGGAGGCTTGTGGGACCTCACACACTGAAAACAACAGAGGGTCAAGCCACCTGTCCCAGTTTTTAGAATCCCTGTGAATGAACTTATGAATCATATTTTTAAGTGTTTGTTTAAATCGTTTGACCAGCCCATTGGTTTGAGGATGAAAAACACTAGTCCAAATCGATTTAATCCCCAATAACTCATACAGTTCGCAAAGTATGCATGACTTAAAAGCAGTGCCTTGATCAGTCAGGATTTCTTTCGGAATCCTGCCTTGAGAGATAACATGGAAGAGTGCCTCCGCAACACTGCCTGCTGAAATATTGCAGAGAGACACTGCTTCTAGATATTGTGTTGCATAATCCACTATGAATAATACAAAGCGATACTGTGGCAGTGGGGGCGTGGTCAAGCATCGGTCTATAACCGGAGGGCAGAGTCAGGGAAGGTAAGTGGCAGAATCACTACACCTGAGGTCTATTAACGTGTTTGTGTGTGTCTTCCCTAGGGACCGCGCCCTATTTAAGGAGAGAGTGAGAGCAGAGGAGGAGCTCTCTCCCCAACCAGACACCTGATGTGTGTGTGTGTCTGCATGTGTGTGTGTGTGTGTGTCTGAGAGTGACTTTAAAATACTGAAAAGTGTTACAAATAAAGGAGTTCCTGAACTCAGTTCTGGCTTGCTGTCCTTCTGGGCTCCGCCCACGCATTGAAAGTGCAACAGATACCCATGTGCAGATCGATCTAATGGCCTGAGGAGATCCATGGCAATTCTTTCAAAGGAGACATCAATTAATGGTAATGGGCACAATGGCACTTTTACTGTGGCCACTGGATTCACCAACTGATATTCGCAACATGCTGCACACCACTTGCAGACATTGGCGTGAATCCCTGGCCAATCGAAACAGGCCATGAGACAGTTTAATGTTTTATCCTGCACCAAATGGTCAGCCATAGGATTATGATGAGCCACATGGAATTAAAGTTCTCTATGGCTCTTCAGGACCATCAGCTGGCCTAGTGGTTAGCATGTCAGCTTCTTGACCAGGAGATTATGAGTTCTACTCGCTGTCAGGTTATGCCAAAGACCATTATAAAAATGGTACCTACTACCATCTGGCAAGGCATGCTGCAATACCGATGCAAGTGGAGAAGTCAAACTCTTGTGGTTACCAGAGGACTAGCCCCCCACTATAACCCTAGCTGTATAGGTGAGAGGCTGAGGGCTATCAAAAGGAGATCAGCGCCACACCTATATGCCTTAAAGAGTTGGTTAGTACTGAGACAGGAGACTGCCTGGGAAGACCAGATTCTGGTGTGAGAGGGACTTGGACTTTTGACTTGACACCTCTTTGGGATCAACAACTGTGTCATCTTTTCTTTACTCTGAGTGTCCTGCGTCACTTGATCTAGCCTATTCTTAATAATAAAGAAATATGGGAAGGAGAGTGCAACGTTAGTTTGGAGGATTTGATCATCACTTTCACTTGGTCAAAAGCATGTCTCGGAGACTCATCACGCACCTGCTCCAATGGGAAACCCCTAAGGGATTCCTCAGAGAGAGAGGAAAGTTTTCCTCCCTCGCCATGACATCATGACGCAGACTTGATGTGGACAGCCCTGGGACCGCCTCCCCAGCTAATGTTGCAGTGGGATTCCCCCATGACATACTACTGCAATTGGTTCCCAAGATTATTGGGTCAGTCAGGCTCGGGCTAACCACCACCTCCACATTATGTTTTTTTCCCTGGAAGTGAATAGTGACAGGCATGCACCCCATTGAATACTCAGAACTATCCTGTACACCCCCGCTCGATCAGGGGAAGCCTGTGGTGCACTGGAGACAAGAATCAGTAGTCCCGCCTCCTTGGAGAAGCACTGGTTCCCCGCCTTCCCTCCACACCAACAGACCTGCCTGGGCTTGCTCTTGGTTCTGGTGGGCATGGATGATTTCACCTGTGGAGAGAGAGAGGGGGTTAATGGCAGCACAGACACAGAAGGAGAAAGGAGAGCAGAAACATGAGGACAGACACGAGTGTGGGGAGCAGGTTTCGGGGGAACTGGCCCCCGTTTCCATGGGGCTGGGGTAGGGTAGGGGCAAGGAGGGGGGGGAGAAGGAGAAAGCAAAAGTGAGAAAGAGAGAATGGAGAAGTTGTGAGAGTGCCTGCTCCCAGAAACACCATCAGGTGGTCCTCAGTCAGCTGGACTGCCTCCTCCAGTGACACTGTTCAGTGACACTGGATCAACGCTGATGTCTCACTTGGCAGCTGGGTGACGAACTGCTACAGTGTCACTTGCTTGATGATGGACTTGATGTTGCACTCACCAACCAACAGCCACTGTCGGCAGGTGTCCCACAGCTGTTGCGCAAATGCAAACGGCCAGCCCACATGTCAGCGAGTGCAAGCGGTGGTGCTGCTCTTCTGGGCCATGAACAACCTGCTGTAGGATGTCTCACAGGTTGTGGTACTCCAGCATGCTGGTGGCCGGGAGCTACTGAGCCACGAGCTGTGCTTCCCCTGACAGGAGCAGCAATAGGTGAGCCACCCACTGTGAGGTCGGCCACGAGCTCGCCTCCATGACACACTTGAACAGCTCAAGGAAGGCATCAAGGTCGTCCTCTGACCCCATCTTGATCAGCTGAATGGGCATGCTGGCTGCAGGGACGACCACTGGAGCACCCATTGACTGGATCCAGCTCCAGATCACCTGCCGGCCTTCTGCCTGGGCTTCGAACAGAGCCTGGAAGAGCTGCCCCGATCTACTGTCAGTATGACAAGGGCATACTGCTGCCACTGGAGGTCATTGGTGAGCATTTGGAGGAGCTCTCTGACTGGTTCAGACTCCATGGTGGTGTTCATTCCTCAGATGCTGGGTTTTGGCACTAGTGTACCAACTCTTTAATTTGTGGAAAACAGATGAACTGGAAGCAGGGTTCAGAACAGGTGTTTTTTTTAACACTTTTCAGTGACTGGTAACTGACACTTAAATGCACTACACACATGCAATGGGGTGTCACAGCTCTCTCTCTCTCTTTCTTGTTCCTGGCTGTCTGAAAGACACAGAGAGATGGGTTAATAGACAACCAGTAATTAAACACAGGTGCACCTCATCACATGTTACCTCCTACTACACCAGATTTGAGACAGACAACATTACCCAGCTTGAGGCTACTATGTCATCACTTAAATCTAGAGACTCGGCACTCATCTTTAACATAGAGGTGGTGAGAGCCCTCAGAAAGACAAAAGAAAAAACAGTGCCTGGCCCAAATAACATTGGCGGTCGTGTTCTGAGGCACTGTGCTGAGCAGCTGGGGGGCATGTTCCAGAGCTCCATGGACAGCAGCACAGTCCCCCAGCTGTGGAAACACTCCACAGTCATTCCTGTCCCCAAGAAAGGAACCATCAAGGTGCTGAATGACCTCAGGCCTGTGGCTCTCACCTCCCTTGTGATGAAAGCAATGGAAAGGGTGGTCAAAATTCACATCATCAAGGTGACAGACACCCAGATGGACCCCCTCCAGTTTGCATATCGCGCTGGCAGAGGCACTGATGATGCAAAAATCTTCATCACAGACACCATACATAAACACCTGAAAATCCCAAACACTTCAGCCAGACTTCTGTTTGCTGACTTCTCCTCTCCATTTAACACTCTGCAGCCTCGCATTCTCGCAGAGAAACTCACCGCTCATTTTGGACTAAATGACCAGCTAATCCTATGGATAATAGACTTTCTCACTAACAGGTCACAGAGCGTGCTGGTCAATAACACCTTCTCAGACCTCCGTCACACCTCCACCGGCTCCCCACAGGGATGCGTCCTCTCACTTCTGCTCTTCATCCTGTACACTGATGACTGCAGGTCCACTCAGCCAAACTGTCACCTGGTTAAATATGCAGATGACACAGTGCTCTTGTCTCTGCTCTCTGGCCCCCTCACAGCACCACAGCTCAGCTCTGCAGAACTTTGTGGAGTGGAGTGACAACTCTTGCCTGGAACTTAACTCCAGCAAAGCTAAAAACATGGTAGTGACGTTTAATAACAAGCAGAGTGCTGCTGCAGTCATCACCACCATTCATGGGAAGCCGGTGGAGATCGTTGAGGAGTACAAGTACTTGGGCACAATCTTTGATAATAAACTCAGATTTGCCTCCAACACAGAGGAGATCCTCAGAAAGTGCCAACAGTGACAGTACCTCCTGAGGAAGCTTAAGTCCTTTGGGGTCAGCAAGGACATACTGACTAATTTTTACTACTCCTTCATTGAGAATATAATGACGTTTTCCATAACCTACTGTTTCCACTCCCTTAGCTTTCAGAACAAAAACTGCCTGCAGAGCACAGTCAAGGTGTGCTCTAAAATTATTGGTCTCCCTCTCAGGTCACTCTCAACTCTCTGTGAGCAGCAGACAATAAACTCAGTGAGCAGGATTCTTCAGGACCTTCACATGTCCTGTTCCCTGCATTTGAGTGGCTCCCCTCAGGACGTCAGCTCCATTGTCCGAGCTGCCGAACACAGAGGAGAAGCGCGACCTTTGTCCCCAAAGCAGTTCAGCTCCTCAACTCTCTGCCATCCTTGTCCCTCTACTCACCCCTCCAGCCCCTTCCCCCTTCTTCACATGCACTCTAACCTGTCTGGTGCACTAACCACCCCCTCTGCACACATACCACTTTAAACACAGACTCTGCTGCTATTGATCCTTCTACCTCATAAACAAATTGCACCACACAATATTTTTGTATATACTGTTTTTTTTTTTAATTATCATATTTATACATATTGTACCACTGTACAGTTATTTATCCACTTACTGCCACCTTTCACACTGTCAATTTTTTATGTTCAAGGTATTTTAAAAAAAATATATTTATTATGTGTTTGACTGTACTTCTCTGCGTGCCTTTAAATTGCCCCTAGCGGACAAATAAAGTGTTTTGAACTGAATCAGCCCATTGCTTTAATATTGACTTATGAGGTCGTAAGTGCTAGGACACCTTCATAAAACGCTATCCAGCTTTTTTCAGTAATATGAGCATGCGAAGTTTCATTGATGTAGCTTATGTGGTTTCTGAGAAAACTTGTCCAGATTGAAACGGACGGACTCCATTCCTATATCCCCCTGCACACTTTGTGGTGGGAGATAATAACAAGCCACTCCTGAACCAGAAAAAGAACTGGACTGTTGCTCAGTGGTCCAAAGTCAAGTCAGTTTATTTGTATAGTGCTTTTAATAACAGACATTGTCACAAAGCAGCTTCACAGAAAAATAAACGATTTTAAACATATTAACTAATTTTATCCCAAATAAATGTATTTATCCCTGATGAGCAAGCCTACGGCGATAATGGCAAGGAAAAACTCCCTCAGACAACATAAGGAAGAAACCTTGAGAGGAGCCAGACTCAAAAGGGAACCCATCCTAATTGGGGTGATGACACATCGCATAATTATAAATAATTTGCTTCTATAACTGTCCCCTATATAGTCACACTACAACTGTATAACCAGGAAATTCATTATAGTTTTAGCATGAAGTCTATTTTGTTCAAGTTATCACCTGTTCATTGATGGAGACTTGAGTGCAAGATACAACACAAATATAAAAATGATAGTAGAAAATTATTTGTAGAAAAGATGAAAAAGATTGTAGATTAAATGGCGCCACCGAAAGAAAAAAAAAAATAGACTTGCAGCAAACAATTCGAAAACAGGAATTATGTCACAGGAAGCTGCGTCACCAATGCGTCACCCTGTCTGAGGAGGACAGTGTGTTCCACAGTGATGTGGAAAGTCCTCTTTTCAGATGAAAGTAAATTTTGCATTTCATTTGGAACTCAAGGTCCTAGAGTCTGGAGGAAGAGTGAAGAGGCACAGAATCCAAGGTGTTCAAAGTCCAGTGTGAAATTTCTGCAGTCTAATGATTTGGGGAAGCCATGTTGTCTTCTGGTGTTGGTCCACTGTGTTTTATCATCAAGTCAGTGCAGCCATCTACCAGGAAATTTTAGAGCACTTCATGCGTCCATCTGCTGACAAGCTTTATGAAAATGCTGATTTCCTTTTCCAGCAGGACTTGGCGCCCACAGTGGCAAAACTACTACCAAATGGTTTGCTGACCATGATATTATTGTACTTGACTAGCCAGCCAACTCACCTGACCTGAACCCCAGAGAGAATCTATGGGGTATTGTCAAGATGAGAAAACACCTGACCCAAAAATACAGACGAGCTGAAGGCCACGATCCAAGCAACCTTGACTTCAATAACACCTCAGCAGTGCCACAGGCTTATCTCCTCCATGTCATGCCACACTGATGCAGTAATTCATGGTAAAAGAGCCCCAACCAAGTATTGAGTGTATAAATGAACATACTTTTCAGAAGTTGGATATTTCAGTATTGTAAGTCCTTTTTTGATTGCTCTTAGGAAATGTTCTAATAATGTGAGATACTGGATTTCTGATTTTCATGAGCTATAAGCCGTAAATCATCAAAAAAAAAAAACCTTGAAAATTTCACTTTACATCTAATGAATGTAGAAAAGTTTACCTTTTTGAAATTATGAAAAATTAACTTTTTCACAATATTCTAATTTTCTGAGATATACTAATGTATGTAATATATTAAAAATGTGACACAAACCTGTTTACACTGGCTGCCATTGTAGCTACAGTCCAGGCATTGTTGGTACAGGGAGTAAGGGACCACTGGCTCAGGAAGGGCATCAAGGAACATAAGCAGGGCTTCAGCAACAGAGTGGTTACTTCCAGCTAGTTAATTTAGTCAAGGGTATTTATAAAATAGAAGAGAAAGCTTTTATACAGAATTTTTAAAGGGGCTGTCTCACCCTTCCCAAAAGCCTTTGCACCAGGTAGTAAGTTGCCGTTTTCGCAGCCATGGATATTGCACTGTTTGAAAAACAACCCGGATCATAAATGTGAAACTGAAGATATTCTGTCAAAAGTAGTTGTATATTTTAAATTCTTTTAACTGATCCATTCCGTTTTCATATGGTTATTCTGTTGTAAAGAGCGGAACAAGCCTCAGCCATCTCGCAGGCAGTCATGAAGAAAGAAAATATCAGGCATATTCTTTTCAAAATTTCCATATATGATATGAAGAAAATGTTCAAGATGGGTTGTGAAGGGATCACTACCAGTGAGGTTTTGCTGCACAGAAAGCTAGTAGAGTAGCAGTCACATGATTTTAATACAAAACAACAAACAGGGAAGGGTGAGTCAGCTCCTTTAATTAAAGAATAACATTCCAAGTTGAAAGTGTTTAAAGGATACGGAGAGCGTCAAGTGAGCCTGTGTCTAAGCAATCCCTGATGATCTCAAATTCACTGCGTAGTCCTGGCTGCTGAAAGATGTCTTCCTTTAGTTTAAAAAAAAAACAGATGGAAAAAGTTAAAATCTACTTTCAGTAATAGTTTTATAAATAAAAAGTAAGCTTTGTTTTGCCTTACTAACCAGCATTGGGAATTCGAGAAAATATTCGTGTAGTCATTTTTTTTTTAGGTCTGTGGTTTTTTTGTGCCTGTGACCCTGTTAGCCAAAGGATTAATAATATTCTCTACAAATTACTTCTTTTAGTTGTGGCATTGCTGTGGAGCAAATGGGTTGTTCATTTATTTAAAAAAAAAAAAAAGGGATCAAAAGTTAGATTCTTTCAAATTTGAAAAATTGCACCTCACTGGAAGAGATGCAAACACACACACACGTGCACGCACACATGCACAATAAGGTCGGCATCCTGACCTGTTTGCTGGCATTACGGTAGAGATGGTCCACCATCATCCATATTTCTTTCGGAATGTCTAAAGCCCTTTCAGTGTCTGGGCTGGTTGCCTCACTGGGTGAGGAGTTCTTTCATAGAAAACACAAAATTAGCAATGCAGTCACACACTAAAATGCAATTACTTTCGACATTCTCCTCATATTTGAATGGCTAGGGCAGGAGTGCTTTCACAAGCACCACCAGCTCTTCTTTCATCATTTCAACCATTTACTAATTTTTTTAACTCAAAAAAGTAAAACTGAAAATTAACATTTTCAGGAGTCTGGTACAGAGGTTAACAGTTTAGTTTCAGGATTTTAAGCCATTTGGATAAGCTAGGTATGAGGTGTCCAGTGTAACTCACTAGTTTGTGGATGGTCTCCAGAGGCATTTCCTGGATGGGTTCCCTCAACTGGCATAGCATGTGGATGGATGAGCCGAAACAGCTTGGCAAGTAGGAGCCTGTGATGGAGATAAAGTAATCTTTGCCCCTCTCTAGATGTAGTACCAGAATGTCCTCAAGCTGCTGCTGGCCTGAGTTCAAATCCGGAGCAGTAGAGCGATTCACAAATACCTCCAGGTCAATATCCACACTGGCCCCTACAGCCAGGGAAAAAAAAGCTCAAAATCTCTAATAGCCACCCCTCCTACAGTAATACACACAAGCCAGGATTACAGCTCAACTACTTTAGCAGACTACTGCATTAGAAGGAAAAAAAAATTAAGTAATAAAGATCTACTAAATTACCTATTAAAACCCTAAAGCCCTGCTCACTCATTTTCATACCGGTAATTAGCTTCTTGCTGTTCCATTCTGTGGTGAATTTACTAGTAACTACACGTAAAAGAACATTTTGGTGCTCTTTCTTTCTTATTGGCAATTAGACTTGGGCAAGACTATATTTGGTAAAACTGAAACACGTCCACACAAAAACACCCCAGTTATGGATATACGTTTCCTTAAGTTTCCATTGGTAACTGCTTATTTAATGGCTCTTTAGCATCACAGTATTTTAAAACGTATGAATTCAAATGTTTGAACAATTTTAACATTTGACAATAAATAAATCAGTGCCAGGAATTGTACTTGTTTGTGTGTTTGTATGGTGTGTTAGTATGGACGGAGATTGTTTTCATTATAAAACTAAAACGTATTAGTGTGGACGTAGCCTACTTAGCAGTTTCCTCCTTAATGATTTCATCAATGAAAGAACAACAAGGCTATAGAAATAACCTTAGTCAAATGTTTGCATAATCTTTCTCCACCTGTCACCCAGAGACAGACAGAAGCAGGAAGTCAATGTTTTCACTCATTTAATGCAGTGTTTAAACAATACAACTTTTTGATGTTTATTAATTTCATTAATTTAATTTATTGCTTACATTGGTACCAAACTAGTACCATTACCGTTCTACCATGCCAGGTACTGTACCGAAGCCAAAATTTTTGTAATGACCCAACCCTAGCAGCCACTGCAATTAGTGTAGCCAATTAGCTGAGGGCCTGACTCTTGATAATTAACTAAATAACTGTATATAATCTTCACAGAAATGCTCACAAGTCTCAAGCAGAGAGGGGTGAAGTATCATGAGACAACAAAATTTACATCTACTGCTAGATTTCAAACCATCACTGCATATTATAAGGCCAAATAAAAAAAAAAAAATAGTGTGTTTCCGGTAACCCGACCGATCGAGAATTTCCGCGTCGAAATTGCCGACCGTAAAGTTTTTA
>JAOANJ010000017.1:10577882-10589370 GCA_026413345.1 Ariopsis seemanni
CGGCCACGGGGCTCGAACCCGGACCTTCTTGCTGTGAGGCGACAGCGCTAACCACTACACCACCGTGCTGCCCCAGTGAGGGTAGTCTGCCACCCAAATCATATCTGGTCAGTGGTGGTCACTTTCCATCAATGTATGAGGTAGAGGGGGTTTGACAAATTGTGTACATAGAGCCAAAAAAAAAAAAAAAACATACACACAAGCCTGCCATTTTTTAATTCATGTTGCTGACTTATAAGATACAGTATGTAGCTCATGGGCCCAAGCGAGTGCTCAGATATGTAGCTCATCATTCTACACAGTCCTATTTGAGAGGAAAAAAAGGGGGGGGTTGTCTGAAGCCACGCCTATTTTGGGTTTAAATCCAAATACAGATGCAGATAAAGGCAGTGGCACCTAAAAAAGGTACAGATACAGTTTGTGCCATGCCCTAGTGCAAAGTGAACTATATGGTAGGTGTAGCTAATATGTTTATGACATTGGGCAGATGCCCTCATGTGGAGCGACTTACATTTATCCAACTAAACAGTTAGGTTAAGGGCTTTGTTCAAGGGCTTGGCAGTGGTAGCTTGGTGGCATTGGGATTTGAACTCACAACCTTCCAATGTCTTAACCACTAAGCTACCACCACAACTGTTACTACTATTACTGTAACTAACTGTTAATACAACCGTTGTATTTGCCTACTGCCTTTCAGATTAGTTTTAGCCAGTTTGCAAAGTCTTAGCACAAGTCCCTATCACACATCAACAAACCCACTTCCCATTTTGAGCCATGCCAACATGTGCCTTGGAACATTTGCTTTTGTTTCTGTAACTTGCAAATGTACAGTATATACTGTACATTATATCCTTTACTGGGTGCTTAAAGCGTTGATGATCAATTTCTCGAATCACAGTCATAAGTGTTATTTTATAATATGCTTTATCTCTATCAGGAATGCTCCATGAGAGGAGGTTTCTGTGACTGAAATCAAGAGGAAGCAGGAAGAAGTTGTAAGCAGACTGAGACACGAGGAGGTGAAAAGTTTTTTGTTTTGGTTTTTTTTGTCTTTGTTATAAAAGCAGTTATGCGTTGTAAATTCTTTCAACTGTATTTTCTGTAAATTCCATTATAAGTAATCATGTGAATTCTCATTTTTATATTTCTTATTGCCACTTTTTTTTTTAACCAGGTGAAGATCCACCACTGGCACAATGTACAGTATATAAATGTGGGCAGCAACAGCGTCATCTCCTGTTTTACCATCACAGAGACATCAACAGTGTCGTCTCCTGCTTTACCATCACAGAGACATCCTGGACATCAAGAAGTCAACTACTCTAGAGAAGTGCTAGAGAACCAGGCCATGAAGGAGACTGATTCCAGGCCCAGAGATACAGCTTTAGTGCCAGTAACTACTCTGCATCTCCCTGCCTTCAGCTGGCATCCTGCCCTCCAGCTAGTGCCTCTCTATTCATAATTGTCATCGTATATAAAAGGCTATAAGTGCTATCATTGTACTGGGGGGAAGGATTTTGTTTGGAGAGCTGGATTTTACCCATTTATCCACGGTGTTCAGGTGCCGCTCCATAACCATGCTGTGTTATTTCTTATTTTCTGCAGGAGAGAAAGAGTTTAATCACAAAGCCTGGGATTATTCCAGCTGCCAGAGGCGAAGATAAGCTGCCAAGTAAGCAGGGGAGGCAAGTGCCGCCATTCACTTCTCCTGTCATGCATTAAACAGAAGAGTGCTGTTTAGTATTGTTTTACAGTGACCACTGAATTCTACTCTGGTTTGTCATGCAGCCTCTTAGGGATTTATGAAATACTGCAGTGCAGCATTTAGTACACACCAGGGGTGTGAAGCATGACACACATCACTAGGCGATTTTTTTTTTTTTTTGAAGCATAAGCCTGCAGCACAGGACAGGAATATCATGAGCTTGTTGTCTTAGGTATGCACTGTACTCTATCACTGTTAGAATGTACCACTCAGAGTAATTACTCTAAGTAATGGAGGGAAGCAGAGAGAAAGAGAGGGAGATTACAGTGGGGGGATGGACAGGAGAGGCAGAATGATGTGAGAGAGAGGGAGGGGGAGGAAAGGAGGGCACGGCTGAAGAAAGGGATGCAGGCTGCTGTATGCTGCTCTTCCAGTTTACACTAAAATGGGACTGCAAGTGGTAATTTGGGGAGTGGCTACAGTTTCTCACTAGGGATCCTGAAGGAGGACAGACTAATGTACCTCGATCTGTTAGATTCTGTGGCTCTGTCATGCCACTATGCCAGCCATGAACAGGCCAGGGTAGGTACTGTATAAGACATTAGAGTCTTGCTTTTCTGTCTGTCTCTCTCTCTCTTTTGCATGCAAGGCCTGAGTGTCTTTATATTATATAAACTTGTGACTTGAAAACTAACACTAGTGGAAAAATGACATCAGGGATTCCACCAGAGTGCAGTTTCTGAGATCATCAATGTGGTCTTTCATGTGGAATGATGAAGCAGTTTTTATGTGACTCCGAGAAGCAGATCCTGATGCAACATGAAGCCGGCAGGATATGGCCTAGGCTGACCTTAAGTCAACAGAGTTAAAGCTAACTTTATTTTTGCTTCCACAGGTTTCTCACTAAAGCAGGCCTGAGGAGACTTCTAACAACAGATGAGGTGTGGAGTCTTGGGAGCAAGAGAAGTTTGGGAGAACATAATATCTCAACAGAACAAGAGATCCTACAGACAGCAGGGTCCAAAGATTCAAGTGACCCAAAATGCTTCTCAGTATACAGCCATCGAAGCAAGCCATGCCATAATACCAGCGCTGAGAGAAAAGTAAAAAGAGAGGATGGAAAATCTTCACATGAGCAAGAATCGTTTAAGGCATACTCTAAACCTCATGGTTACGGTGGGTCAGGTCTAAAAGAGCTTTTATAAATATAGATCTAGCATGTTCTACAGTTGTTTAAACACTTGGATGTAATTATTGCAGCCAAATAATTGTTTGTCAAAATATGTAACAAAACATTCTTCTCTCTTTGTTATTTTAATCACAACAGTAAAACTTAATACATTTTTGGTTCCTTTTGAACATCAACACCAAATCATTGTTGAGGCTGTAATTCATTTTCAGTGGTGATGTACAGTGTATGTCCAGCATTTTTGCTTACTCATGCGTTTTGTTGAGTGATACAGCCATTAGTAATATACTGACCTACTGTGGTAATTAGAAAATGCAACAATACAGTCAGTTCCTAAATTATTGTTACCTTTTCTTGAAAATTAACAAAATGTATATACTGAATAATATGGACCAAATACAAATTTGGAATGAACAAATAAACATATATACAGTACATATACATATGTATATATGTAATATAAATAAATCATATACAAGCCCGGCAGAAAGGTTCATAGGATGTGCATCAGGACAGGGATCCAACAGGACAAGAAACATTGTATAGGTGTGAGTTTATCATTTTCATGCAGGCACAAGCAAGTGGTCAGATATTAAGCTTGTAGGATAAACAAAGACCACATTCATTGACATGAACAGGCAGCACTGAGTAATGCATTTACAGTTTTCATTCATTCATCCTTAGTAACTTCCTGTTCTGGAATTAGATTTAAAAACATCTTTAGTTGAGATTAATTATGAACTGGACTGATGGATCTGAGGTTGAGGAATTGTCAATGCAAGCATTCACAGACCATGCTGACAGTGAGGGATATTTCTCCCTCCAGGTTTCTCCCAGTAGTTTACAGTAGTTCAGGGGCATAGTTATTCATGTGTTTAAAAAAAAAAACACCCCTTTTAAAATCCAAATACAGATAAAGATACTGATACACTATATAGCCAAAAGTTTGTGGACATCCGACTCTTCTCATTCAGATTTATTTTCCCTTTTGCTGTTATAATAACCTCCACTTTTCTGTGAAGGCTTTCCACTAGATTTTGGAGCTTGGCTCTGGGGATCTGTACTCATTCAGCCACTGGTGAGTTAACATTAGTGAGTTCAGTCACTGATGTTGGATGAGGAGGCCTGGCATGCAGTCAGCATTTCAATTTATCCCCAAAGGCATTTAGTGGGATTGAGGTCAGGGCACTTGAGTTCTTCCACACCAATCTTGGAAACCCATGTGTTTATGGATCACGCCTTGTACATAGGGGCATTGTTATGCTGGAACAGGTTTGGGCTTCTTAGTTCCAGTGAAGGCAAATTGGAATACTACAGCATACAAAGACATTCTATACATTTGTGTGCTTCCAACAGCACTGAGTATCATCATGTAACCAATCAAAACATCAATCTTCACAAGATCACGAGCCAAAAAGTTTTAATTAAACATGGTGATTATGTTAATGGACAAAATCTTTCATCAGACCACAAGACTAAATTTCATTTTGTGGGTTTTGTGGGAACAACAAAAGTCATGGAGAGTTCAAAATTCTGTAAAATACCATTATTAAAAGAGAAACCCTAAAATGCATGAGAATTATTTTATCCAACTGATTGAGTGAAAATGTTGAATTAACATTGGTAATGTTGAATTAACATTGGTAATACTTTTACACAGCGTTTTGCCTGTTCTTCTAAAGTGTGCCAATACTTCTGGAGTTGACTGTATTTGCATATTCATAATTTAAATAGCTATTTTCCATTTGATTATTCTAGATTTTCTATGGTATTCAACAGTTTACAAGTACAATTTTATTTGTCCTTACAGAGTCTAAGCCTGCAAAAAAAGTCGAGAGCCCTTTGCATAAAACTGATCCTCATCTAAAGGTGAGGCCAACAAAAAGCACTGAAATACACTCAGGAGAAAAAGTCCATTGGAAGCCTCTAAAGGATGTGCATCATTTCACATCAGAACACAGCCAGCCTAGTTGTGGAACATCTGACAACGTCCCCATTGTGTCCTGTTTGTCCTCTGACATAGAGGAAGACTTGCCCTATGACTATGAAGACATACATCAAAAACCTAGAGAACGAACAGAAGCTAGGTTTCAAGAGCTATTGAGGCCACCTTCCTCTTCATTTGAAATGACAGTAGACTATGGTGAGGTAATAACTGACAATCTCACTCTTAATGTGCAGAACAGCCATCAGTCAAAAAACATGGTATTCAACAATAACCATGAGATTTGTGATGTGTCCAGGAAGTCAAGCACAGCTTATACTCAGATACATGAGCCTGATTTAGTCTCACAGATCTCTGAAAATCTGAAGTGGAAGAACATAAAATATTCAATCAGAGATAAAACACTTGTTACAAATTCAGTCCATGCTGTAAGTAGTGATACAAAAAGGACTGACAGCCCATCCTGTGATGATAGCCTTTCTGAGGCAGAAGATAAATCAGAACCATTTTCCCTCCAGAGTGAAGGACTGGTCTGGTCTGAAGAAGAGAAGGATGTTCACATCGAAGAGAAATCTGAAGCAGGCACCTTTTCTTTAGTCTATGCTGAGAAATTTATCATCATCCCAGACTCACCTCCACACTGCCACCAATCCAACACTAAACACTGTGAAGTGGATCCCTATGGCCTGCTCCATAATGACAAGCAAATGACAGCAGAGTCCAACCTGTCAGAGATCCTTTCTCCTGTAGATGAGGTCTTGTCATATGGAAGTGCTGAACTTCCTCCATCACTTAAAGGAGGAGGTGGACCAGAACTAGACATCAACAGGTTACAACCTCCTCCACCTGCCTTTGAGATTATCACATGGACTAGTGAGGAGGATCTTCCAGCTCCACCTGATTTTCTTGAAGACACTTCCATTAATAGTGAGAACATACCTCCTCTTCCTGTGGACTTGTCTTGTAAGAGAGATACAGAGAGGCTAAGTGAGACCAATGTTAATAATGATGCTAACACTAGAGATATGTATGAAATGCTTCCTCCTGCAGAACAGGATCAGGAAGGTGAGGGTTCTGAACACACCAGCTCGCTTCCTGTGGATGACGGTAATGAAAGCCAAGATCCTTTGTCCTCCTTTAACATCGGAGACAGGGTTCTTGTCTGCAACTCAAGGCCAGGAGTTCTCAAATATAAAGGCTGCACCACTTTTGCTGATGGCTTCTGGGCTGGTGTCACACTTGATACACCCAATGGAAACCACAATGGAACATTCCAAGGTGTGAAGTATTTTACATGTGAGAAGAGCTGTGGGGTCCTGGTGAGAGCCAAGGACATTTCTCATCTGCATAGACAGCATTGTAATGATGCAGATACAGGTATGGATGAAGATACATTCTCGGATGAAGATCCCTCCAATAACCAAGATGGGATTAATGGGAATAAACCCTCTGGGAAGGGGAAAAGAAGACAAGGTAGCAGACATTGCACTCCTGAACATGGTTCATCAGCTCTAAAACAGACATTCCATCAGGAGCCATGTGAAAACAATGAAGCTACAGACAATAAGTCACCAACTTTTTCAACAGCTAGTGAAAAAACACCATTAAAAGTGAGCCAGAAACACTAGAGTACTCGATTTCATAATTTTAATTCGCAAAATGTGCTCTTTTGTGATTATTAAACATTCTATTTTAGATTGATTGTACAAGCCCTCTGGATGACTCTGAGGCTCTGATAGAGAGGTTAACTGAGGAGATTTTTGCAGATGCTTTAAAGAATATACAGAGAATGGAATCAACACATGATGGTAAACCAAAGGAAATTGTAAGCAACCAATTTTATGCTTCATTAAAATTGAACGTTGACCATACTTTTCCAGAATTACCAAATTTGTCTCAATGTTTTCTATTTTGAACTTTAACATTTTTAAGAAAAAAGAAGGTGGAAATGTGATTAACAAACCACACCTCATGGATAAGTGGCAGCAGGTGTTTCCGGTAACTCCACCACAAATACAGGTCAAACCTCATGAGCACAGCATTGTGTACAGACTGGTTGATGACACGGTTGAGACCCTCTGTGGCCAGGGAAATGGAAGTGCACTTGGTGCTTGTGAAACACCAAACTACTTAGTAGATGATGAAAGCCGGAAAACCTACAGGAAGGTGAGTTTGCCTACTTGATTTAAACTGCTGGCACTCTGTAAGACTCTTATGTGTGTATTTACCAGTCATTCTGTATTCATATCAGGTCCTTTTCCAGTTAGCATCTGATATTCTGCACAATATTTGTGCTAATATATTGGAAGTGAGTGGAGCGTTTCAAAAAACAATAGATAAATCAATCATCTCACTGCTACAGACAAGACAAATTTCAGTCAATCTTTTAAAGGTAAGATCAGAAATAAAAGGTTTTAGTGTGGAATTATCAAGAAATCATTAATATAATCAAGTTTAATGTTGGTACTGAAATACAGCTGATGTAAATAATTCCACTGAATTGGAAATGTATCTACATTTGATCAAGAATGCAGTGAAAAGGGAAACACAGAAAGTGCTCAATTTGGAACAAACCGATCAAGAAATGACAGAGATGCTGCAAACACTGTGCAAGTACTGGCATGCGAAGAGGGACAGAGTGGATTACATCCTGGTTTGTACATCAATGTTTAATTGAATATCGATATGAAAACTTAATATTATTTCTGTAGCTTAATTTATACTGTCTTGATTGCTATCAATAACGCACACATTATATCTTTTGTAGATTCAGGAGCTTCACAATGAGGAGAAGGAGTGGGTGGATTACAATAATGACCAGATCACTGTGAAAATGCGACTGGCCAATGAGATTTTCAGCCTGCTTCTAGATGACACTATATCTATTCTTAACCACATATATATGTATATATAGCAGACAGCAAATGATCTAGATGTGGCATCCTTATCATGGCTTTTGGAAAATTAGACAAATGTTGTCACATCTTGATTTTTTGTGATTTAGGTCAATTCTATGTATAATCTTAAAATAGAAACTAAATAAAGGGAGGGTGTGTTTATGTACATTCTAGTCTGGGATCCAGTCACCAAAATTTGAGAGAACCTGACATGGCTTGTGATAATTTTTGTGTCTCTTTTTTTTTTCTTTATTAATTTGGACATTTAAGGTTCACTGAGTGGTCTGCTCTACCAGAAACGTTGTGGGAAAAAAAATTGTGGCCATTTTTGTATAAGCACCCTTTATTTTATGACTGAAAAATTGTAAAATGCTTCTTTTTTTTTCCCTTAAAATCCTCAGTGGCTTATGTAGACAGTCAATAAATACATCCCAGATACACAAAGCATGTGTTGACATCAAGTTGAGAAATACACTTACAAAACCTTTCCAACTGATTTAGAATCATTTTTATGCAAAAGTGCCCCTGATTTTTTTGCTTTTTTTCCTCATTATTTTCATGTTTAATTTATTAGTAATCAACTATGCCCCAAGTTAAGACATCAGCCAATGTGTCATTTTTGTTTAGCAAACATCGTAGTCATTCCACAGTAAACATTCTGAAAATCAAACCAAAACCAACAGATCTGTGGTGATTTTATTATCCCTACCCACAAACTGCAAATTGCAGTAGAGAGGTCACCATTTTTTAATGTAATTGATATGACTACTATTGCATTTTGTATGTGATTGAGTTATTATTGGAGCTTCCAGTTATTTTCTGCTTAATTTTCCAGTTATTCCAGGCCAAAGACAAGAAACCAAAATATTATTTATCTTTATGATAAACCCTTGTTTTTCTTCTTTTGGGATGTTGCAATTATAATACGGTATAGTGGTAAGGTACATAAGAATCTGGCTTGCCAATTTAGGACTGTGAACATAATCCATATATATCAATTATGATTGACTGCCGCAGGACCTGAAAATCCAAAGCCTTGCAGCCTTAATCATGGAGCCCGAGCTCTCAACCAAACAGCCAAAGAGAAAGCAGCCTTGTACCAACTATACTGCTTGCCTAATATGTCAGAAAACTGACAGTAATGCTGGCTCACTTCTAAAACTGACAAATCAAGGCTATCCTGTACTCCTATATGCTGTAACCAACAGAAATTCAGATTTGAGAATGAGCTGGAACCTCAGTGTGAATTTCTGGAAAGGAATCCTATGTGGCATGAACGGTGTCATACCAAGTACACAAATTACAAAACTGTTGACCAGAAAAGAAAAGAAAAAAAAAAAGCAAAGCAAGAACGCACTTTGAAGCAGAACTCTCCATTTAGCCAGACAGCAGTGCTCCAAAAACACGGTTTTCAATGCCACAACCCATCAAATACAAGGAAGAATGTTTGTGGAAGAACTCGCACTACCAAGGGGGATAGATCCCTCGTTTTGATCACCACTTATGATAGACAGAATTCAGTCTGAAAGAAAGCAAATGAATTTAAAGATGCGGATATGCAACACAAGATTTGTGGTCCTGATGTAAACAAGTGTACTGACATGATTACTGATGACTTCCAGTACCACAGGAACTGCATGGATTTCTACCTGACAAGACGCATTCATACACAGTACTGACAAGTCCATTTGATGCTGCACTGGCCCAACTAATTTCTCACATAGATGAACCCCTGTTTAGAGATGGTGCCATATTCTTTGTTACAGCTTTAAGAGATGAATTCCGAAAATACCTAGAAATCTATGGACTTACCAATGTTAAATTATACAGATCTCAGTCCTTGGTAGCCTACCTCTAAAGACACTAAGAAGTAGATGGCAAATGCGAGATAATTGTTGTGCTACAGAAAGGATACTGTAGCCTGGTTTGCTCTGCAGATTTGAGCATTGGCTGCCTGCTCACTAAGTTGAAGGAACTAAAAGAGACAGCTGAAGAGGCAGAGTATGAAGGTGAAAGTGAAGTGACACCTGATGAAAAAAAAAATCCTTTTTCAATTTTACAGTAAAAAATAAAATAATAAAGGGTGCATATACAAAAATCGCCACTTTTTTCCCTACAGTGTTTCTTACAGAGCAGACCACTCAATCAGTGGACCTTAATGTCCAAATTAATTGAAAAAACAAAAAGTATGGCATACTATGTCAGGTCCAACTCATTTTATTGTGCTTTTGAGCCTGTGGATCCCAGACTATTAGTATGTTAATTTGTGATTATGATGTTATAGATAACAGATAATTCTTTACAGTTAAAGTAGCGGGTGGCATAGTAGCACAGTGGGTAGTGTTGGCACCTCACAACTTTAGTGTCCCTGGTTCGAGCCTGAGCACAGGGTACTGTCTTTGTAGAGTTTTGCATGCGTTTGTGTGAGTTTCCTGTGGTTTCCACAGTTTCTTCTCCAAAAACATGACAGCTCATGGACTGGCTACTCTACATTGCCCCAGGTATGAATAAATGTGCAAATGTGTGTGTTCATGGTGCCCTGCAATAGATTGTCATCACATCCAATGTGTGTCCCCACCTCATGCACAGTGCTCATGAGGCTCCAAATACACCGCAAACCACCCTGACCAGAATAAAGTGTGGCACAGCAAGTATCTTTGCCTCTTCACAGCTCTAGTGTCCCCAGATCAATATTGAGCTCAGGTTATAGGCTATTGTTTGTGTGTAGTTTCTGTTTATTTTCTCCCCATGCCCATGTGGGTTTCCTCCGGGTTTTCAGGCTTCCTCCTACCTCCCAAACCATACCAGTAGGTAGACTGGCTATGCTAAATTGCCTCTAGGTGTGAACAAATGTGTAAATGTGAGTAGGCTATGCCTTGGGTCTCGTGATGGACTGGCATCACATCCAGAGTGTATTCCCACATTATGTACTTACCACTTTACAAACAACAGGGAACAGATTCTTGAACTGGTTCCATTCGGTATTCTTTGAACCTTAGTGCCAGCAAGTGAACCAGCCTACGTTTCCACTAGTTATGAGTGGATACATTGTAATCGAGGATACATCATGAACAGGGGGCTTTGTACAATGCACATTGGATGTAAACAAGATGCAAGATGGTAGCAAGATCAGACGTAACAAGATGGTAAATCGCATTGATTACCTGTGAGCTTTTGTTTGGTTATTGCAGCTATTTGTTTTCATCTAAGAAACAAACATGTACGAATTACTGCTAATGTTAAGAAGATGGAGAAACTCTCCAAATAATGACACAATCACATGGTTTACACAGGAAAAACCTGCTATCTTTTGGTTTCAGCTGGGAACCAACTTTTCAGGTTTAGAACCAATTAACTTTGGTTGAAATGCTCCAAACGGTTCACAATTTGGTCTGCGAACCAGGAAGGAACCCATTCCTTGTTGGTGGAAAAAGGGGTACCAGTGACTCTGGGATAGGTTTCAGATTTAGAAAAACCCTGGCCAAGTAAAGCCCAAGAGCATAATGTTTATGCAAAACATGATAGTGTGAATTTTAGTTATTTTAAAGTATACAACAACTGTGTTGTGCAGTGCAGACTGAAGTCAGATCTCATCTCAGCTGACTACGGCGAAAGGCGGGGTACACCGTGGACAAGTCGCCAGGTCATCACAGGGCTGACACATAGACACAGACAATCATTCACACCTACGGTCAATTTAGAGTCACCAGTTAACCTAACCTGCATGTCTTTGGACTGTGGGGGAAACCGGA
>JAOANJ010000017.1:11063719-11073993 GCA_026413345.1 Ariopsis seemanni
AGTGAGAAAACTGGCTCCTGGTTGCGTGTTAAAGTTAAAAATATCCATGTTATATAAGTAAAACACACTGTCTTCGTGAGAAGAGCAGAAAAGTAAAAAAAGGTGGAAAAAAAGAGGTTTAAAGAGCTAAAAACTACAGAGCTACTGGTTGTCCATTGTTTTTGATAATGATACTTTGTGTTTGCACAATTCATCTGTTGTGGACTCCTCATGTGGCTGTGGAGTCCAATTCTTGAGCGGCATGAACGTTCACAATGTGGGCAAGTGAACTGCCCTGGCTCAGCTGGTGTGGCATCAGCAAGGCTTGTTCGCCGGGCTTCCTCAAAGCTGTCGTGGGCTTGTCTGGTCAGTGCACACCAACCAACTCTGTCTTGTGCACGCTGCTTTGGAGTGATCTTGGCATGGGTGATGATGGCCTTCGCACAGTCCTTGAATTGCTTGTGAGGCCTGCCTTGGTGCCAGTGGAGAGCTCGCCATACAGCAGCTGCTTTGGCATCCGTGAATCATCCATGCAGATGATGTGGCTGGTCCATCGAAGCTGGTTTTTCAGGATCATGACTTCGATGCTTGTGGTCTCTGCTCTATCCAGGACCTCCAAGTTTGTGACCTTGTCCTGCCATCGGATGCCAAGAATTGACTGCAGGCTACGCATGTGGAACTGTTCCAGCAGTTTCAGGCACCTTCTGTATAGTGTCCACGTCTCACTTCCATCTAGAAGACTGGAGGGAACGATGGTGTTGTACACCTTGAGTTTCATGGACTGCCTGATGTGCTGGTTCAACACATGTGAGCATAAATGACCTAGTGTTTGGCTGGCTTTGCAGATCCTGGCATTGATTTTCCTTGTCCAGGGTTCCGTCGCTGGAGACGACTCTGCCAAGGTAGGGTTGGGGAACAGGCGAATCAGGTTCACAAACCTCCTTGGACATCCAAGCTTTGACAGGATGAGCCAGAGGGCCTCTCTGTTTACTGTGTCGAAGGCCTTGGTCAGGTTTATGAAGACCGCCTAGAAGTCCATGTTCTGCTCAATGCACTTTTCTTGGACTTGACGGACTGAAAAGATCATATCGGTGGTGCTGCTGCCTGGATGGAAACCACACTGTGCCTCAGGCAGATTCTCCTTCTGAGTTGTTGATCAGGCGGTTGAAGATGACACGAGCCAAAATCTTCCCAGCTATTGATAGAAGTGAAATGCCTCGGTAACTGCTGCAGTCAGCCTTGCTGCCCTTCTTGAACAGCGGGATGACTGTAGCGTCCCTGAACTCTTTAGGCATGTCGTCTTCCTCACAGATGCTGGTGAGAATCTTGTGGGAGGCTTCTAGTGCTGTTGGCCTGAGTGACTTGAACTCTGCTGGAATTCCATCCATTCCTGGTGCTTTGCCTGAGCTGGTCTGGCTGATCGCCTTCTTGACCTCGTCCATGGTAGGAGGGAGGTCAAGGCTGTCCACAGTGGGTCTCTGAGAGATCTGGTCCAGGGCTGTGAGGTCGACAGTCGATAGTCTGTTCAGCAGGTTGCTGAAGTGTTCTCTCCATCTCTCATTGATGCTATTCTTTTCCTTAGCAGAGTAGAATCATCAGCAGACAGAAGTGGGATGGTGCCAGGCTTGGCTGGTCCATAGACCACCTTGACGGCACTAAACAACGTCTTAGTGTTGGTGTAGCACTGGACCTCGTCCGCCTTTCTCTCCCACCACTCATCCATCATTCTGCGAAGTGCAGTCTGGGTCTGCCTCTTGAGGTTTTGAAGCGATCATGCTTAGAGGTGTGGATGTCCTGTCATTCTGCCACTCGAGGTACGCGTTCTGCTTCTCTTCTAGTAGCTTCCAAATGCTCTCGTTCTCATCGAACCAGTCTTGATGAACTCGCACTCTGGATCCAATGGTGGATGCCGCTAAATCCTTAGTCAACAACTTGAACTGGTCCTACTCTTCAGATGAGTTTCCAGTCAGTGGTCCATGTGAAGTCAGCTGGTCATCCAGACTGTGAGCAAACTCGGTACGGCACCTTGTGTAACGGAGGTCAGACAGTTGGGACACGAGAGGGACTGGTTTTTTTTTTTTCTTTGTACATTTATTTCCCTTTAGAAAAATAAAACAAATAAGCCGTCAAGTCAACTTTATTGTCAAATATGCTATACATACTCGACATGCAGCACAGATGAAATTTCAGTCCTCTCTGACCCACGGTGCAAACAGGCAATGCAATAAATAAAAATAGAATAACTGAAATAAACAGTATAAACATGCTAGATAAGAAATAGACATAGACTAAACACTCACAGGTGTGTGTATACATACCACACTCCGGTGTACATTGAACATGCAGCATCCGATGCAGTGCAAAGCTTTTCTTCTCTTTTTCATAATAACAAAACTATATTCATATAAAAGAATAAAAATCTTGTTTCCATACGGAATGCATTGTGACTGCAATACCAAAACTTATTCATTTACACATTCACATTTGGGCTGGAGCAGCATACCTTTTAGAAAAATAAAACAAATAAGCCTTCAGGTTTCAGTGTACATTGAACGTGCAGCATCTGCGCAAACAAAATAATAGAATTGCACTGCGTTACATGGGCTAATTACATGCATTCATCGTTCACGCAGCGCTAGCAGGCTAGACAGAGTGGAATGTTCAGAGGCATGGAGTGTCTGCTAATTACTGTTCGAGAACACTCGGTGAACACTCGCAATCTTGTTACATACAGACATGGATAAACAAAGGCAATGCACATGAACAAAGCATGTCAGACTAACTATACATTTAATACATGTTAAACTAAGCTGTATCTTCCATGCACACTAAACTAAACTATCCACGGAATGAATGAGAACTTGCTAGCGGGGTTTACAGCTAGCCACGTTAATCTCAGTCTGCATAAACCCATGGCAGAACCAAAAACAATAATAAACTTCATGTCTGTGGCACGAATTTCACTCAAACCCTCACAATGCATGTAAAATAACATCACACATGTAATATGTCAAAGTTACAAACTTAAATCATGTTTTACTATAAAGAAATTAAAATATAATGTGAAGTGCTTTATACAGCAAACCTACCTGATGCAGTGCAAAGCTTTTCTGATCGGGTATGGCAAGCGCTCAGGGACAACCCAGCAGACGTGCAGTCCACCTTACCTCCAAAGGAGGCTCCAAATCCCCAATACAGCATTAGGCTGCTCAATTAATGGCGAAAATCACATACAAACACTATTATACATTTTTAACTCTGTTACACCCACCTGCCCTGAATTTTGCCAAATCCGAGCAGCATCTAGAAGCATAAAGCACACTAGCCACAAACACTGGCACATACTGAGGGCCACCAATAACTGGAAAGCCAACCTAAAAGGTATCCAAAAAGGATGACGTGGAAGAAGAGGCATGCAAACTCTCCAACCAACCACTGGCAGTAGGGTGCCTTATACACCCCACAAGACCCATCTACACTGTGTACTAAAAGCCACTAGGAAAACAAGAAAATAAAACAAACCTCCATAAGACTAATCATGTTACATGCAATCATATGTGTGTAAAAAGAACTCTACAGTTAACTTTGTCTAATCACAAAAAATCTGAAACACTGACCTGCAAACAGCCTGCATGGATGGGTGTGTGTGAACAATGTCTTGTCTGGACATGATCTGAATCAGTCTGTCAACTAGATAAACTGGGATTTTCAGACTGTGTAACAGAAACTACTGTGTCAACACTCTGTGAGTGACCAGTGCTGTCTGTCTGTGTTATGACAGTCTGTCCGTCCGTCTGTGTATATATACTGTAAGTGTGTCGACCTCACAACTGACAGTCTGTCCGTCCATGTAACTAACACCTCTACTAGTGTCAGTGTCAGTCACAGGTCGAAAGTCAGAGGCAATGGACTGGTCACTTGCATGGTCTTCAGACTTCTCTGGGTCACTCTGAAACAGAGAGAGCTGGTCTTGTGCATACAACATCAGTTGACTCCACCTGTGACGGTTCAGGGAATGGTGACTGAGCAATCCACTCGACAGTTCTCCCCTCAGGGTCCATAGACTCCGGAACAGCCACTGAGTCACCCCCAACACTCTTGCCTTGCTCGTGTCCCATTTGCGTTCCCTGAGATCCCGGGCTAGAACTCAGATCCTCACGGTTTTCACTCACACTATCAGGCAAGGAGCCTTGTCTCACTGATGTGGAGTCATCACTTTGGTCCGACAGCTGAGCAGAAGACAAAGATGAAACTGAGTCAGTCAGCACACCTGTGTCGTCTACTGGCAGGAAATTGACCGGCATTAACAGATTATGGTGGACAATTCTCTCCTGTCCAGAGGCTGTGTCACAGATCTTGTAAGTGTGTGTTTCAGTGTTCCTGTCCACTACAGTGTACACTGTGGACTCCCAGCGATCTGCAACCTTTCTCTTGCCTCTTTCCTTCTTGTTTGCCACCAACACACGGTCACCAACAGCAATGGCAGGTCCTTTCGCTCTCTTGTTGTAGAGCTCAGTATGACGGCGTCTTACTGAGTTCTTTTGCGACATGTTCCTGAGCTATCAATATGGCATCCTTTAGATCTTTCTCAAGAGACGTGACATACTTGTCATAGCTAACCACAGCTGGATCGTTCAGGGCAGTACAGAAGAGCACATCAATAGGTAGACGTGGAGTCCGTCCAAACATTAAGTAAAAAGGTGCGTAGCCTGTTGTCTCATGAACTGTACAGTTGTACATGAATGTCAGTGTCTGAAGATGTCTCGGCCAGTTGGCTTTTGTGTCTGAAGTGAGTGCACGGATCATATTACCAAGGGTTCTGTTAAAACGCTCCACACTACCATTACCCATGGGGTGATATGGGGTGGTGTGTGATTTCCTTATACCACAGACTCTAAGAAGCTCGCTGATCAGTTGACTCTCGAAGCTTGCTCCTTGGTCACTGTGAATACGTTCTGGGAACCCAAACACACAGAAGAACTTGTCCCAAAGGACTCTCGCATCCTGCATTCCTAGCATCCTCCGCTGTCCAGAAGTCAATGCAAACAAGCTGGAGTGGCCTGGTGGAGGTGATGCTCACCAAGGGTCCCCTGTCAACAGGTTCCGCTGTCTTGCTGACAATGCACCGCCTGCAGTTGTGGACGTAGTCTCTTACATCTCTGTCAAGACTGAGCCAAAAGAATCTCTGCCTGGCCAACCCAAGGCTTCTGAACTGGCCCTGGTGACCAGCATCGTCGTGAACATCACTCAGGACAACGGCTTTGAGTGACTCAGGGACCACATACTGGTGACACTTAGACTTTGTTACTTGGTCTCTTGAAACCCTGTAGAGTATTCTGTTGCTGAGAACAAGCTTCTCCCAGTGTTTCAGATATCTCAAAACTGCAACTGACTCTCATGCTCGCTCTCTTCTGGAGGGTCTGCGATGTCTCTCCACATAATACAAAACTCGAGAGAGGGCTCTTTCTTTAAGCTGCTCATCACGCAGTTCCTTCGCTGTGTAAGCAGGGAGTGAATCTTGACCACCTGGGACCAGCTGTGGCACATGGTGCAGAGCTGCAACAGCGCGGGTTCTTGCTCCAGTATCCCACTCATTGTGTGACTGCAGGACAGCAGATATCTCATCCATCTCGATGGATTGAGCATGGACACATACAGGAGCAAAGACAATCTCAGCATGATCATCAGCTTGTCGTGGATTCCAAAGATGGGAACTGGAGCAGCGGAAGGTGTCTTGAACAGAGTCACTCGTCACACCTTGCACTTCAGAGAGAAGGCTTCTGTATGGTTCTTGTAGCAGTCTGAGACTGACTCTTTCCTTGACAAAAGGCACACAGCTAAGGGCATCGGTGACCACATTCTTTGGACCCGGGACATACTTGATATCAAAGTTATAGCTGCCTAACTTGGCCACCCAGCATTGCTCACAGCAGTCTAACTTTGGCTTTGTCATGATATGAGTCAACAGATTGTTGTTGGTCCACACCGTGAACATATGGCCCTTCAACCAGTGGCTGAACTTATCACAGACAGCCCACTTCAATGCCAAGAATTCCAACCGGTGTGCTGGGTAGTTCTTCTGGGACTGAGAAAGTGACTTGCTGGCGAACACAATGGGCCTCGCCCTAGTTTCTCCTTCCTTTATCTGTGACAGAACAGTGCCAATCCCATCAAGGGGGGCATCTACAGACAGCATGAAGGGGCGGGTGAAGTCGGGGTGAACCAGGACAACCGTCTCAGCCAGTGATGATTTCAGTGTATGAAAAGTCTGCTCCATGTCAGGAGTCCAGTCAGCAGCAGTCAACTTCCTGCTCTGAGACCTGGGTTTGGCCATCAGCTTCCCTTTACTCTTGCACTTTTGGCCTGACAGCAGAGAGAAGAGGGCCTCGGCGATGGCAGAGTAGTTAGGCACAAAATGCTGGTAATAGTTGACCATCTCTAGGAAAGACCTGACCCATCTTGCTGAGAGAGTGACACCGTCTGCTTCCATCAGGTCAGTGCTAGTCATTTCCACAATGCCCTCAATCTTACTGGGGTCAGTAGACACGCCAGCTTCATCTACTATGTGCCCAAGGAACCTCACAGACTTGCGCAGGAAAAAGCACTTCTTGGGGGCTAGCTTCAGATTGTGGCTGTGTAGCCTGCTGAACACCATCTCCAAGCGTTGTAGAGCAGTTGCCTCATCAGGAGCAAAGACTAGCAAATCATCCAAATAGCAAAGCAGGCTTAGGTAATTCTGATCTCCAAAAATGTTGGTCATCATGCGCATAAAGCTTCCAGGGCTATTGCACAGACCTTGAGGCAAATGATTGTACTTGTACAGACCCATTGGAGTGGTAAAGGCAGAGTACTTTTTGTCGTCTTTGTGCAACAGCATGTTATAGAACCCGGACATCAGGTCCATGGTACTGAAAAGAGCGTTTCCTCCAAGTGCCGCCAACCAGTCAGCCTGGTGAGGGAAAGGGTGAGCATCTCTAAGAGTCCGTTTGTTCAACCAGTGAAAATCTGTACAGACACAAAGATCTCCATTCTTTTTCCAGATGAGAATTAATGGAGATGCATACTCACTGGTGGACTTCCTAATAATCTCTTTCTCCTCCATCTCACTCAGCACTTGGCGCAGCTTCTGATATTGGCTCGGGGGGACTCATCTGAAAGGAAGCTGGAATGGTCTGTGATCTGATAGGCGAATGCGATGGACGAAGCCTTTTGTCTCTTCACAATCGAGATAATGACATGAGAAGATGTCATTGTATCGCACAACCAGTTCAGTCAGCTTGTCTTCTACACTCTTCAGTCACATCACAGGAGTTTACATCAATCCCACTCAATCCAACTGATTTCAGTCTTTCGTCAGCAGAGCACGCCTCATTTCCAGAGGGACTGGTTAAAAGAGAACAACTGGCCAGTGGGACTTCAGTGTGTGTGTGTCATCCATGTCTTCGAGAGCAATACAGAGAAAAACATCTGCTAGCTTAGCATTGCGTCTTACTAACACAGGCCTGTCAGAGGTGTTGATGAGCTTTAATGGAAGCCATCTGTCTCGCCACAATGACGTCACCATTCTCGCCACCAGGATTCCTCTAGGCGCTGAGCGGCATGATGTGAGCTCAGTCATCACAGTGCTACCAGGAGACACAGCTGCAGACTTAGGTAGCTTCCCCCATAACAAGTACTCACGGCCAGGCTCAAGGCACATGGCTGAGTTGCTCCTGACAGTGCCTATCCTGTGGGGGACTTCCTCACCTCTCCAACAGTCCAGACCAGCAAGCATAGACAGGAACTGCTCTGATTCTGGATCGCCAGCAGGACAGGGGGCTTACACAGCTTTCCAATAGACGTCACACTGCTTATATTGACATAGAATGTGCTTGATAACATTAGTGCCCAGTAACATCTCATCATGTTGACCTCGAACAACAAGAGTAGGCACCACCATCTTGCAGCTATACACTTCCATCTGCAAGTAGACGGCTGACTTGGGCATGATGCGGCGACCACCACAGCCAATGAGAACGACATCTGTACTGAACTGATCATCTGCCGTCACTACTCCAGCTTCTTTAAGCCTCATTTCAGCATTCTCATTGATGGTACAGGCCATAGAACCACTGGCCAGCATAGCATTTAGGCTCATTGTATTACCAATCATCACAGGAGTGTAGAAAAGACTGTCACTGCCATTAACTTTGTGTACGTTCTGAAAAACAACTTGAGCATCATTACATGGAATCTTGTGATTTGCATAAACAGTCTCAGCATCAGAAATATCTTCAGTGTGGGAGTCTAAACTGTGACGCATACTGCCTCCCTCTGAATATGGGTCTCCTAGTTTCCCATAGACTGAGGCTCAGAGGAAGATTTTGCAGGACACTCCATCTTTGTGTGGCCTGGGGCGAGACAAGCAAAACACAGCCTCTCTGACCTGCAGTGAGTGACGGTGGTGTGTTTGCTGTCATTGCAGACACGACAGGCTTTCTCTCGATGACCAACCTGGAATCTTCCACCACAGGGAGCACTGCTGCGCTGCTGCACCTTACCCATCATCTGCTCCAACATGGCCATCATGCAGGAGAGAATCCTGTCCTCAGTCTCCTGAGAGTTCTGCACCACAGCTGGCACTGAGGAACCTGAGGGTGGGCAGGGGGCTTGGCGCAGGGAGTGGTTCTGACTGGCAACAGTGATGGAGGGAGAACACGGTGTGTGACAAACAACGTTAGGAGCAGCCGAGGGAGAAATTGCAGGGCACTGTGTGTAACACTGATCAGACACGGGCTGACTGCATGACACTGGGTTGGACTGCATGTCGACAATAGTGGTGGTGTGGCTCTTTACCTGCACATCTCCACGGGCTCTGCCAGAGGCTCTCAGCTCTCTCTGGTAGTCATCAATTCTCAACTGTATGTCACGTGCATTCCACTCTCGAATATGCTTACACTTGAAGACAGAGGAAAGTTCTGGATCAGGGCAATACTTGACAAACATGCGTGCCACCTCCTCACTCTGGTTCTCCATCCACCTACCTTGCCTGCGGAGGCCTTCATCAGCCAGTTCAGCAGCTCTGTTTACTCACAACCAGTAATCAACTGGGCTTTCTCCGGGTCTGGGTAGAGTGGAGTAAAAATCTGCCAGTGAGAGACATGATGAGGTGTCACTGAAATACTGAAGGAGAACATTGTAAATGAGGTTGGGGTTCTATTTCACATCAAGAGTCTGATTGCTGTGCAGGGCAACGTTCACGACATCTCTTGCTTTGCCCATCAATTTCCCCATGATCTCTTCAGCCTGTTCATCCACAGGACACCTCTGCTTTCTGAGATAAGCTTTAGTCATGTCAATCCAGTCCTGGACTGGGTATTTGTCAGAACCGTCACCTCTAAAGAACTTAGGCTCTTTGTCCGATTTTACATGTACCATAACATGTGAGTCAGTGTGTCTAACTGCACTAGATTCAGTGCTTGTCTGTGTAGGTGATGTGTTGAGTGATGCGGTGCTCTGGTGCACACTGTTTACATTAACTACACCAGCAGACATCAACTTAGCTACAGTGGACTCACCAATCTGAGCACCCAACTGCCCTACCATACCTGTGAGGTGGCTAATAGCAGCAGCATCAACGCCGCTGGGTGTGGATGTGAGAGGCCCCTCCCCCATAGACTGGCCAACAGGAGTACAACCTGGGTTCTGACCTAACCCTGTACCCCTACCGCTGTCAGCTACTAACTGGGAATAACCCACCTCCCCACTATCCAACCCATGTCCAACAGCACCACTATCAATACGCTGCCATGGACCCCACATACCCCTTCCTCTGGGCAAAACTGGACTGGCAAAATTCTCACCCACATCACTGTAGTCTGCTTTCTCAGCCATAATGGCAAATATCTGCGTTGTGTATTACCAGGTGTAAGAAAATAAAAAGATAATAAAAAATAAATAAAATAAAAAGGGCAATTGTATTAGAGTAAAATGACTGAACTCTATATACAGAATAACGATAAATCCTCAACACTGGAATAATATAAACACTGCCCCTCACTGCCTAACCATCTACTAAGACAACTCTAACCACACTTGAGTTGGACTTCCATGCAGCATCCACGCATCAGGCTGATCTTGAAGATCGACAGGTCACAGCACCAGTGTAACGGAGGTCAGGCAGTCAGGGGACACGAGATGGACTGGTTTTTTTTTGCACATTTATTTCCCTTTAGAAAAATAAAATAAATAAGCCTTCAGGCTCCGGTGTACATTGAACGTGCAGCATCTGCGCAAACAAAATAACAGAATTGCAC
>JAOANJ010000017.1:11267966-11278779 GCA_026413345.1 Ariopsis seemanni
ACTGCTGAGCCTTTACCCCTCCCAAAGACAAACAGGATCTGAACTTTGGGGTCATGGACTCCCTTTCCATCACAGAAGAGACAATTCTTGAGTGTTATTAGCGGAAGAGGTTAATAATAGCTGACAAGAAAGCCAAATTGTTCTCTTAGTGGAGCCTTGTTCTTACAGATGAAGCCAGAACAGAGACTCACCATCCTCTGGTAAAGCTGCTTTATTTTTTATTTGTATTATTTCTTTATTCAAATCACAAGATCCAGACGGAAAAAATATTGCTTAAGTCCTTTTATTTATTTTTGTATTATTTATTTATTTATTTATTTTCCAGATAAACAATGATTCCCATCACTGAGCTGCGGTACTTTGTGGATACTCAGCCTGCGTACCGCATTTTGAAGCCATGGTGGGACGTATTCACAGACTATCTGTCTGTCGTGATGCTGATGATTGCAGTGTTTGGAGGAACCTTGCAAGTCACCCAGGATAAGATGATCTGCCTGCCTTGCAAATGGGTGGTAAATGAAACCTGTCGAAAGTATTTTGAGGCTGCCTTTGAGCCACAAGGAATCCGATACGACCTTGACAGACACCAGTACAACTATGTCGATGCTGTGTGCTATGAAAACAAGCTTCACTGGTTTGCTAAGTATTTCCCATATTTGGTGCTGCTGCACACACTGATCTTCCTGGCTTGCAGTAACTTTTGGTTTAAGTTTCCCTGGACTAGTTCCAAACTGGAACATTTTGTCTCCATTCTTTTGAAGTGTTTTGATTCTCCATGGACCACACGAGCATTGTCTGAGACAGTGGTGGAGGAAAGTGATCCTAAAGCTCTAGGGAAAATGAATGGCTCAATTGACAAAAAGGCATCTTGTGTAAGTGAAGATGTAGAAGCCAGTGTTTCCATGCTGTCTACCACCAAGTCTCGTTTTGAGCAGGGGATTGTCGATCACTCTGAAACTGGTGTCCTGGACAAAAAAGAGGGTGAACAGGCTAAAGCACTGTTTGAAAAGGTTAAGAAATTTAGGCTTCATGTTGAGGAAGGAGATATTGTCTACAGACTTTACATCCGACAAACAATTATCAAAGTTGTTAAATTCATCCTTATCATCTGTTACACTGGCTACTACGTCCACAATATTCAGTTCAGTGTTGATTGCAGTGTGGACATTGAGAATCTTACTGGTTATCAGATGTTTAATTGTGCCCATCCACTTGCCACACTTTTCAAAATTTTGGCATGTTTCTACATAAGTCTTGTTGTTGTGTATGGGATGATCTGCATGTATACCCTCAGCTGGATGCTCCGGCGTTCCCTCAAGAAATACTCCTTTGAGTCTATCAGAGAAGAGAGCAGCTACAGTGACATTCCAGATGTGAAGAATGACTTTGCTTTCATGTTACACATGATTGACCAGTATGATCCCCTCTATTCAAAGCGCTTTGCTGTCTTCCTCTCAGAAGTCAGTGAAAACAAACTTCGCCAGCTTAACCTCAACAATGAGTGGACCCTGGACAAGCTTCGACAAAGAATCACTAAGAACTCTCAAGATAAGTTAGAGCTGCATCTGTTTATGCTTAGTGGAATCCCAGATACGGTCTTTGACTTGCTGGAGCTGGAGGTTCTTAAGTTGGAGCTTATCCCTGATGTCACCATCCCCCCTATTATCGCCCAGCTCATAAACCTGACAGAGATGTGGTTGTACCACACTCCGGCTAAAATAGAAGCACCAGCCCTTGCATTTTTGAGAGAGAACCTGAAATCTTTGCACATAAAGTTCACCGACATTAAGGAAATACCTCTTTGGATCTACAGTTTGAAGAACCTGACAGAGCTGCAGCTTACAGGGAATCTCAGTGCTGAGAACAATCGCTACATTGTGATTGACGGGCTGCGAGAACTAAAAGGTCTCAAGGTACTTAGACTGAAAAGCAACCTGACCAAACTGCCACAGGTTGTCACTGATGTTGGAATGCACCTGCAAAAGCTCTCCATCAACAACGAGGGCACCAAACTGATGGTTCTTAATAGCTTGAAGAAGATGGTGAACCTGACTGAGCTAGAGCTCATTCGCTGTGACTTGGAGCGCATCCCCCATTCCATCTTCAGCCTTCATAACCTGCAGGAGATCGATCTGAAGGACAACAACCTGAAGACCATTGAGGAGATCATTAGCTTTCAGCATCTTCATCGACTTGTCTGCCTGAAACTGTGGTACAACAAGATTGCCTACATCCCTATTCAAATAGGCACTTTGACCAACCTTGAGCGTCTCTACCTGAACCGGAACAAGATTGAGAAAATGCCAAGTCAATTGTTTTTCTGTCGTAAGCTAAGGTATCTTGATTTAAGTTACAACAATCTATCAAACATCCCAGCTGACATTGGAAGTCTTCAGAATCTTCAGTATTTTGCTGTAACTGCCAATAGGGTGAGTCAGAATACTTCTGTTTTATTTTATTTGTTTTATCTCCTAGACATCTCATATTTCTGGTTCCCAAAGCGGACTCTGTAAATCAGAACGAGGGGTCCACAAATGTTTCAATATTTTTGCAGTGAAAATCACAGCCCAACATTATCTTTTGTTATTAGATGTATTGTTGAGTCTGTATACTTAATATTCTGGTTAATCCAAACCTCATTAAATCATAAAAATAACCCTATGAATATTGTCAACTTGGACCTCATCGTTATAAATAATTGTGTTCATAAATAAATCTGTGTTGATGGGACTTTATAAGATAAAGGGGCCCCTCTAGCTGCAAAAACCATGAGAAACAGTGTCTTAGAGTTATACATTTTTAGATTAAATATACACACATTTTAGATTAAATATACTTTTTGTATTTGAGAGTTTTAAGCAGTACTCTAGGTTCAGTTTACTCTTCTTGGTAATGCATGACCTCTATAAATAAATGCATTATTCTGCATGAGAAAAGAATGGAAAAGAAGCTGTTTGACATGGTGTTAATATGGTAGTAGGTTGAGTCAGCTATTTGTTAAATAATTATTTACATCCAAATTGATTGGTGTAGGACTTTTATATATTGGTTGGTCCCTTCTTTTTAAGGGACCAAAACTAACTGGTCATTAACTGCCTGAAGTCTGAAGCCCATCGATGTCACCAGACATTGGGTTTCTTCCTAAACGTGATGCTCTGCTGGGCCTTTACTGCAGATACTTTTAGTTCCTGCTTGTTTTTGACATGTTTGCCTTCAGCAAATGAAATGCATGCTCAAATGACTTGGCCATTGCAGAAATTTCACATCTTTTTACCTTAAAAAAAATCTTTGGTTGCTTTCAAAATGTGATTTGGGTTATTGTCCATCTGCAGTATGAAGTGCCATCCAGTGGGCTTTGAAGCATTTTGCTGAAAGTGAACAGATAATATTGACTACTTTCACATTACCCATAATGCTTTGCACCTTGGGGGGTAACCAAAATATAAACCAACTAAAACAACATGGCGTTGCATACTGATTGTAATCTTTCAAAGTTAAATCTCCCTAAAACCTTCAAAGAAGTGTCAAAACTAACTAAACCAAAGCTTAAAGAGATCTGCAAAGTCTTTTCCGTAGACTTTGAGAAATCAATCGGTAAAAAGGCACTTGTAAATATCGTCTCAAACTCTTTGAACATCTCTACTTCGGGTGACGGTCAGTACCCTTCTTCGTCTGTCAACACAGGTGTTCTAACAATTACTTACCTGCAGAAGAGCTGAGAAAGCCTGATACTGATCATAGAAGAATCCACAGTGAAATCGTTTTTGCTGGGTGCTGGTTACAACGAGAAAGCTGTAAGAAAATACAAAACGGTTCGCGCATGCACAAAATACACTCAGTCAAGTAAGTACTATAAACACAGCAGGACTGTCTATTTTTAAAGTTTCGGTTGATTTTGATTTCCTTCACACTGATTTTCCTAGAGCTCATATGCTACCAGATTATGACTATCTTTGGGCTGTTAGAGGAAGCTGTTAGGACTACAGGGTCAAATACCACATTTAATCTACCTATATAAACACTAAAAGGGGAAGTACATGTAAGCTTACTTACACGCCATCATTTGCACTTTGTTTTGGGAGTTGATCTTTCAATAAAGTTATCCTTTTCAGTTCTTTGACTTGTCCTTGTTCTTTGGTTTTTGCAATTTTTCTGACTAAACGCAAAGACAGAGGGGTTGTAGGCTTTGTGACTTGGATCATCAGACTTTACTCCACCACTGAAGTGTGCAGAACACAGTCATGTGTTGTCAGTTGCTGTAAAATTTTGACGGCAAGTTCTGTCCACACTTTTTGATGCTTGGCCTCTTTAGGGATTCTGTAAAACTTTAAATCAGGAAAAGTCATTTTTTCCCCCATGTGAATTCGAAGAAATGACTGAAGTTATCTGACTTAGTAAACAAATATAGCACCTGGTTACCCCCCCAAGGTGCAAAGCATTATGGGTATGTGAAAGTAGTCAATAGCCCTATACATTTCAGAATTCATCCTGCTGCTTTTATCTGGAGTGTTCCACTGGCAGCTGTACATTCTCACAACATAAGATGAGATGATATGTGTGGCAGCTGGGGTGTGGTCGAGCTCGAAGAGCCCTGGTTTGTGAATGGAGAGCAAAGCTGGGGAAGGTGAGTGGCAAAGTGAAAGCACCTGTTGATAATTCGTGTGCTGTGTTTGCAGTGACAGAAACCAGACAAAGGGGGAGAGGAGTGGAAAGAGGTGCTTCTGGCCAGAGTCGTGGCTGACTGTTGCGTGCTGTTTCTGTTTTGTCTATGATCATTGATAATCTGCTGGAAAGCGAGGTTTTTGTTTGAAAATAAAAAAGGGAATCTGAACCAAATCCACCTATCCATCTGTTTCAGTGTCTTCCACAGTCAGGAAACGTTTACACTGGTGCTGAAACCCGGGGAGCCTGAAAGGGAACCATCTCCACAGAGTCCTCCCAATTCAAGGAGCTCACCCATGCCCTCACTGACACCCAACAAAACCAGCACCAGGCACTGGTCGCAATGCGGATCTGGTGGTGTGATGAGGCGCAGGAGCGGCTGGCAGTCCTCATGCTGAGCTTGCAGCAGGGCCTTGAAGTGCCGCTTCTGCGTCTCATCACATCAGCAGGTGCCCCAGCCCCAGAGTCAGCGGGGTTCTCCCACATTACCTTCATGAAGACGGGGCCGCATGATGACCCTGAGGCTTTCCTGGAGCTCTTTGAGCGAGCCACAGAGTTGTGGGGCTGGCCGGACAAGCAACGAGCAGCCCAACTTCTGCTGCTCCTGTCCGATGAAGCACAGCTCATGGCCCGGCAACTGGCTGGAGGATGTGGACTTGAAGCACGCGATCCTGCAGCAAGTCGGCCGCTCCCCCGAGCAACACCTTTGGTGCTTCCACGTGCTGACACTGGAGGAAGTTGGCCAGCCATTTGCCTACAGCCAGCTGTGGGACACCTGCAGGTGATGGTTGAGGGCGGAAGACCGTGATGTCAAGGGGGTCATCAACGTGGTGGCACTGGAGCAGTTCATCACCCGGCTGCCAAAGGGGACAGCGGAATGGGTCCAGTGTCGCTGCCTGGCGTCACTGGATCGAGTCATTGAGCTGGCAAAGGAGCATCTTGCAGCAGTTCCAGTGGCAGGCGGACATCCTGCCTCTTCTCTCTCTCTCTCTCTCTCTCTCTCTCTCTCTCTGGGCCAGTATGCTGGCATTGCAGGGAACCTGGGCACTTCCAGGACCAGTGCCAGGTGATGGAGGTGGGTGCAGTGGTCCGGATCCCCGATGCGCCAGAAACTGCCCTGATCGAGCTGCAACATGCGCCATACCGATGAGTATCCAAGGGGGCACATATCATGTGTTGGTGGATTTGGGCTGTAATCAAACCTCAACTCACCCTAGCTTGGTTTAAGGCGAGGCATTGGGCACATCATGTCTGGTGAAGGTTCATTGTGTACACGGGTGTACACAGGGATGTACACAAATACCCACAGGTACATGTCAAGATCCAATTTTGGGGAACAAATTATAGTGTCAAAGTGGCAGTTAGCCCGCGCCTCACCCATCCACCCATTCCCAATTCTTCCCATTCTGGGAAGGGATTGGTAGGAGTTTAGGAGCCTAATGGAGCGAGTGGTGGTGGGTGGGTCCTGCAGTAGTGTGTCACGGGGGGGTTCTAGTGTGACATTGTCAGGGTGGAGGTAGCCGTCCTAGAGCCATCTACGTCCGCTCCACTTCGTAGTGACACAGAGCACGCCAGCCCTCTCCACTCTTTCTGGAATTCCCTAATGGATTTCCCTCTGGAGCAGATGCAAGATGACACTCTACGTCACGCGTTTGACCAAATGAGAGTAGTCGATGGTCAGAACCTCCAGCCAAGCATCACACTCTCCCACCCGTACTTTGTGATAATTAAAGATAGGTTATACGGAATGACGCAGGACACTCAAACCAGAGAGTAGATAAATCAGTTATTGATTCCCCAAATTTGCAGGGAATCCCTCTTCCATGCGGCTCATTATAACCCAATGGCTGGACACCTAGGGCAGGACAAAACATTAGTCTGACTCATGGCCCGGTTGTACTGGCCAGAGATTTGTGGGGATGTCTGCAGGTGGTGTACGGCATGTCATGAGTGAGTGCCAACTGGTAAATCCAGCAGCCACTCCAAAAGTGTCATTGCGCCCTCTGCCCCTAAAGACCCCCTTTGAAAGAATTGGGATGGATCTCATCAGGCCATTAGATCAGACTGCTTGACGGCATTGCTTTATTTTAGTCCTGGTGGACCATGCAGTGCGATACCTGGAAGCAGTGCTGCTGCGTAACATTTCCACATGTAGTGATGCAGAGGCACTATTTAAAATTGTCTCCCAAGTCGGGATTCCAAAAGAAATCCTGACCGAGTAGGGCACTATGTTCATGTCACACACATTTTGCAAACTTAACGAGTTATTGGGGTTAAATTGATCCACAAAAGCATCTATCATCCACAAATGGATGGCCTGGTTGAGTGATTTTAGCCGCAGTCTTAAGAACTTGATTCATAAGTTTGGAAGCAAAGATGCGCATAACTGTGATAAATGGCTCGAACCCCTGTTGCTTGCAGTATGAGAGGTCCCGCAAGCCTCCATGGGGTTTTCCCCCCCTCAAATTATTATATGGACGCAAGCCTTGAGGCGTCTTAGACATCATCCGGGAAAATTGGGAGGAGGGGCTTCTGACAGCAAAAATGAAATTCAGTATGTTCTTGACCTGCACACAAAACTCTACACACTCAGTCACCTAACCCAGGAGAAGTTGCAGCAAGCGCATGAACACCAGTCCTGACTGTACAACAGGGGGCACGCCTTAGAGAATTAACACTGTGAGATAAAGTTTTTGTATTATTACCTACGTCAAGCTCTAAATTACTTGCCAAGGGCCCTTTGAGGTCACATGGCGAGTTGGGGACATCAACTGTGAGATAAAGCGAATGGATAGAGACAGGGCGTGGCAGATGTACCACCTTAATCTGATCAAACTATGGAACGAGGGGGGTCCCCGTGGTGTTGGCAACAGTAGTTCCAGAGCTAGAGCCAGAGGTAGAAACAAAATCTGCTGACAACCCACCCCGATCCCTTGTGGAGACCACCTTTTGCTGTTCTAACTCGCAGAGGTTGCCAGGTTACAAAGAAAGTTTTCTGATTAAGAGTTGACAATGGGAGGGGTAATCATTCTTCTCATTGAATGGAATGGAATCTTTTTTACTCTTCACATTTAATACCCCTCCCACTGCCAAGTCTTTATCCCAAAACAATAGGACATACATTTTTTGATGGCCATTTAATTGTTCAAATCAGTGGAGCAGATGTAAGTTTTTGTGTTTGATACACTTCCTAAGACTTAACAGAATCATCTCAAATGACCAAAACAGTTCATCACAATGGGTAAGGTTTTTTTTTTTTTTTTTCACACATTCGGACACAGTTCTCAAACTGCATCTTCATTTTTTTTTTTTTTAATAAAGTATAATCATGACATACATAGTACATATTGTAGCTGAACTTATGCGGAATACAAAAATAGTCATATGACTTTGAAAATACTGCTAAGATTTGTTGAAAATTGACAGTAACATCAGAGCCTGCTAAAATCATTAGTTCCAGAAAATACCCTCAGACCCCAGAGGGTTAAGGCCATGTTTGAGATGGGGAGAAATTGAGAAGTCGCAGTGATTGGAGCAGCCCGGTAGTTTTGGTTCCCAAAACTGATGGGTCGGACCGGTTCTGGGTGGACTATCACAAGGTCAATGTGGTGTCTAAATTCGATGCCTACCCAATGCCTTGCATTCTGAACCGCTCGATGGGTTAGGTGCGGCTCGTTTTTATTCAACACTGGATCTAACAAAGGGATATTGGGAGATCCCCTTGACTCCCCTATCCTGAGGGGGAAAAAATGGCCTTTTCCACCCTTTTTGACTTACGGCAGTTTGTCAACCTTCCGTTTGAGTTATTCAGGGCTCCCACAACATTTCAGCGGTTCATGGACAAAATCCTCTGTCCACATGCCGCTTATGCCGCAGCCTACCTCGACAACATGATTATATACAGTAATGATTGGCTGCGGCACATTAAACACCTCAGGGCCATGCTTGAGTCTTTGAGGCGTGCGGGGCTCTCGGCTAACCTGAAGAAGTGTGCATTTGGGCGGGTGGAAATACAGTATCTGGGCTTCCACTTGGGTCATGGGCAGGTGTGTCCCCAAACTGACAAAACCACAGCAATTGGGACCTAACCAAGACCAAAAAAGGAGTGAGGCTGGGGCTGACTGACTGTTATCATAGAATTGTGCCTAATTATTTGAACATCAGTGCTCTGACTGACTGCCCTTTCACTAAAAAGGAGCACCAGATCCGATCCAGTTGACGGAGCCGTGCCAACAGGCCTTTACCCAGGTAAAAGCTACACATAGTGTGATGGTTGGAGGGAGGCTACTTTTGCACTCCCCTGACTTCTCTCTCTCCCTTTTATTTTGCAGACCGATGCGTCAGGCTGGGGGCTGTTTTGTCCCAAACAGTGGAGGGAGAGGAGCGTCCAATGCTGTATATCAGCCGCAAGCTCTCCATGCGAGAGACAAATTACAGCACCATTGAGAGTGTGTGTGCTTGGCCATTAAATGGCCAGTCCTCACCCTCTGTTCGGATCACGCCCTGCTCCAGTTGCTCCACCGTATGAAGGATGCCAACACACGGATCACCCATTGGTATCTGGCTCTACAGCCTTTTAAGTCTGAGGTGGTCCACAGGCTGGGGGCGCAGATGGTGGTGGCAGACTACCTCTCCCATGGGGGGGGCTCAGCTGCAGGCCGGACAGCTCCACGGCTTGAGTCAGACAGGGAGGTTACCGGTATGTGGCAGCAGGGATGTGGTCAAGCACCGGTTTGTGAATGGTGGGTGAAGCCAGGGAAGGTGAGTGGTAAAATGAAAGCACCTGTTGATAGTGTGCTGTGCCTGTGTGTTTGTTTGCAGTGATGGAAAACGGATAAAAGGGGGAGAGGAGTGGAGATAGTCATAGCTGGCTGTTGCATGCTGTTTCTGTTCTGTCTATGTTAGTTGGTAATCTGTTGGTAAGCAAGGTTTTTATTTTAGAATTAAAAAAAAAAGGGAATTTGAACAGAATCCACCTGCCCATCTGTTTCAGTGTCTTCCCCAGTCAGGGAAAGTTTACAGGATACTTCAAATCATGAGCAGTTCATTTCTTTCTCCATGCTCCTCTCTTCCCATCATTCGAGTACATGTTGATGTTTGTCTCATCTGTCCATAGAATGTTGCTCCAGGACTGTACAGGGTGCTTTTTAGATGTTTTGTACTATTTCTGTTTTTGAGGCTTGCTGGTGGTTTACATCTTGTGGAAAACCCTGTGTATTTACTCTTCAAAAGATAAATCTGTAGTTACTTTGGTGAAGTCAACTTAATTGTTGACGTTGACACTGATGCATCTATTTCCTGGAGGGTGTCTTTGATCTGGCCAACTGTTGTGAAGGCATTTTTCTTCACCAGAGAAATAATTGTTTTGTCATCCACCTCATTTGTTTTTCGTGGCTTTTTTTTTGTGTGTGTGTTCGTTCCTGAGCTCACCAGTGCATTCTTTCTTTTAGAAATGTACCAAATAGTTGATTTGGCCATACCTTATGTTTCAGTACCTCTCTGATGGATATGTTTTTTGAATTTTCAGCCTAATGATGGCTTACTTCACTGGGAGTGATAGCTGTTTGGACTTTATTGAAAGTTAACAGCAACAGATTCCAAAAGCAAATGTCACACTTGATGATAACTCTAGATCTTTTATCTTTGCCTAAATAACACACATCTGGTCATGGAACAGCTGAGCAACCAATTGTCCATTTACATTTGGTCCGGTAAATGGGGTGATCACTGGATTTGGATTCCCACAAATTAAAGCTGAAAATCTTCTGATTATTTAATTTCAGTTCCAGTATTCTGTGGTAGATGGCGAAATGACAATGTGTTTGCAGTGCCCAAATTTTTATGGACCTGACTGTATGTGGATATATTGATTGATTGTTTTTTTGCTATTCGCATCATTCTCAACTAGAATAGCAACTATTGTGCATGAAAATAGTCAGGGAATAAAAATCAAGTAACATCATATGAATGGAAGAGGACTGTTCAGCTTTAACCAATTTTCCCCCAGAAATTAGTTTTGAAGATGTTATTTGACTATAATGTAAGAAGGTGTGGATACACTGGGAAATTACATGATTGACAGTTCTCCCAGAAGAGACCAGCTGTAGCCATCCAGCTAACTGCACCAAATAATTTACTGTCATATGCTGTT
>JAOANJ010000017.1:11525747-11537251 GCA_026413345.1 Ariopsis seemanni
GTCTGAACTTCAACTGCATCTGAATTGTTTTGTTCAAAATTCATTGTAGTAATGTACAGAACCAAAATTAGAAAAATATTGTCTCTGTCCAAATATTTATGGACCTAACTGTAAGTCTACACTGTCTGCATTTAAATTTTAGATGTTTTTAGAAATTGGTTTGATTTAATTATGATTATTTACTTTACAACAAGATCTTGACTGTTGTGGCTTGTTTTTAAATCAGCCCCAAAATGCCACCAGCTTTTTACAGCCTCAACCTTGTTCCAAAACTAGCACAGTATCATGTAAACCTGGCAACCCTACCAGCACTGTTTTCCCATGACGCACTCTCTGAGAGAAATGGAGTCAAATAGCATATGAAGGGACCAGTACAAGTCCTACATTTATATTTACTTTAAAGAATTATATTTATTTTTAATATTTACATTTATATTTACCATCTAGATTTCACATTTATATTTTCAATGGTGCAGTGTCGCCTCACAGCAGGCAGGTTCTGGGAAGTTGACTGGGGCCTTTCTGTGTCTAGTTCTGCATATTCTCCACGTGAATGTGTGAGTTTCCTACAGGTGCTCTGGTTTCCTCCCACAGTCCAAAGATATGAGGATTGGGTCAACTGGCTACTCTAAATTGCCCATAGGTGTAAATGGCTGTCTGTTTCTCTGTGTTAACTGCACGATTACTGGGCTTCACGTGACGTCACATCTGCCTCATTAGTTATTTAAAACTTTAGCTGGTGGTCTACCAAAGCTCAATTGACAAAGTGTTTGTATGGAGAAGGTGCATTGCTCACATGAAAAATGCCTTACGCTTGCATTGTTTTAGGCTGTTTGAATTGATCAAACCATGAAACTGATAAAAGTTTTTTCAGGGTTCCCTGTGAGCTAATAAAAATGGGTGAACGAACACAGGATTTCACAAAAAATATTAGTACCTTCGGAAAGTGGTCCAAGGAATAACAACCAGTGAACCCGAGATAGGGTCATGGTTGTCAAAGGCTCACTGATTCGCATGAGGCACGGAGACTAGTCCATATGGTCCAATCCGATAGAAGAGCTACTGTAGCACAAACTGCTGAAAAAGTTCATGCTGGCTAAAACGTAAAGGTGTCAGCATAAACTTTTTCAGCTGTTTGTGCTACAGTAGTTCTTCTGTGGTATTGGACCTTTGTGCCCCATGTGAATCAATGAGCCTTCAACACCCATGACTCTGTCACCGGTTCACTGGTTGTCCTTCCTTGGACCCCTTTTGATAGGTACTAATCACTGCATACCGGAAACACCCCACAAGATGTGCCATTTTGGAGATGTTCAGATCCAGTCATCTAGCCATCACAATTTGGCTCTTGTCAAAGTCACTCAGATCCTTATTGTTATGGGTATTGTGGTACCACATGAACAAAGTATGTATCTGTAAAAACAGATAAAATGTAGCAGCAATGATGACATGGAGCACGCTGTCTGTCGGCCGAATTGCATCTGGGGTGTGGGTGGAAGGCCACACCTGAGGCTACCCAAACCACAACAGGCCACAAAGTTTCCACCTAGGTGCCGCTTACATTTTTCCCCATCATTCTCACAACATTCATGAAAAATAAAATACTGCGACTGTCACATACTTTAGTGGGGATAATATTCAACCCTCAAAAAAAAAATTTCTGCTTATTAAATTAACATAAATGTGGTCACACACTTTTGGGGGCACTACACACTCCCCCACAAACAAAAGTGGCTCCTGACACTTGCAATTAATAACACAACTCTAAATAAACCTTTCTTTCTCATTAACACTGTAAACTCTCAAAAATATATGAAAAGACTTGAACTTGTTTGATGCTCAAAATCTAACACCATGTTACTAAAGGTACCCATGTTTAAGTGTACAATGTGCATGGTGTTCAATAACAGTGAAAAGGATAGGTGAATGGCAGGTAAGTGGGAGGAATGATGGGTGTGGGTTGGAATGAATGGAAGTGAGGTTGTGGGTACTCATGAGTATAAAATGTGGGCTGAGCTGCTATTGCGCTGACAATGAGGCATGGCTGGTAAGTTGGTTGACCAAGGGAGGTATAAGTTAATATCTGGCCAGGGCGCCTGTCTCTGGTAGACCTCCTCAGTGTGAGCTGAGTGTCAGGCTGAGTCTCCTGGATCTCTCCCTCTGGGATGTTAACCTACGGCCACTCTTGCTCCTCATGAGGCTGGTGTTCCTCAGCACAAGGCTCACTGTCATCTTGTACCTCTTGTTCTTCCTCATTGACACTTTCACTTTCATATGCAGGCTCAACAGGAGTGGCTTCCCCTGTGTGAGTTTAGAATAGAATAGAATAGAATAGAATAGAATAAATCTTTATTGTCCACCAAGGTGGAAAATTATCTTTGGTTTACCATCACATATAACATGCAAAACAAAACACATTTCAACAACACAACTTGACAAACAGCAACACAGACAACAAACACAAAAGGCTGTACAAAATAAAATAAAACAAAATAAAATAAACAAATAGCAGTTATCAGTGTCAGTAGATCACTCACTTTGTTGAGTTAAGAATGCTATAGGCATTTGGAATAAAATATTTTTTAAATACACTTTTAGCCAGAGGGGCCCTATAAGCGCCTCCCAGACTTCAGAAGCTCAAATTGGCTAAGAAAAGGATGGAAACAGTCTGCCACTATTCTTGTAGATTTCTGTCTGCTCAAGGTGTTCTGATGTCTCACAGGTAAGTTGGTGAGGCATGATGTTTACATATCTCTGTGTTCCTCTTGGCATGTGCAACCAATAACGTGGTCCTTCCTCTTCTTTGCCTGATTCACTTGTGTCATGGTTCTGTGTCTGTTCGATTGCACTTACTGGTCTTGCTGACTTTTTATTTCTCCTTTGTGACTTTACATGTGTGTTTTCAGCTGGTGGCTCTACAGGTAAGTAATTTAATTGGAGCAATAAGTTTTGGTGGCGTGTGCGGATGGGACAGCCTCCTGTCTCAGGGCTAACCTTATAGAGTGAGCTATTTCCAAGCTGCTCTCTCACAATGTAGATTGTCTTTTCCCAATAGGGCTTTAGTTTATATGGACCACCCCTTTCAATGATGTTACGGACAAGGACCCTGTCCCCTGGCTATAGAGTCATACCTCTGTTTCTTTTGTCATAATAGTGTTTACCTTTAGCACTCGATTGTTGACTGTTGGTGCTGGCTGTTCTACATGCCTTGGTGATTCTCTCTGCCCATCTTTCTGCAAACCCTTTTGCTGTGTTTGTTCCTTCCTCTGTTAACAGCCCAAAAAGGAAGTCGACAGGAAGACGTGGGTGATGGCCATATAACAGGTAGTATGGGGAATAGCCTGTTGGCTCAAGTTCTCTCTCTTTTTCACCTAGTGTTTTGAGAAATTGCAACAGAGTCCTCTCCACAGGATTGCCTTGTGGATGATAAGGAGAGGTCCTGGAGTGGATCACACCAGAGAGCTGTCTGAGGGCCTGAAACAGTTCATTTTCGAACACCCTGCCTTGATCGTGGTGGAGTTGGGCTGGGTACCTGAATTGTGACACAAGGTCATTGAAAATCTTGTCAGCAGCAATTTTGCCAGCCTTATTTCTGGTGGGGTATGCTTGCACAAACCTGATGAAGTGATTGATTACTACCAGAATATACTCATACCCACCATGGCTGAACTCAAGGTGGAGAAAGACGAGTTCAAGGGATGAGCTTGATGTGAGACTCCCCATGGGTGCTCTGTCATGCACAGCTGGCTTTTTCTGCTTTATGCAATGACACTTCCTGGTAATGTACTCCTCAATATCCTTTTTCATAAAAGGCCAATAAAAAATGTTCTCTTGCAAGGCTCAGTACTCTTTCTACACCAACATGTCCCATATGGTTGTGCAGGTAAGTGAAAGCTATCTGTATATAGGTGGCTGGCAAGACTAGTTGCTTGTGACGAAGCATTTTCCTATACAGGAGGTCATTCTCCACATACAGCCTGCTCCACTCCCTGGAGAGTTTCCTTGTGGGTTTGTCCAGTGCCTTGCATCTGTCTTTGATCATTTCTATGGTTTTCTCTTTTAACTCCCAGATTTTTCCAATGGCAGGATCTTTCTGTTGTTCACTTACGAGTTCATTGTGGTCAATTACTGGGAAAGGTTCTGTGAGAGTTTGCGGGTGAGATGCAATGTTGAGGGCTGCTCTCCATGCTACCTCTCCCCCCTGAGCTGCTCTATTACCTTCCCAGGCTGCACACACTGCCTCTTTTGACAATTTCTCAGTACATTGACTCTTATAGGTGTTGATTTCAAGGGGACAATGAGAAAGCGTGTCTGCATTGACATTCAGTCTGCTTGGTTTATACCTTATCTCAAAGTGGAAATCTGTGAGCTGCCCTACCCAGCGATGGCCTACTGTGTTAAGCTTAGCTGTGCTCATCACGTAAGTGAGGGGGTTATCAGTATAGACAACAAAATGGGGGGCATAAAACAGGTAAGCCTTGAATTTTTCACACACTGCCCCATTCAAGGCTAAAAACTCAAGCTTGCCACTGTGAAGATGATAGCTCTGCTCTGCTGGGGTTAGTGTGCAGGACCCAAAACTGATCATCCTCATCTTCCCATCCTGGTTTTGATAAAGGACTGGCCCAAGGCCCTGTTGGGAAGCACCGGTGTGGACTATGAAGGGTTGATCGAAGTCTGGGTTTGCTAACACTGGGGGGTTGGTTAGAATGTTTATGAGGTGCTCAAGGATGTGCTGGTGCTCACTAATCCACTCTACTGGGGTGTGTGAAGGAATCTGAGGGCCCTTTGTTTTTCCCCTGATAGGCTTGGGTGGTGGTAAACTGGACTTTACCTGGAGCAGCTCATATAGCGGTCTTGCTATGCATGAAAAATCTTGTACATATGCTTGATAATAACTCAGGAAACCTAGAAGTTGTCTGACATCCCCTACTGTCTGTGGAGTTTTCTCTTTCAGAGCTTGCACTGCTTCAATATCCTTAGGATCCAATCTCATCCCATTTACAGACACCAGCTGTCCAACATACATGAACTCCTTCCAGAATAACTCACACTTTTCTGGCCTCAACTTAACCCCATGGCACTGTAGGGCTTGAAGTACATGCCACAACACCTCAACATGCTCTTCAAAGGACCTGGAGAAGCAGAGGATATCATCCAGATAGGGAATAGAACACTCATCATTTTTTTAAATTTCCCTGAGGGAACCCGCCCAAAGGGATCAATAAAGTTCTATCTAATCTAATCTAATCATCCCTCAGTGTGTCAAGCATTTTCTCCATGTGTCTTTGAAAGGCTGCTGGTGCATTTGTCAGTCCGAAGGGTATCCTTACCCATTCATATAAACCCCAAGGGGTCGTGAAAGCAGTAAGGTGCCTTGAGCCCTCGACAGTGAAGCCCTGGTGATAGGCTTTGCCCTGGTCTAAGATGGAAAACCAGCTGTAGCCTCCAAGTGAATCGATCAAGTCCTGTATGCAGGGGAGGGGATGTCTGTCGGGTATAGTCTTTTTGCTGAGCAGTCTATAATCGATGCAAAGATGCAACGACCCATCTTTTTTTCCTCACACAAACAATAGGTACGGCATATGGGGACTGAGACTTAACAATCCACCCTTTCGCTAACAACTCTTGGATGTATTCTTTTACTTCCTTGTACAGTGGCTTAGGGATTGAAGCATAAGCCTTTTGAACAGGGATGTTGTCCTTGAGCCTGATTAATGTCTGAAGAGAAGGGACACACCCAATGTCATTGCTGTCATGGGCAAATACTGCTGACTCCTCATACAGCATTTCCTCAACTAGCCATTGCTGCACTAGATTGAGATGACTTAGGTCAACAGGTGGTTGCCAAAGCTCAGTCAAGGGTGGTGTAGGAGTGGGGACATTCACTTCAGCCCTAACAGCTTGAGCTTGTGACAACTTGCCTTGTTGTGAAAGCTCAATGCAAAGCCATTGAGCTTTCCCACCTCAATGACTTTGACTGTGTGCTGAATAGAGCCCAACTGGGTTCTCTTTGGGAGAATGATATCATGCTTAGTGTGGTTGGAGATGGGCATGTGGACAAGTGGCCACCTGCTGTTACTGATAGAGATCAGTATATCGACGAGGCCCTCTCCGACACTGAACTGTTCTAAGGGTGTACTTTCTTCTGAGGGTTCATATAAGATGAGGGGGTTGGATGCATCAAGGGTAGGTGGTACTCTGCACAGTACATGAACTGTTTTTCCTGCTGGTATGCTCACATCCTCTTTACCTACTCTGATCATGGCAGTGATGTCATTTGGTGGTTTTGGACCTGGGTGAAGCTAGCCATAGCTTTTGCTTGGTCTTCTTCCACCCCGAGTGCTCTTTGCAGAAGACTTATAACCATGGCATGTGTTTCAGCAGAGGACTGTGGCCCATTAATCATTTCATCAAGAACATTAGAGCCTATTATGGGCTGGAGGAGGGGAAGCTGACTAACTCAGAAGGGGACCTGTATTGCAAGGTCTGGGTTGTCATTTCCTGGAAGATTGACCATCAGCTCCACCCATCCATCGTATGGGATGGACTGTCCATTTGCAGCATACAGGCCAAAGCTTTCCCCTGAGTCGAGAAGCTCTTCCAGTGGCCGCACTGGGTGACGGGGGATAAATTTCTCTCTCCAGAACCAGTCAATGATGTTTACTTGTGAGCCAGTGTCAAATAGTACTGTTGCTGCATAACCACTTATGAAGCATTTGAGAAGACTCCTTTTACCAATCAGTGGTACTGCATGACTGATATTTTTGAGACTTAATGTCTTTTGAGAGCAGGGTTCATGAGTTCTTTTGTAACATCCTTTCTGCTTTGAGTGTTGCTGCCTATGCGTGGAGGTTATTGAGTGGGACTGGAGCTGTAGAATGGCCTCTGGTTGTCCCTCAGCAGAGACCAACCCCCATTTCCCTGCTGCCTGGCTCTTTTTAAATGGCCAACAGCTCAGTGTCCTGGATCACCACACATGAAACAGTTGTTACAGTTCTCTGAGCCCTGGAGTGAACAATTAGTACAGATGGGTACTTTACTCTTCCTTGTGAAAAAGGGCAGACCTGGTATGGGAAGTGGGGCTTTGCTGGGAATGGATGAACTATGGGATTGTGCCTGTGACTGATCAAATGCTTGGGAAGGGGGAGGCTTTGAGTGGGCTGTTTGTATGACTGCTGTTTGCTGGTCCATTAAAGTTGCAACCATCTTTGTTAAACTCTCCAATTGAGCGCTGAGTTGTTGTATATTCTTGTGGCAATGGGGGCATGGCCAAGTATCAGTTTGTGAATGGAGGGCGGAGTCGGGGAAGGTGAGTGGTCAAATCACTACACCTGTTGTCAATTAATGTGTGTTTGTGTGTCTCTTGCAGTGACGGCACTCCATAAAAGGAGTAAGAGAAGCAGAGGAAGAGAGATTGGGACCAGAGCACAACAGTATGTGTGTCTGAGTGTCTGTGTGACTGTGTGTGTCCCAAATGAAAAAGATTTGTGCTGAAAAGCCAAATAAAAATAAATTTGATGATAACAACAGCCTGCCATACTTCTGTGCTCCACCCACATCCGGGCAGCTTCTAGAGTGGTGCCAAAACCCGGGAATGTAAAAGGGAACCCCCCATGGAGTCCTTGCCCTTTAAAGACCTCATTCATGCCCTCGCCACGGCACAGCAAAACTAGGATCAAGCACTGATCGCCCTCTGAAAGGAGCAGGAACAACGATTCAAAGCCTTGATGCTGGCCCAACAAGAAGACTGCCAGGCGTTCTGGCACCTACTCACATCAGTGGGGTCCACGACCGCCACTGTAGCTGAGCCTCCCCACCTCACCCTAACAAAGATGGATCCACATGACGATCCAGAAGCCTTCCTTGCATTCTTTGAGCAAGCAGCGGAGGTGTGGGGTTGGCCGGTCAAGCAGCACACAGTGCGCCTCCTTCCCCTACTGACCAGCAAGGCTGCAGCTCCCTGCCAACAGCTGGCTCTTATACGTGGACCTCAAAAAAGCCATCCTCCAGCATGTCGGCTGCTCCCCAGAGCAACAGCAGCAGCGCTTCCACTTGCTGCGCTTGGAGGAGACTGGCTGGCCATTCACGTTTGACCAACAACTCCTGGATGCCTGCCGGCAGTGGCTGAGGGCAGACTACCATGACAGTGAGGGAATTATCGACCTGGTGACACTGGAACAGTTCATTGTGCGACTTCCGGAAGGAATGGTGGAGTGGGTCCAGTGTCATCGCTTGGCGTCGCTGGATCAAGCCATCGAGCTGGCAGAGGACCACATGGCAGCGGTTCCGACGACAGGGAGACATGCTTCTCCTTTTCCTCTTGCTTCTCTCTCTCTCTCCCTCTGCTTCCCATCCTCGCCCCGTTCACGCGGAGGTGAGGGCCGGCTCCCCCCCAGCCAGCCCGATGCACCAGTGGTGTCCTCTCATTTTCCCCTTCCTTGTCTGTGTCTTCTCCCCCCCAGGTGAGTGATGTCCATAACACCAGTGCAGAGGGAGAGCCTGGGCTGATGCTGCGGGGAGCCGGGACATCTCCAAAATCAGTGCTCCATGATGGAGGTGGGCGCGGTGGTTCAGGTCCCCGATGCACCAGAAACCGCCCTTGATTGGGCCGGAGCGTATCGTATACAGATAAGTGTCTAAGGGGATACGTACCAGGCCTTGGTGGATTCTGGCTGTAACCAGACCTCAATCCACCAAAGCCTGGTGCAAGGTAAGACAAGTGGTGAAGGTGTTGTGCGTGCACGGGGATGTTCACAACTACCCTTTTGTGTCCGTCCACATTCTATTTCGGGGAGAAAAGCATAGTGTAAAGGCAGTGGTTAACCCTCGTCTCACCCACTCGCTAATTTTGGGGACTGATTGGCCAGGATTTAAGGAGTTAATGAAACACATTGTAAGAAGTGGGTCCTGCAGTAATACGTCTTGGGAAGATCCCGGACTAGCATTGGTGGGAGAAGCTGTCACAGATCCATCTACATCAGCACCACGTCAGGGCGATATGCAGAGCGAGGAGCACCCCGCCCCTCCTCCCTCTCTCGGAGATTCCCTTGAGGATTTCCCGTTAGAGCAGTCACGAGACAAGATTCTGCGTCATTTGACCAAGTGAGAGTAATAGATGGTCAAATTCTCCAGCCAAATGCAACACCGGCCTTCCCCTACTTTTCTATTATTAAGGATAGGTTATACTGAGTGATGCAGGACACTCAAATGGGTGAAAGGATAAAACAGTTTTAATCCCAAAGAGCTGCCAGAAACTCATATTCCAGGTGGCTCACTTTAATCCTATGGCTGGACACTTAGGGCAGGACAAAAGACTCGCCCAAATAATGGCCCGGTTCTATTGGCCAGGGATTCATGGGGATGTCCTTCAGTGGTGTGCAGCGTGCCACGAATGCCAATTAGTAAATCCCACGGCCACTCCAAAAGCACCTTTGCACCCGCTCCCTTTGATCAAGACCCATTTTAAAAGAATCGGGATGGATCTCATCAGGCCATTAGATTGGTAAGCACGGGGATATTGCTTTATTTTAGTTCTGGTGGACTATGCAACACAATATCCGGAAGCAGTGCCTCTCCGTAATATCTCAGCACGCAGTATTGCAGAAGCGCTCTTCCGTATTATCTCCCGGGTTGGGATTCCAAAAGAAATCCTGACAGACCAAGGCACTACATTTATGTCACACACTCTGCGTGAACTGTATGGGTTACTGGAGATTAAGCCTATCCGCACCAGTGTCTATCACCCACAAACTGAATGCTTAGTGGAATGTTTTAATCAAACACTCAAAAACATAATTCGGAAGTTCATAAGTGAGGATGCACATAATTGGGATAATGGGCTCGAGCCCCTGTTATTTGCAGTATGAGAGGTCCCGCAAGCCTCCACAGGTTTTTCACTATTTGAATTATTATATGGGCATAAGCCATGTGGCATTTTGGAAGTGCTATGTGAAAACTGGGAGGAGGGACCTTCGCCTAATAAGAACGAAATTCAATACGTTCTCAACCTGCATGCCAAACTCCACACCCTCACGCACTTAACCCAGGAGAATTTGCAGCAGGCACAAGAACGTCAAGTCCAGCTGTATGACAGGGGCACGTGCCTTAGAGAGATCATGCTGGGAGACAAAGTGCTTGTATTATTGCCCACGTTGAGCTCCAACTTGATCGCCAAGTGGCAAGGGCCCTTTAAGCTTACACGGCGAGTCATGGACGTCAACTATGAGGTGAGGCGAATGGACAGGGGTGGAGCATTGCAAATGTACCACCTCAATCTGTTAAAATGCTGGAATGAGGAGGTCTCTATGGCGTTGGTGTCAGTATTCCCAGAGAAGGCGGAGCTGGGGCCAGAGGTACAAAAGAAAAATTTACATCTCCAACCACTCCAGTTCCTTGTGGAGACCACCTCTCCCCTGCCCAACTCACGGAGGTAGCCCAGTTGCAGAAGGAATTTTCTGATGTCTTTTCACCCCTGCCTGGCCGCACCCACCTCATGGAACACCACATTGAGACACCCCTGGGGGTGGTAGTGTGCAGCCACCCTTACTGCCTGCCCGAACACAAAAAAAAGTGGTCCAGGATGAACTCAAGCCCACGCTCAAAATGGGCATAATTGAGGAGTCCCACAGTAACTGGAGCAGCCCAGTAGTCCTGGTTCCTAAGATCGATGGGTCGGTCCGGTTCTGTGTGGACTATAGAAAGGTCATCACAGTGTCTAAATTTGACACATACCCAATGCCTCACATTGATGAGCTGCTCAATCGATTAGGCACTGCTCGTTTTTACTCGACACTGGATTTAACGAAGGGATATTGGCAAATCCCCTTGATTCCTCTATCCTGAGAGAAAACGTCCTTTTCCACACTGTTTGAGTTACACCAATTTGTCACACTTCCTTTTGGGTTGTTTGGGGCTCCTGCGATGTTTCAGCAGCTCATGGACAGGGTTCTCCGCCCCCATGCCACCTACGCAGCCGCGTACCTCAATGATATTATCATCTATAGCAATGATTGGCCGCAGTACCTCAAACACCTTAGGGCCATCCGAAAGTCGCTGAGGCATGCAGGTCTCACAGCTAACCCAAAAAAATGTCCAATTTGCCAAGTGGAATTACAGTATATGGGTTTCCACTTGGGTCATGGGCAGGTGCGTCCTCAAATTAGCAAGACTGCAGCGATTGAGGCCTACCCAAGACCAAAAAGTTGTCAATGCATGAAAGCAAGTACAGCAGGATAGAGAAAGAGTGCTTGGGCATCAAGTGGGCAATCCTTGCCCTCTGGTACTACTTACTGGGATGCCCTTTCACCCTCTGTTCAGACCATGCACCCTTCCAGTGGCTCCACTGCATGAAGGATACCAATGCACGGATCAACTGTTGGTATCTCGCCCTCCAGCCATTCAAATTTGAGGTGGTCCACAGGCTGGGGGCACAGATGGTGGTGGCAGACTTCCTGTCCTGTCGGGGGGGGGAGTCCGCTGCCAGTCAGCTCCCTGGCCTGAGT
>JAOANJ010000017.1:11757427-11771929 GCA_026413345.1 Ariopsis seemanni
TTGTTCCTGAACATGACGTATGAACAGGTGAATGTGCATTCTCTTGCACAAAATTAGTATAAAAATTAATGTAGATAAAAATATCTTATGCCAAATTATTATGGCATGTTACAAAAAATAAAGAAAATAAATCTGAGTCCTCATCTCCAATTTAGAAGTCCGAATACAGTTAATGCACGAGTCTGAGTCTAAGTCATCAGTGTGCAAGTCCAAGTCAAGTCACAAGTACTTAAAATGAGGGCACGAGTCGGACTCGAGTACTACAAGCCTGCTTCATGAGGCAACAAGGATGTACAAAGATGCCTGGGGGAAATAGCACGTGCTCAGACAACGTCACATGTAAACAATTATCGAAGAATCGAGGTTTCTTCCTCATGTTGCCTGAGGGAGGTTTTCCTTGCCACCGTCGCCACAGGCTTGTTTATTGGGGATAGATTAGGGATAAAATTAGCTCATGTTTTAAATTCTGTAAAGTTGCTTTGCGACAATGTCTATTGTTAAAAGTGCTATACAAATAAACTTGACTTGACAATTACCTGATTGGTCAGACGGTTTATCGGATCAGGTCCAGGCCTGGAAAAATCGCTCCAGAAGCAAGCTCACCAATACGGATAAACCCAGGCCTGGGCTATAGGTATTGTTATCGGTCTGGTGTGACCACCAACCACAAACTGCAGGGAAACGATTTATTTATAGTTATCATTGCAGTTGTAGTTATAGTTATCGGTATTGTGGGACCGGGCCTTTAGCCTTAGATTATGCCGAGCTTCCACCATACAAGTCCCTTTAAATGAGCTGCTACTATAAAAATGGTAAATGTATAAGAACGAGAGCATTAATATAAATCTATGATTTGAATTACAGCCAGAACTATTGTCTGCTGTTATAGGAATTTAATCACCTTCTGACCAATTAGATCTGAGAATTTAACAGTGCTGTGGCATAAACTGGTTTATTACTTCCTACAGACACATGTGCCTGTAGGAACATTTTATGACAAACATGCCATTAAATTGGAATGATGAATCAGCTTCTTGTAAACAGAGATAATTATTTGAACTTAAGCAATCATTCAGTCCCAAGAGACAGCATGCAGAAAAGGAAACACTCCACACTGGTATGCTTTGACTTATTAAGAAAACATTTAACCTCCCATGGATGCCAAACCGAAACACATCAAACTGGCCCAAGTATTGGACATCTAGCATGGTTTACTCATTTGTGCGGTTTTAGCCTTCGGCATGGAAATCCAACTGCAACGTGAATTCCTTTACCACATTAACAGATCGTGCCTCCCCCCCCCCCCCCAACCCCTACCACTATCACACCATTTTAATTATACAATGTGAAATGGGAGCAGAAACAAGCTCACGTGAGCTGAATTGTCAGGCATTTTAGGATTTTTATTTTTTTATTTTTTTTAACATTTTTTGTGTGGAAAATCCTGATTGAAACCAGCAGAACATTCCCTGAAGATGATCGTACGATAGCCAACCATAACAAAATTCCACAAGAATCATGCTCAGGAAACAGCCTCATCTTTCTTCCAAAAAATAGAGCATTCCTGAAATATTCTCCACAAGCAACATGACATCATATTGTAAATGTTCTCTCTGGGGTGTTATGGCTATATATTTGCCTCAAATGTCAGGTTTAAATTTCTTGGTATTCGATCGGCTTAAACCGAGATGACAATTGGATGAGTAATCAGACAGCCGTGTTTAATAGAAAACACACCCAGAGAGAGGACAATGCACCCAGAGGATCCGTTTCGACGTTTTAAGCATCGAGAAAAGTCATGAGGATGAAGGCATGAGTTATAGATGTGATAATTTGACAGGGTGGCATGACTACATCGTATACATCCCACAGCACCCATCACTCTTATGAAGCTGTTTTACATGTCACAAATCTCTCCCTTTAGGAGATGTATCCTCAGGTGCAACCTTATTCACAGTCTAGACATCCACGTCTGCTATACATATTAGCTTTACACTACACAGTTGGAGCTCTGTTCACAGTAAAGAAAGGTCATTGTTGCCGGTTAACATATACTGTATCACATCAAGGTGACATGGTGCGCCATGGGCCCATGTGTCAGAGGACCAACCTGCGTTTCTCTTCAAGCATGCACTGCAAGAGCAGACATTTTGGAGTGAATAAAGATGTTATTTAAAAAAACCATGAGACGACCGAAGATGAGAACCATGAATAGATTCAGACAGTTTCCTAGATGTAACACTTCTAGAGGGCATATCAAGTTACTAAGGCCCACAGAACGTTTGAAGGTCTTTTGTTTTAGCATTCATGGTCAGCCAGGAGGGTTTCTTCGTGTTTACAAAAAGGAAAAGGCAGTGTGTGTAAAAGATCAATCGTATACACCTGTTAGGGAATACAGACGCTGTTCTTGACAGTTCTTTCCCGAAACAGTGCGATACATCTCATGGACAAGTCATGCAAGGAAGAGGAGAAAATCTCTCCTTCAGTCAACTTTTGGAGAGACAGAATGGCTTCTACGTAAAGGTCAGCCTCATTATGTACTCTTACAGTTAATCTGGGAAGAGCAGAGGCCTGCAATTATCCACCCAAACCCATACTGCCTCAGGGCTTAGAGGAAGCATCTCCAGACCTTAAACTGCTCACATTTTTAGTCAGTTGATCATCACTTCTTAACCTTCCGAGGCTGCATTTACCACTGGAAACATCAAGGATCTTGTAATAACATATTTATCATTTCTTATTTTTAGATCAAAGAAACGAGTTGATCAGTAGGCCAATCAGAGGTGGTGTGAATTATATCATGAAGGAGTTTTACCACTAGCACATGGTCATATTCATACTCACTATTCTTTTTTTAGTTTGTTTTCTACTTGTTTCTATACCATATTTTTGTTATTCATTCACTAGGGCCCAAGCACTGGAGGTGCGTGGTCTCTGGTGTCCACTGGAGAGTGCTACACCAAGTAGAGTGCAAGGCCCTGTTGTTTTCCTAAGGATTCTTCTTCTTCAAGAGTTGACCATTTTTGAGGTGGTTCCCATGGGCGAAAACTCATTAAATTTGGTACACAAATCAGACCTGGCCACTGCTACCCAGGGATAGAGGCTTGGCCCTGGGTGTGTCCTGGGGACTTCATAGGGCCCCCACATGTCATTGACACTTTTGCCTGGTTTGCAGTTTCACCTATCCGTGTCAAATTTGGTAGGTGTGTGGGGTGCCCCAAGACAAACAAAAGTGTAATGTACATTGTATTAGCCATACTACATATTTAGTCCTGAGTATGACTTTAAACTGCAATCAGTGGGGAGTCTCAGGTCCGGGAGGACTTGAGTATCGCAGAAAGTGGATTTACCCCTTAATCACCTTTTCTCCCATGTCCGCTCTGACCCGGAGTGGTAGCACCTGCCTGGGTTCCAGCTACAGGTTAAATAGTTTATCACTAATAAAGTGCTGGCAGCAGGGCACTTTTCGGTGCAATGTGGCAGATGAACCCAACAGGGCCAATGGCACACGACCAGACAGCATGTGGAAGAGCCATTCAAATGGGCAACGGATGGCATCACTCAGCAAGTCAGTTGTCACTGCGGGGCAACTTCCATACCTGTCGGGTCTGTGGCACTTTTGTGCACCACTTGGCATCAGGAGGTCCAGAGAGACAACAGGATGGGGGCATGACATCATTTGTGTTACCTTACTGTGCAAGGTGCTTTGTTAGGAGAGGAGAATAGCATACGAGAGCTCATGAGGCCAGACATTCCGTGGCGGCTGGGCCGGGCCATTCATGCTACTGCTGTGGGCAACTCTGTCGCGCCGGTGCGGGCCTCGCAGCCCATCTGCGTTTCTGCACATCCTAATGAAGTAGTCATCATCACTAGCAATGAACAGCCAACAGTGACGATTAGTCATACTCAACAGGAAGTGCGTTATTTTTGGTTTTGTGCGTTTTAGCACACGTTACATTTTGATGTTCTCCTCTGAGGCAGTTTGTTGGATTCGTGTATTTGGTATACCGGAGGTGCTCGGGCACTTCATCGCCGCTTGTGGCTATATTTTATTCTACCATTTTAGTACATGCTTTATCCTGATCAGGGGTCTATCCTGGGAACAGTGGCACACGTTGGAAATGCATATTCTTTCATGCCTAGAGGGAATTTAGTGTAACCAATCTACCTACTGGCATGCTATTGGGAGATGGGAGGAAAGCAGAGGGAATGCACATGAATGCTGGGAGAACATGGGAATGCACATGAATGCTGGGAGAACATGTGAATATCCACCCAAGCTCAGACATGAACTGGGATCCCTGGGCTGTAAGGCACCAATGCTACTTGCTGCACCACCATGGTGTCATGTTTTTTTTTGTTGTTGCTGGTAATAACTCTGACTGAAACCTAAAGTCCAATGGCATGTTACGTATAGCCAAAGTACTCAGTGTTAGAAATGTGCTAACTTCTACCACTAACTAAGCCACAAGAGTTCCTACATCTCCCTGCATTCCCAAGTCTTTTGCCTTTTTTGTTCTTACTTCCCATACACTTAATCAGCAACATCATAATCTCAGAGTATGTTATTCTCTTAAACTAGCTGTTTGGATACTGTATACATATTTACCCTTTAGTTACTCTTGTAAGGGATATCTGCGTACACGTCAGAGTTGTAGTTGAGTCACTAAACCTCGAGTCCCCAGTGTTCAAGTCCAAGTCATTAAAAAAAAACTGAGTCGAGTCCAAGAACAAGACTCCAACTACACCATTTGACGGTGGCTGTTGCTGCCTTTATGTGAAACTGTCTCTGCTACTGTGTCGGACTAACGTTACTGCTCGACTGCCCATTTTAGTTAACAGGCTACAGATAAAAAGCTTGTTCATCGCTCAGCAAGCCCCGCCCACTATCAACAGAGCAAATAACATGAGAGATGGTTAACACTAGCTAGTTCATCGGTCAGCAAGCAAGCCCCACTATCAAATGAGCAATAAATATAGCATGTCACTTCCTTCTCTGGGTGGAGTCTTACCAAATGATGATTGAAGTTCAAGGTTGTCCCTGTCATTTCCTCGATAGTTCTTCTACATATGGAACACATATCAGTCCATTTTTTCCCACTGCACGAGAAGTCTGTATAAGCAAAGTGGACAATCTTAGGGACATTCTCTCCAGGCATTTTAGCACCATTAACATTAGTTTGGTCCTGAACATGATGTATGAACAGGTGAATGTGCATACTCTTGCACAAAATTAGTATAAAATTACTGTATATATAAATATCTTATGCCAAATTATTATGTCATGTTACAAAAAATAAAGAAAAAAATCTGAGTTCTCATCTCCAGTTTACGAGACTGAATGCAGTGAATGCATGAGTCCGAGTCATCAGTGCTCAAGTCCAAGTCAAGTCACAAGTCCTTAAAATTAGGGCACGAGTCGAACTCAAGTCCAAGTCCTGGACTCAAGTACTACAAGCCTGGACTGAAACCACAAAAAAAAAAAAAATCAACCCATTGAAAAACAGTGTATCAGATGCAACAGTGTGAATGGGCAATGGAAAAAAAATGACTATACTGTGTGAAAACAACAAACCTGGCAACACTGGTGATTAGATGGCCTTTTGATGGCGAGAGAGAGAGAGCTACATTAATTTTCATACTACAATTCTAACATGGTCACATGTGTCCCAAGACAGCTTTGAGCCCATTCACACCTGTTTTAGCTAAGGTCACCCAAAATGTATTAATAGAATGTTTGAAGGGGTCTTATAGAACAACAAAAAAATGAAGATACTGACCCTTTTCAGTGCCTTACAGTGGAAAAATATTGAAAGAAGATAGAATGTATGGTGATATCCAAAAAAAAAGGTGAATCCTATCCTGTCTGCAGGATGAAAATAAACAGGGAAGATATAAAATAAGTACAGAACTTTTGCTACTTAGGAAGTTGGGTGCCCTCAGATGGCAGGTGCGACGAAGAGTAGGGATGGTAAACAACACCTTTATGAGAATAGAGTATACGAACAACACTAAACTAGGCATGACAACACACCTCAGAGTATTGAAATGTTACATTTATCCAGTTATGTTATACAAGTCAGAATGTTGGACGATATCTAGCAACATGAAGAGATGAACTGAAGCAGCAGAGATGTGGTGTTTAAGAGGATTTATTATATGGCACAAGCTACTTCTGGTAAAATTCTGCATTCTGATTGGCTCCTTGGCAGACAGAATTTTCCCATAATGTCAGTGGGCGATTACGAACTTTCTTTCCAAGTTGCCAGCTTTCAATGTTGCAAAAAACAAACAAAGCCAAAAACAAAATGACAAAAAAGATTAATTGGAAAACAGAAATCCAATCAAAACAGAATCAAAAATGGCTGAAACACAAAAGACAAACAAGAGTCACCAAGTTATTCAAAAAATGAGCAATGAAGAGCATTCAGAAACCACTAACCGCTAACAGAAATTCAGTTTTGAAACCACTAGCCGTTTATTCTACAAGCGTGACTCAACTAAGTTACACATATGACATGACTGAAAGCAGTGTCACACCTCATTATAATGACCATCTATTTTAATCTTAGAAATAAAAAAGCCGTATAACAAAATCCTTATTAACCTTGCTTGTTTGGTCTTTATGGGAAAATATCAGACCTCAGCCTTTTTGTACGGACCGTACTGTCAAGACCTTGGTCTGATATTTTCTCATAAAGACCTCATGCTCAGTTAATAAATAGTTAATAAAGAATATCATGGATGAAACGAACATGTAACGATGAGGGAATGAACAGAGCAAGAACAAAAATATAAAAATTGTATGAGATCATAAAGAGGTAACAGAACCTCATTGGACATGTGACTAGGAAAGAGGAGCTTGAATGCATGGGAATTATGGGGAAGACTGAAGGTTAGAAAGTAAGAGGAAGCTAAAGACAAATGATGATGGAGACAGCAGCCAGAGAATGAACACCAATGAATTGATCCACTTGACCTGAAAAAGGAGTGTGTGGGTCATGGCAGTCAAAGCTCAGTCTGGGTATGGTACCTGATGATGATGATGATGATGATGATGGAGTGGTTTGAAATGAATGTTCCATCTTTGGATCTTTGTCTTCATGGACCACAGCTTGTTAAATGTGCAAGCAGGTCAGTTGAAAATAAGGCAAACATTCAGAAAGAGAAAATCTGACCTGCTTAAATCTTCTTTGGCAGTTGGTATGAACCTACAAGGGGTGTGTCATGAATTTGCAGGATGGTGTTTGTGTTTCAACACCTCATCCATCACATTTGTCACTGATCGACATGGCCATTTAAGTTCTAGAGGTGATGGCGGGTGAAGAGGCAGGCCACTAGCACCAGCATGTGGGTGTGAATTAAAAAAATCTCTCTCTCTCTCTCTCTCTCTCTCTCTCTCCTGCCAAATGATGTGGTCATCTCTAGCATAATGGCTCATTGTGGTCATGTGTTAGTGCTACACTGTGACCATTGTGCTGAAGCAACATCAACACAAGGATGTTAGAATGAAAGTGGAACTATGATCAATGATTCATTAACCTTTAATAAACTTAAGCGTCAGTGCCGATATGATAAGCCTAATGGTGGCGTCTTTGCTGTATTTTCATCATTGCAACAAGCAAAAAAGTTCAGTTCAAGGTCGCTGAGTCCTTAGTGTACTTGCAAACCATGACAAACAAGGACGCTTTTAATGCAAGCATATTGTAAGGCTCTCATGTGGCTGTGCTTTGCCGGCTAGCTGGGATCACAAAATAAGGATGTGGAAATTGCATTTTGGCGAACACAATGCACAGTAACACGTTTCCTTCAGTCTTGCTCACTAACTCTTAGGAGACAGAAAAAACCCATTACAAAGGAGTGAGGCTTGTTGCAAAAAATGCTCCCTAAGCTCACACTGTCTTGAGCTCACTGCTCAAGTAGCTGCAGGAACATTGTCTGACTTTTTCACCTGGTCAAATCCCATTGCATTACGCCTCAAGCATCTAGGGGTCTCTACCCATGGCCTGAATACATAATGCACCCATGTTTACTATTTTCATCCAACGCAGACCAGTTTGGTCCCCGTAATAGTTAAAAATTCTTTAGGAACAGTGTAGTAGATAAATAATTAGCACTGTGTGTAACAGCATGTATGTGCTTATGGTTCTGCAGTGTAGGCCAGTATGCCAGTCATAAAACGAGAGCCGACAGCAATGAAATTTGCTTCTAGAGGAAATATGGGAAGCTTTGGGATATGGGGCCTGTGTTCACCATTAATCTGACATTCATCATTAGTGTTACATGCTACACAGAGAAAGGCACATGTGCTGGAATTATCTGACAATTCATTATAGCATTTCAGAATCTTGGGATGCACAGAGCACAATTTGATTGACATATGTTTTATATCAGTACAATGTTCTTACTGAAGCACTCAGTACTGAGCGACCAGACGGGAGCTGCATGTTTCACTTTTGAACTGATTAATCAGCAACAGAAATGCTCTGGAAGCTAAACCACACCAGCAAGGAGCTTTTGTACCAAATCTTTGTTTAAATAAAAGAGAAATTGAAAAATAATAACAAGCAATAAGGTATGAGTCAGAGCACAGCAGGCTAATGAGATTCACAGAGGCCAGACTGTGGCCCTCGTGCTGCTGTATGCAGTGATTCTAAAATATTGTGCGCAAAAGAAGATGAAATTCCCACTTGTGCTAAGCAGAAACAATTAAGGGAGAAACAAACCCCTAATGCTGATGAAAAAGCCGAGGAGCTGTGCGTCTTCACAGATGACTTAATTTGGTGTGGGAAAGCTGGCAGCTCCTCTGAAGTGCTGCCTCTCCCCCTGCTCCTTCGGGTTGTGGCGTGACCTTCAGCGCCGCTCCACCCGCAGGAAGCCATGTTTGATTCTCTGTCCACCGAGACGCCCGCTTGACAGCAGAATGGTATCATAGGACCCGAGTGGAGGAATTTCTCTTTCTCTGTCATCATTAAGGGGCGTCCCCCTACAGTGAGGGGAATGAAAAGTACGATTTAATGTTCTCGGGAGAGTGGCAGCAGAAGAAAAGCTCAAAGCCTCGCATGCTGCTTTCTGAGTGGGTCACTCCAGCCCTCGCAGCGAATGGGATGTCCCTGTGGAATTTGCCATAGACTTGCCTGAAAAGAAAGGGATTAAGGCCCTTTTAAGGATGGAAATGTAACAAAAGAACCACTTTTATGATGTAGCAGCATAAAATGAGGGCCTCCATTGTGCTGCCGATTGCAAAAGATCTTTGAAATGAGGCGGCCTGCAATGTGCTCCTCTGTCCCCCATGGGCGCTTGTGGTTTGTACAAAATGACTTGTCTACATTAGAGGCGCCGGGCTCTTGCCTTCAAGAGGCAAAGTACAAGATTATTGGTTTGTTTCTATTTTCTAGCCTGCCTCTCTCTCTCTCTCTCTCTCTCACCCCCACCCTGGCACCCCTCTCCTCGAGAGCATCAGATGAAGGCTGGGTCCCAGTGAAAGTTGGTTAATTTGGAGAGTGAAAGCGTAATTAGCAACCCCGCAGGCTAGCTTGTGTGTGTCACTGTAAAGCTCTCCGCCACAGCAGCCGGTGAGAAGGGACAGGGGAAGTAAGCTGACACCCCAGCTGGTGTAACAAAGCTTGCTAGGAGACAGACTGTATATTTTGGTATGATTTTCTTTCTTTTAGTCTTCTGATTTATTTTTGTTGCTGTGATCTGACATGCGGTGAATGCTGATATATATACACTACATACACACTTTCCTTTATCTTTTCTGTTTTGTTTTTGTTTTTTTTCCCCCAGCTTGGTATCTGAAATAACCAGCATCGCGAGAGGCATTCAGAAAACATGATATGGCATGTGTAAAAATGGGATAGAAAGAATAGCAAATGCAGCATCTGCTATTTATCAAGATTAAAAAAAAAACATGTTTCAGCTTCAAGCAGAGCAGGTGCTGGTGTTTGGAAGCATGTTCAATGTAAATGCAAGCAGAGCAAGGAAAGCTGTAGCTCTGGACTGAGCTGAACACCAAAGGGCTGCATCTGTGTGTGTAGCTGTAAGGAATGTAGACATATGAACACTAGAGGGGGAGCTTAGCCATGGCACAGGAGCCTCTGCACTGGATTGAAATGGGGCTCAGCAGGCTGGACCTCCACCAACTCCAAGCACCAGGCTGATGAGAGGGCAAAGGTAGAGGGCTGAGAAGAACAGAGAGCCAATCTTATTGTCATTCTCTCTAAATGGGTCAAACAATTGGACACATTCATTCAATATGTGTGTTTCTGTCAAGGAGAAATGTTTGGTTAAACTTTTTTTTTAAAGAATTGTGTATTCATAATGTGAATAATGACTCAAATAAGTGCATGTAATTTCTGATTTTATAATTACATGCATAAAATATCAGTATATGACTTACTGTATGACTTCATAATGTCAAATGAAAGACTGCAGCTTGAAATCTGTTTATAAGAACATCATAGACACTAAAGTTGCAATGCATCATAACACAGGCACTGGTGTAATATATTTAGGAAAATTTATTGTTTGTTTAAGATTTGTTTATTTTATTTATTATGCACCTATATTTATGTGTTTATTTCTTCTTTTATTTATTTAGCACATTTACTTTATTTTTTTTTTTACTTTTAATACTTTATTTATTAGATTGTTTGCTTGCTTTTAAATGTGCTCCAAATACACTTTAACTTGTTAATCTCAAAAGCAAATAATTTTGATTTTTAATTAAATAACCTGTAATTACCTGACATAATGCATTATAATACTTTATATACAGTATTTCCAGTTTCAGAAACCAATATGTATGTTATAGCACATTATAACAGTGTATACCGTGTTCTTATGAACAGATAATGTGCTACATAACAAATAATGTGTTATATAACCTTGAATTATACAGTCATATACTTATGCATTATTCAATGTTATACCTGTAACTATAGCTACTTCTGAGAATTTATAAGATATTCCTGTATGCTATGTAATGGTATAAAAGCATTTATAATGCTTTATGAATAGATATGCATGCCATAGAAAGTGTAACCAAATGCTTATGCACTTAGTGCGAGATGTGAGTGTGTGCTAGCTAGGTGGGTAAACATATCCTTGGTTACGGGGAGGAGCATGTTGCCACATTATATGTGAGGGAGTGAGCTTTTAGCAGTCTTCACTAAGATATAGAGCTCTTAAAAGCCCTCTGGAGGCACTCTAATATCAGGAGTGGGATTATTAGAAGAGCTGTCTGCTTCCCTCTGCCTCTCGTCTAACCTCAATGCCTTCACCATCATTTAAATGTCTGAGGAATAATTGAATGAATTATCATAAAATTTTTGACAAATTCATTGAGTCGGGCCCTGGCAAATGAGCAAGAGGTTTCCTTTCATTTAAGCTGTACAAGACATGACATTTGAAATTAGTTTATATGCGGCCAAGACCTTTCGCTTTTTCACTGGTGCTCTGAAGAACAAAAAAGAAGTAAGGGCAAATAGGCAGGCTTGAAGACTGTATATCAAGGTACAGCAAACCAAACAGGAGATTTAACAGCTTCTCAGCTTTTGGTTCAAAAAAAATGCCTTTAGAAAAAAGGTCTCTTTCAGTCTTTTCAACATAGGTTCAGATAACAGTGCAGTGTCAAAGCAAAGGGAACTATAGAGGGGGATGAAATTCTTTGCTACACTGATTTCTTGCTCTGACCTCAGCGTTTCCACATCTAAGTGTTTCCCCTGACCACTTCCCTTCATGACTCCCGTACACTGGCCAAGAAAAGATATACAATTATACTTTGGTTACGCTGTATGTTGCTTCCAATGAAGTATAGACATATGTTTCTTTGTGTACAAATGTTTAGGTCGGCGCCAAAGACATAAAGCTTTCCACTTGGCATTTAGCTTGCCATAAAATATTTAAACACTGCCTAAAACAGCACACCACATCTGGAGGGAAAAAAAGCCATTTCAAATCCACCCTTGCTACCAAGACAAAAGTACTTTCTACAACGGAGTCGCAGACTTTACTAACATATGAATATAATGGGTTATTCTTGGTTTGTCTGCACTTCCACTTACACACACACTAGCCAGCCCTATTTGTTGAATCACAGTGTTTGAATTGCCAGTCCCAGCTGCTGGTCCAGAGTCTTTGATCACAATGACCAAAGTTAAATCCACAGAGTGGTTGGGGGTCACATGTGAGTTCCAGCTGTTTCCAGAATCTCGCCCAGACGCTGTAATGATGCTTGTTCCAGCCACTCAGCCTTCCTGGAAGAACATTGTTAGATGCAGACCCAAAGAGGAGTAATTACAGATTAAGATGTTGTCTTAATCATGTTCTAAATGAAACACTAAGCTGAATCAAATACAAAAATATGAGGATATGTCAGGGGGAAAAAATGGAATATGCTGTTGGAACATCAGGGTGGTGTGATGTTATCCAAGCTGAGTTGAAGTGGAGTTACAAGTTTAGTATAAACTTGTGATTTGAATAACAGCAGATACAACTACTATCAAAGCTGCTGTTATGGAAAATTAATCATCATCACTTTCTGCTGGAGAATTCACAGTGTTGTGGTGTAAAATATCATACTATCCACTTGCCTAATATCCAGAATCCTTGTTAATCCTTTAACATGTCCATTATAACTGTTATTCATTATAAGTTTTAGTCCTTAATGAACAATTTAGATAGTTTACTGTAAAATTACTAAAACACAGTGGATATGATGGATAGTGTGTGGATACTGATGATGTAGTGAACATATTTATTCGTCTACAGTTTCCTTCATCTAATGTGGTGAACACACTTATATTCCAGGCATTTTGTAAAAAGCTGAATTTTTTGTAAGTGTATTCTCTTTTACAACTCCCTTTACCAGTAAACTATCATTAAGATTTTTTTGTTTTGTTTTTTTGTTTTGTTTTTTTAATGACCTGTGCCGAGTTTCCCAAAAACATTGTAGCACAAAGATAATCATTAAATGGTAGAGTAAGTAGCACAATGAACACTCTCTCTCCTAGTTAAGATGCTCTTAGCGTTAAGAGGCTTTTGGGAAACCCACCACTATTTAACTCACCATGTGTTTAAATCTTGTTACAAAAGAATAATAAAAGTAACTATTGCCTTTCAAACTGGGTGAAAACTAATGTCAATGTTACTAATAAGGGTGGCACAGTGGTGTAGTGATTAGCACCGTCGCCTCACAGCAAGAAGACTCTGGGTTTGAGCCCAGTGGCTGACAGGGGCCTTTCTGTGTGGAGTTTGCATGTTCTCCCCGTGTCTGCGTGGGTTTCCTCCGGGTGCTCCGGTTTCCCCCACAGTCCAAAGACATGCAGGTTAAGTTAATTGGTGGCTCTAAATTGATCATGAGTGTGAATGGTTGTTTGTCTTTATGTGTCAGCCCTGTGATGATCTGGCAACTTGTCCAGGGTGTACCCCGCCTCTCATCCATAGTCAGCAGGGATAGGCTCCAGCTTGCCCGCAACCCTGTGGTAAGTGATATGGATAATGTGATAAGTGGTTATGGATAATGGATGGAAAACTTAAAGCACCTGTTAGGGACTCTGCATTTTATTCATGATGACTAGGGCTGTTACTCCATTTTATTTCCAAACTCTATTTCCATGATTGTAGTCCTTAATTTTGCAATTCTAAATTTGTTGTTCTAAAGTTGTTGAATCTCACCAATAACACAAGCCAATGCAGCTCAGCACTAATCAAAAACAGGTTAAGACTCGCATGGCCTTTTTCAGAGCAATGAATGAGAAGTTCTTTCAAATGCTAACATTGTCCACATTTCCAGCATACACTTCTAAATGTTCCTTTTCAGATTGTCAACACCATTTCTCTAGAGAAAGACAAATAGAAAAACACTTAGACAGCTTGGATACAATCTGTTCCCAGAGGGATAAGACACAGTTTGCTTTCTAAACAAGGTCACAGTTAGCAACTAAGTCAAATCAGCATAAAAAGGACTTGTTCTAATGCAGCGAGGAAAAACAGAGGCCCTGAGGGAGTTGCTGTCTGCCTGCAGCCAAAATCATGAACCATTTCACTCGTTTTTTTTTTAGAGGCAAAACATTAATTTACCTGCAGCTGGAGATGTGGGAATCTTAATTGAGCATTAAAGTGAGAGCCAAAATACTGTTTTAAATTGACACCAACAGTTTGAAATGAGAATTTCTGTGACTTTAGTCACAGTCTCTTGCACTAGCTGTTACAAACCGGGACATCTGGTCACCATACCCTATAGATCCAGAATGGTAAGAGATAGAGAATGATGCTTAGTGAGGAAAAGTTGCGCCCTGCTGCCCTGAACAAAATAAAAAAAAAAAGATTGGGAAAAATCATGAAAATTGACCATTATAAGTGATTGAAAAAATCCCGCTTTTCATTGATCATTCCGGGTGATCTGGATCACCCCCAAAAATCATAGCAACGTAATTCAGCCCAGAGGTATTCTTCATGTGAAATTTGGTGATGATTGGTTGAAAACTGAGGGAGAAA
>JAOANJ010000017.1:12171463-12183808 GCA_026413345.1 Ariopsis seemanni
AATTGTAGATTTTGATTTTGGTTACAGAACCGAGAGTTGAACATTTAATGGTGCAGTTGTCATTATTACATAAAACGTAACGATAAACACCAAGTAAGAAGCGAGACTCGTTTGTTTTTCCTTTTGCAAAACATGTTTTGATTGCTGGCCAAAGCGGGCACACAGAGGAAATATTTCATTCTGTGCATTTAGCCAAACTGTCGCTTAGTGTTATTGACGTGCAGGAGTGGATAAAAGCGTTCCTCTCATTGGGCACCTCTTTTATTTCTCGTGTCATAGTATTTATTTCTAGAATGTTATGAATGACGCTACGTTTTATAGTTGAATAGGCCCAGGGTCTTGTGTAGCCTGGCATCATGTCCAATAGAAGGCAGCGTTACTGGTGTTTACCTTTTTTTTGTTGAATCTATCTATCTATCTATCTATCTATCTATCTATCTATCTATCTTTGGATTTTCAACGAAGATTTAGGCCTATTAAGTCTGTGTTCAACTTTATTCTCCCTAGTAATGACGTCAGCCTGAATCTTAGTTACCATTAGTTACCATTCTGGCACAGTATTGCTCTTCGTGGGGTCCAGGATTTTGTGCCCGGATCGTGCAACAAACGTGCACAGTATAGAAAGCACAAACTTGGAGTTTATCCGTATTTTTCTCAGTTTAAATTCAAATCTAAGGAAACAACACGAGTCAATATTTCATGTTAGTTTGTGGAAGGTAACCTAATGTCCTCCTGGCCGATTATAATCCACAATCTAGACTAGTGTAAGATAATGAAATGCACAGCTATTAAGCGTTTATTCCGAATTGTCTCCAGTAGGAGAAAGTGTCATATATTTTCCAGTGTGTGTGTGTGTGTGTGTGTGTGTGGAGTCTTCCTAAGTTCAAACCATTAATTATAAACAAACGCGCTTTTACTTACACTTTTAAGTCTTTCCATTAATTGCACACTGTAGTGGTGATATTTGTCCAGGCAGCCTGAGCCTGAGGTTTCATTAATCAGAGATTTTAGCCTGAGCTTCCCAGTTCAAAAGTGTAAAAGGTCATAGAACTGAACTGAAGTCCAGTGTAATTAGGATCAATCTCAGTAATGCTGTAGGTGGCATGTCATGCCTGTACAGTACAATACTTACATTTACAAATCAAGAGCATGCAAAATCTCTTTTGTTCAGCCGCCATATTGTCAGTACTACGGACTAATTAGGCTTGTTGGGTTGTGTATATGATGTCGGTCGTTGCTTAACTGAATTTAGCAGGTCATGGAGTGTTTATTATTTTTTCTTTTATAATGAAACCACAATGCTAAGTGACTAAGGCAGGTACGTCTACCGGATAGGGATTTTTATTTATTTATTTATTTATTTTTTCAGGATATATTCGTGTTAGGAGTTTTGCCTGTTTTTGAAAGTCCAGTGGACTAAAAGCAGTGTAATAAACGCGTCTTCAGAGAGTTCTCCTTCTCCTGCTCCCCCATCAGCACAAGCAAATAGGAAATAAATGACTCTATAGCATCTGGAAAGTAATTAGCTCGTCATTTCAGTTATTACCAGAGCCTGGTCTTTCAAAAATAAAAAATAAAAAAATACGTGGCTATCAGTTTAGACAAAACATGGCGGCCTGCTTCCATCTTCTCCATGCGGCCGTAAAATCGAGCCTGAACACTGACCCAGCGTATTGATAAAGATACAGAAGTGTTTGTTTGCTTGGTGTGATTTAAGACTGTGGGATCTTGTACACTGCGCAGGAGACTCTTGGGGAAACGCGCAGGCGCGTTGTTTACCTGTTTATACCACAGACACACTCATGATGCATGATGGGACTTGGGTTGGGGTTTCTTTTGTCAGTAAGAGCGCCGGAGCTCAATAACAACTCAATGTTTTTGTTTGTTTGTTTGTTTGTTGTGTTGTGCGCTCAGACGCTTGCGGCCTGTCGGATGCGGCCCACATTGAGAGCCTGCAGGAGAAGTCTCAGTGCGCCCTGGAGGAGTATGTGAGGAGCCAGTACCCCAACCAGCCCAGTCGCTTCGGCAAGCTGCTGCTGCGACTGCCCTCGCTGCGTACCGTGTCCTCATCCGTCATCGAGCAGCTGTTCTTCGTGCGCTTGGTAGGTAAAACTCCAATTGAAACCCTCATCAGGGATATGTTGCTATCCGGGAGCAGCTTCAACTGGCCCTACATGTCCATTCAATGATCCCAGCGAGCGAGCGAAACAATAAAACCGCGAGAGACTAAAGGACCAAAACTCTACAAGCCCCCCTTCAAGAAGACTATATCTATATCTATATATATATTAGAGGACCTCGTTTCTGATCACATTGGAAGACTCTGTTTTTTTTTTTTGTTTGTTTTTTCTTTTGTTGGATCGAAATGGAATACGTAATGTACAAAGATAAAAGCCCTGGACTTAACTCCAATGTAAATCCATCGTCATCGTCATCGTCAAGAACACTCTCCATTTTTGTAAAATACTAGCCTTTATTTTCCTTTTTTTGTAAGAAAAAGAAAAATCAAAAACAAAATACGTACAGATAAATTGAAGAACATCATATGCGCAGTAAAAATGAATCAAAACTTAGCGGGAAAGTAACGTTCCCAAGCAATTATAAGAAATGTCCTGTGTCTGTGTATCTCTGTTTTGTATTTTTTCTGGTTCTAAACCAGTTTTTTTGTTTTTCTGTGATTCTCTACTAATGATTTTGATATAACATTTTGCTTCTTATACTGAGTGCGATATATGTTGTTGAAGCTATGTTCTCCAAGAATTAAAATTGAAGTGACAATTTAAAAGCATTAAAAAAAAAAAATAAAGAAAATTTTAGACAAACAATGAAACAGTCTAATCGCTATGACAATATCACTGATGGTTGAACTTTCCCCCAATTGATGCTCTATATGGACATGCAACTGCGGCAGAACCTGACCTCATGGACAATTGAAGGAGAGGACGCCTTGGTCGTGTGTGTGAGTGCGTGTGTTGAGTCAATCATCAGTCAAAGAGGAAAGACATGGAAATTAAAAGCACTTTTAATATATCATTTTCAAAATACATTTTTGTTTGTTTTTGTCTTGATATTTTCGTTGTTTCTTTTTTTATTGGTTGTTGCTTCCATTTTGCTCAATCCATGATATGTTTGTGCAGAAGGGTCGCTTGATGAAGTTGTGTGATGGTGACTATACTATTAAAAAAAAGAAATAGGCAACCATGGCTCGCTCTGAGCAGATTTCATGTGGTTCATGTTATTTAGATGTCGGGTTTCCGATACATTGCATTATTATTATTATTATTATTATTATTATTACATTGCAAAATTCTCCATATTAGACTTTTCCTTTGCTAAAGACCACTGTACACACATATGTGCCTAATTACACCACACGACATGAAACATTTCTGTAATACTATGAAATAATTGCCCCAGCTGCAACTTTGTAATGAGGGTTTTGTTCAATTTTTTTACGAGACGAATGCGACTTGTTACAAATGAAGTCGCACTATTATACTTGGGGTCCATTTTCTATTCTGTGCATAGTTTTTTTTTTTTTTTCTTGGTTTTTGAGCTCTATATTAGCTCGAGACACTCCAGTTGTGTGAGCAGAATACGAGTTGTATGACGTCGTTGCCGACTGGTTCAAAGATCTATGCCTGCTTCAGCACATTAATGTTTAATATTTTTCCCAGGCTGGATTGAAGGGTTGCTTCAAATCGAGAGAGAGAGAGAGAGAGAGAGAGAGAGAGCAGGCCTGCCTGCCTGTCACGGCAGATGAGAAAGAGAAAAATCTCCCCCAAAACCACATACTAATGTTATTTTGTTGTAGGGCTGCGGATGTTTCAGTTATGCGTGATCAATCTGGGAAATGCACACTGCTGCGTGTAAACCGGTCGATAGGAACACTAAATGTGATGTATTGTACAAAGACGGTGAGAAATCCGTGTTCAGACTCATATCATTGAGCAGGACTATAGGAGAGAAACCTGCTTGTTTTTCACGACGCATATTCACACACACACACACACACACACACACACACACACACACACACACATCTGCACTCCAGTTATCAAGTTTTTTGGCTTTAAATGATGCGTGTTTTTTCTCCTGCAGGCCTGGAGTCAGTGCTCAGTATTAATGCATTTGTCTGATGTGGCTTTAGGAGATGAACTTTTGAAAGGTCTTCTGTTTGCTTCTCAGCTGCATTCTCCTGAATGATGGGTTTCTCTGTATAATGAAAAGAATACTGTGTGTTTTTGCTCACGCACGATACTGTAATTATGAATCCAGATTGTTTTCCGTGAGAACCTGCCAAGCACCGTTGACCGTTGCGGTTTCTCCTGCAGCTCACCGATTGGCTTAAAGACTTCTTGTGGTGTGGAGTTCAAGAGCAAGAGGCGCAAAGTTTGGGTTTTATTTCTCTTTTTGAGCCTTAATTGGCAGGGATGTGGGCAATAGTGATGACTGATTTTGCAGCATGATGTGTGGGATGTTGAGTTTTTAGACAATCTTTATCCATGCGGGGTTTTATTTATTTATTTATTTATTTATTTAGACAAACACAATTTGACGAAACAAAGCTTGGATCATGAAGGTTATTTTGGTCCCATGTGAACAGCAAGCTACTGCAAAGAGGTTGGATTGAAACTGTGCTAAAACCACGTAGAGCCCAGACGATTTTTTTTTTTTTTTTGATTGATTACTCCAAAGGACCCGAGACAATAGGTCTTTGACTGCTCTTGGTCTTCAATGTTTCTCAAGTTGAGGGTTTTTGAATTGAAAATAGTCGCTGAGTCGCTATCAGGAACGAGAGCAGGAACACACGGGAGCTTTGGGATGAACAAAAACAGCCTGTGCTGAGAATTATTCATCCAAACCATCTTACACACTGATTTGTCTGATTGGCCCATTGTCTTACTGGTGAAATCATCTCAATTCGTGGTTTCACGGAATAAATCGGTGACCTGAAAGGGAACGCACAGGCAACACGGTTTCATTTTGATGTAGCTATATGCACAAAGCCGCACACTCCTCAGCAAACCAGCGAGCAGAAACCTGCAAATCCGATCAGATTCGTTAAGAGTGATTAGACTATGTGTTCTACAAAACAACACCGATGAACTGCATGGAGCTATCTATCCATATCTATAAAAGCAATGCATCACATTTACCACAAGAATGAGATTTTGGATGCTCGTGTTAAAGCTTTATTATTATTATTATTATTATTATTATTATTATTATTATTATTATTATTATTATTATTATTAATTTTGTCTGCCATCGATTTTACCCCATGAATCTGTCCAGTGAAAGAGCAGGCTGCACAGTTGTTCTCATATAAAACAAATGGTCTCTCTGGGATAAGTGCGTCATTAATATTAGCTCAGTTGCGCTTGGCTGAGAGGATGTTTATCTCATACTTTCTGCTTGTTTGCTTATAGTTTACGCATTTTGATGTGTCTAGCCTTTAGGTAAAATGTGCAAACCGTATGCTATGAAAAGGCTCTTAAAGGTTTGACGTGAAACGTTTACAAGCTACTGATACTCAAAACGTGAAACTCCTTCATTCAAACACTTTATACTTCACAACGTTATGCAACTGGAAACAGAGTCTAAGAGCTATCTATCTATCTGTACAGAGAGAGAGAGAGATAGACACACACACACACACACACACACAGACACACATTGTGGAGGAAAACGTTCATACACTATCACGCATATGTCTTTATGTATTTTGTGAACGTATCATCATTAAAAAAAAAAAATACACCAGAGATGACGTGCAGTGGAGCTGAGATGACACTGTACTCAAGGGTTCCTCAATGGGTTCTTTGTAACACTTGATGGTTCTTAGCTTCTTCAAAAGGTCATTTGTAACCTGTTCTGTTGTAAGAACACTTTATTGTTGGGTTCTGCACAGAACTTTTGAGGGTTCCCTCAAAGAAACATTAAAGGTTCTAGATTTGACCTTAACCCCACAAGAGTGTACTATTAATATTTCTGCCTAAATCCATGTCCAAAGAACTCTCCAGTAAGCTGTAAGTCATGGATCACATCCAACACAACAGGATATAAAATGTCCCCAGTTGTGAATGTAACATAAGGGTAAGAGTGTGTGTGTGTGTGTGTGTGTGGTCGGGCCTGCATGGTGTGAGGGAAGCAGGCGAGAAAGCACAGATCGCTGTGTAAGCGATCCCTTTGTGTTGATTTAGGAAGACGTTTGCTGTATATAACGTTCAAGGCTGATAATATCATTGCCTGGTCAGATAAATAAAGCAGTGTCCAAAGCATCGGGTCAGCCATCGATCCCTTCTGCCAGCTGAGAGAAAGGGAATGAGACGACACGGACGACGAGGAGGAGGAGGAGGAAGAAGAGGAGGAGGGGAGCTTCTCTTATTAGCATTCCATACCCATGGACCACCACTGACAACTGAAAGAGATATCTAACTCAACACCATGCATTTTCTTTTCTAGTGTTAGCCATCATTTCAGCCAACACATGCAGGCAGCTTCTTAATGGGACTCACTCCTCACATCAGCAATGTATTTAGCCAATATTTGAGTCAGATAATGTTAATACACATCGACATGTTGTTATTATTATTATAAATACACTATTTATAGTTATTATCCTGCAGACTTTGGGCCAAAAAACAAAATATGTGAGTTGAAATAGATTCAGGGTTTTGGAAATAAATAAATAAATAAATAAAAGTTAAACTTATGAGTAGGCAGTTTTAATCTCGTCATCTTTATTTTTAATAATAATAATAATAATAATAATAATAATAATAATAATATAGCTGAAAGTATCTACGATCACTTGTTGTATAAAGAGCCTAAATATGCACATTAGCCTGTTTGGTATTTAAATTAAAAGCCAGTCCATGGAGGCAGTAAATAAACGTAACAGTTTTGAGAAGTTTTTCTTGGGACTTGTGACAATTTGTACTTTGGGAATATACAACTAAAATCTTGTCCAGCACTGACAGCTGTTTATCACTGAGTGAGTTCTTTCCAAGTTTTTTTCTCCTCCCACCCTCAGACCCGTCTCTGTCTTGCTTTGTTGGCTTAAATTATGCACGTCTCTCCGGAATGCCAGTGACGAGTCCAAAGTTTGCGTCCAACCTCCCACATGAAATGATCCCCCCTTAAAGGGGGCTCAATATGTCTCAATCTGCACTTCACTTCAGTCAAACCATTTGGGTATATAAGGACAGGCTCCAGAAAGGAGAGAGAGAGAGAGAAAAAAAAAGAAGAAGAAGAAGCAGCATTAATTAGAGAACGACGCCTTGGACATGGACAGCAGTCTTCCAGACGAGCACGAGTGGACAAGAAGAGGACACATGAAGCCTTGCACGGAGCTTCTTTGGAGAAAGTAAGAAATTTGTTTTCATTTGTCCTCCTTAAACGTGTGTGTGTGTGTGTGTGAGAGAGAGAGAGACCAGGGACTTTTGTGTGTGTGCGCGCCTGCGCGCTCCCGTGTTTGGGTAGAGAGAGAGAGAGAGAGAGAGAAGGGGGAGGGAGCCAGAGTGGGGGAAAAAACGCTAAGAGAGCAGAGGATGTGTCCGGGTGTGTATGACTAGAGCTGTCATTAACAACAAATTAATCAGCGTGTTACATTTAAAGTGGAGAGGGACAGGTTTCCGTGTTTGTCTCGGCGCTTATGGAGAAATAAATGAGGGCCGGAAAGGGGGAGCTGTGGGCTGCACGGACAGCAAAGTTCTCTCTGAAAGCGTGCAACAAGACGAGCAGGAGTGAAGGCGGTGCGGGACTCGAGCAGAACCCCCTCCTGCTCGTGTTATTCCTCCCGCCTGAATGATTCTGTGACTCAGTTCGAAATTCAAGTGTGAATGATGATCACGTTCCTCTTAACAGGATCCTAAAGCTCTTCTCTGTTCTAGTGCTCCTACAGTGTCACACACACACACTACCTGTTGCTAAGCTCCACACATGCAGTACAGTATAACAGGCTGCTCCTCTCCACGCTTTATTCCCTGATAAACACAGTGACGTCAGCTTCTCGTGAAATCTTCCAAACAAAAGCGCATGTAATTACTGTATTAATTCACTCAAGCAAATATGTTTCCACGGGCCATTATGAGCACACTTTCCGATCCGCCCATCACACACGGGCAGAAACTAATCCTGCTCTTATATACCTGCTAACGCCCAGGATTTTCAGCTATATTTACTGGTTATTTTTATAATACACACCAGATGGTTTGTGCCTGTGGAACCGCAGCCAGCAAGTTTCTCAATGTACTCAGCAGCACTTTGTTGCAATTACACTTCATGCTGGGACCAAATATAACACTGACCCATTTCTCTATACATTAGGCCACGTTTTCACCGGCCATCAGATAGACAGGCCAGCAGTGTGTCCAAGTCGGAAAAGAAATAGAATAAATAAAGAAATATTATATTATATCATAAAGATTGAATTTCTGTATTATTATACATCATTAATATATCTATCTTATAGTTGATCTGAGATTTCATATGGGCCCAAATGTAGGATTTATTTATTTATTTATTTATTTATTTAGAATAGGTGTAGGTACCCATCCAGTCAGGCACAGATGTGCCTGTTTGGCTGACAGGCTTAGTGAATTATGTTGTTGTTAATATCGCTCTAATTTAGTTTTTATTTGACTAATTTCTCAGCACGGCTTCTATTTTCTTTGATAATAAATGACCGGAGCGTTTTTGTCGAGGGAGATTTTTCATCCCCGCCATATTGAGCGGCTCTTGACAGAGGTATTATGTCCTTTGCTGTGGTGCTGGTCTCTGATCCCGCGCCTTTCGGCCCTTTATCCCGCCTGTCGTGCCTTTAGTCGGCGCAATTTGTGCGTTTGATAAATACGCACACGTGCACGCGAGCGCGCGTTCCTCCACTGAACACGTGTGCGGCGGCCACGCGTAAACTGCACCCGCACTGAGACCCCGGCGTGGGAATGAACCGGTGCCAGAGCCCGGCCGGTCTACACCGTGCACAGGGCACATCACAGCCCCTCTGTGGTTAATGTCGGTGATGTTAGTGCAGTGTCCTGATGTTCTTACGTTTCTCCAGGGCTCTGGTAAATAGAATTCAGTCATATGTTTTACCTAAATTATTCAAAGCAAAAGTGAACAGGCTGCGTGCAGTGTTGATCTAAGTGCAGCTGAAAACAAGCTGCAGTGATTCAGTGAAGACTGTCACACTGCTTTCTGCTCTGCATCGGAATCATTTTAACAGTAAAAATGGCCTTCCAAAGCCTCAGCTCTCAAATCTGCCATGTGTGTAACCGCAAAACCAGCTTGCTGGAGGATATGCAGCATGCATGTGAGCTCCAAACGATGGGGGTCGGTAGGAGCTGAGAAGAGAGAGAGAGAGAGAGAGAAGGCTGGGGGTTGAAGGGAGGGGTTTTGGGGACTGGCCTTTCTTTCAGAATGACCTGGCCCCTCTCTTCAAAGGCAAGGCAGAAACTAACGGTCTTAATCTGAGCGAGAAAATTGTCTTCCTTCTATTAGAAACGAGGACATGTGTATTCTCTCTCTCTCTCTCTCTCTCACGTCCAGCTTCTGTTTTGCTCGTCATTAAAATGCAGGAGGCTCCCACACGGTCACCAAATATTTCATCTACACTACACACACACACACCTGCTTATGTGGCCATTATTCTAAACAGAATAGAGAATAGTCTAAAACTGGGCAGAGTGGACAGAGATCCAGATGTGGACTGACCTGCAGATGTTTTTTTTTTTTTGTGGCAAAGCCGAAAAAAAAAAAAAAAAGAATGGACCACAATTCAGTTACAACCCATCACATCTTCTTTCTCCCCACCCATGTGGTAGAGCGACAGACCCAGCTGTAGTCTTCATCACATCACGCCTCATCTCATTTCCCTGTACTGTATACAGTCAGAAGCAGGTACACCCACCTTCAACGATTTGCACTTAGATGCGTTTGGATGCATCCACGCATGGTCTTTACATACAAGATTACAGCATTCTGAAGGAGTAGTAAATGAATGAATACCGCCTTTACGCCACACACACACACACACACACACACACACACACACACACACACACACACACACCTCAGCAGCTCTAGACACCATATGGATAAATAGAGAGCTGCAACATGCTATTCAACATCTCCGACTACACGCTGTCGGAAAAAGCTGCATGGCATTGTATCAGTTCAGCACTGCAAATGTGGAAATGGTGAAATGCTGCATGTGACCTGTCAAAGGGCTGAGTGGCCGGGCTCTGATCAATCCGCATATGGAGCTCTCAATCATCTAAAGCTATATATAGGACAAAAGCACACAAAGCCACGGAGGAGCATTTCAGTCTTTCTACGCTTGCATCAGTGCTGCTTTTATTTTCGCCATAAAATAATTAATAGTGAAAATAAAACCGTCACATAACCAATACCGTCTCATGATAGCTCATGTCAGACAGTCAGGATCATGATTTACATTAATATTATTCATTTTTATATTTAGGCTTTGATGTGAACCAAGCACCGAATATAATGTGTATATATAAAAAGCTTATAAAAAAATAAAATAATCATACTTTATATATTTCATTGATCATCCAGAACGTATACACGAGGATTTCTGAAATAGGTCACGGTTTCCAAACCTCATTTACATTCCTTCAATTAAATAATTAAAATAATTATAAAGTTATTTGTATTAAAAAAAAAAAAGACAGAAAACCCCAGTAGTCTGTAATAAACGCAAATAATATGAAGCTATTTACGGTGAGCTTTAAAGCAAACTCGGGAATTCATTTTGTCTTCTAGGTTTATTATAATACAAGTGTTGCAGATTTAGTTTAAAAAAAAAATAAAAATAAAAATCCCTTACAGAAAGTTCCCCCTTTTCTGACGCCTGGAATAAACTGAGTGAATTGAGATGAGACATTTCTGTAATATCTACCGCGTGAGAATTATTTTCATCCACACACAAGCATCCAGGACTTACAGCAATATTAATGTCATTTATAATTCATATAGTAAATGCGACATGTCTTTTGCTCGACATATTATTATTATTATTATTATTATTATTATTATTATTAGAAACCTGTATAATTCTGATATTCTACATGAAACTGTGGACTAAACACTATTATGGAATTATGGAAGTATTTATTTGTTTATTTGTAACTATATTATTATTATTATTATTATTATTATTATTATAAAAATAACCACATCAATAATAATAATAATAATAATTATTATTATAATAATAATAATGTACACTACACTGAGGTATAACGGTTACCTGTATGGTTGTTGCTTGGTGTTACATCCGCGCATGCGCATTATCTTCCCTTTACAGCTATATTACAGAAATATTACTGCATATGGATTGTACTGTACGTTTGTTTAAATCTAAGTTTCTTCTCCAGTATTTCTCTTCTTCTTTGTTTATCTATCAGTGCTGCTGTAGGTGTTTTATTGTTCATGAAGTAATTAATGCCTGGGTGCTGTGAGAGGGCCGTTAGAGAGGTGCGGGCCGGGGTGGACCGTGTGGCTCGGTAAAGGTACGGGTTTGTGGGCTTTGGGAATTCTGGGAGTTTTCGGTGGCCGCGGGAGCGCGCACGGGCTCGGGTTCAGCGGCGGGGGCTGCGCGAGCTGTTTGTTTCCGCCTTTGTTTGCTAGATGGCGCTGTGTGTTCTGGGACCCTCAGACACAGGAATAAACAGCTCCTGCTTCATTCACTGTCCCTTCGTCTTCATACAGCGGGCCCTCTCTCTTTTATTATTATTATTATTATTATTATTATTATCTTTTTGATAATTGCTTCAAATACATTTTGCTCCAACAATACCAACCATGCGTTCAATGATAGATCTAAATATTTTTAATTAAATATATTTTATAGTCTATTTGGCAATGTATTTCTGTTTAATTATTAATAAAAGCAACATGATGTGATGTGTTGCACTGGAAGCATCATATGACTGTGGGTCTGTGACTGAAGAAGACTTCAGAACTCATGACTGATTCTAATTGAGGTGAACGAATGAAGGTTATCATTGATGTCCACTGAGAGAGTAACTGTCCAGAGGTGTAGAAGATCAGAACCGAAGCTCAGTGTGTAATCCTGTCTGTCCGTGTTTTCAGAGCTTTAGGAAACAATCTGCTTTCTGTTTCAAACTCTGAGCTCTATTGTACCACAGGTTCGCGGAACAGATTACATTCCATACAAAAAGTTTTCCAAGTAAATGTTTTTGCAGTTAGATATTATAGAGGGATGTCCTTCTGAACGAACGGTGAGCGCTTGATATTTATATATTTATATTTATTTATTTTAATAAACTCGGCATCTCAGGGCAAAGGAGC